>OU343219.1:85035457-85093004 GCA_910596185.1 Chrysanthemum makinoi | reverse complement strand
TTATAACTTTCACAGCTTGGCACAATATACCCCTCTACTTCCAATAAACTTATAACTAAATAAGCAAATATTTTAGAGTGTAACAAAAGTTAATTTTGTAAAAATCAGTTTTTAGAGGGACTAAAAATGTCAAATCTGAAAACTTTAAGCCTATGATATTTATGGGTACGAAGTGTTATTTTCTAAAAGTATAGGGACTAAACTCGTACTTTTTGTAACTTCGAGGGTAAAGTGTAAATTAGGAAAAGTTAGAAAAACTTATAAACCTATCTCTAATTACGTAAAACAAGTATTTTGATCTTATGAGTATTTTATTTCGGATAGCGTTAAATGTATTACTTATATATTATATATTATAAGATTATAATTATATATATATCAAATCAGATAAAACACACAGGGAATTCATCAAATACGTTAAAATACTCAACAAATCTACTAAGACTAGCGAGGAACATTTCACTTATGCGTGAAGTGAGGATCACTAGTTAGACAATGTAGCCCGTAAATTAACTTAAAACGTTAATCACGATCGCACACTATTGGATTGGACAATCCAATGATCTATTGAATAAGAATATTCAATGCTCTATTATTTTGTCGCGAACAAAATGCTCATTTACTTGAGACTTCGCCATCTCATCATTTTAGGTTTGATTGGAACCTCAGCTACATGTGCTTGATCTTTTGTGCGTGTGCATTATCATCAAGGTGAGTTCATAGCCTCGCTTTTACTTTATTTTTGCAAACCCGCGAGGAGATACATGCTCTAAACTAGAACACAAGGTTTTTCATAAATGCTTGATCTTCTGATTATTGTGACTGCCTAATTTGTATAGCCACAAGTCCCCGATCATGAACCATTAGTCACAGCGAGTGAGCGTAGATATAGTGAATAGTACTATGGGGAATACGAACCCGTTTAGATAGGAAATAACCAGGGGCGCACCATATCAATTTCTTTAGGTAATTGGCTATACCTTCCTTTGGCATACTTTTAGTACATGGTAATTGATTTTATGCATTTGAGCTTGGTTTCATGAGCTTAGTCATAATAATCGTGATATTTTTCTTATGATATTGTTAGTTTACAATGATCATGATCTTATACTTGTGTTCAACTTATTTTAAACCTATGGACTTCACTCAACATTTTTGTTGACTTTTTAAGCATGTTATCTCAGGTGTCCGTGAAGATTATTACCAGGCGCGAGCGGGGCATTGCAAGGCTTATCGGTGGTGTAAAACATAAAAGTTATCATTTCTTTCAAACCGTGATCTTTCTTTGGGAAAAACTTTGGATCTATTTACAATATTTGTAACAAACTATGAGTTTAGATGAATGATAACTATTTTAATAAAACGTCTCTTTAGAGTCGTTTTCTAAATTTTGACTATTTATCTCCATCAGTAACACCGAATTAGTCTTCCGCTGTCATTAAGATTTTCGGGGGTGTTACAAAAATCATTTGCAATATAATCCACATTAGGATTACATTACATGACGTCCTCCTTGCAAAGTTGCAATCATCAAGGGGGAGCATATTCGTCACAAAGACAAAACCACTGTCAAACATAGTACGCAATGCACTAGTTTAGTATTTCTTCTTACTTGACGCCTTCACAAAGGGATGGACTCGTCAAGGGGGAGCTAAGTAGAGAATTCTTCTCCTCACTTACTCTCTATTTTTCATATTTTTTTCTTTCACATGTTTTTTCTTAAAACAAGGTGTTAGTTTCTTTTCGACGCTCTTTTTGTTTGACAAAAGGGGAGAAGAGATAAAACTCAATTCAAACTTTTCACGAATTTTTTTTTTCCTTAAAATAATCTTATGTTTTTGTCATCAACAAAAAGGGAGATTGTTAATACAAATAAGCTGTAAAAACGTTTATTTATATTTTACGATCTTCTAATGTTTTGTCGATAACAAACATAAAATCATTTTAAAGAAACAAATAAAATACATAAATAGTTTGAGCCAATAGTTTACTAACACACTTACGTTTTCACATAAAACACCAAACAAGTAATAGTGTTTTCATAATTTAGTAATACATATGTATAACAACTAGTGTTTACATATTGGGTAGATATATACATAATTAGTATGTATTATAATGGGTAAAAGTTTAAGTATTTGACCCATTGACCAAATACATTGAATATACTTCACGGCCATCCCGAAAGCAACCACGGTAAGGGATACCGTCTTCATGGAAAGAGCATCTCCATAAAGGGTCACGAGAAACTCCAAGGTGATCTATAGGGATCCATTTCAAATGGAGCTTTCAGAAATGTTCCCATTGTACAAGAAATGGGAACTCGTGGTAAGGGAGATCGTGCTTTGCTTGGGAGGGAACAAAGATCATCTCAATGCTTGCTTGAGCTTCATGATTTATTTCCTTGTGACGGACACTCACTTTAACCTCTCCTACTACAGGGTAAAAAGAATGGCGAGTGTGAAAAGCATGGACAAGATGGTACTCCCTTATGCAATGCTCCTGACCTATCTAGCAAACTTCATCTTTACTCTAGATCCTTCTCCTTATTCCTTTGACCACAGTTTTTTCAACAAGGTCATGGTGCCTCTATCCGATGGAAAGACTTCAAGGATCATGGTGGATGGCAAGAGACCTCACCCACCACATGCTTAGGATTCATGGGAGAAAGACAAAAAGACAGAGAAGGAAGGAGAAGTAGGAAACGATATCGTCCCTTTAGCATACATCAATCAACTGCCATATATTCCAAGCCCATCACAAGAGTGGCAACAAACTAAGGGCAAATTCAAGTGTTTTGCTAACTTCTTGATGAAGAAGAAGAAGTAGAGATGGTGGGATGAAGAGTGAAGGGGATGAAGATGGAGATGAAGACGGAAGTGAAATGGAAAGGAGGTGTGGATGGAATGTAAGGTCATAAGACCTTAATATGTGAAACAATTTCTAAAACAATGGTCTGTAAACATCTTAACAATTTTTATGTAGATTAGGATGTAGCTTGTAGGAGTTGCCATGATTTGGCATTGGACACTTTAACTTAGGAGCTAGTAAAATGAGATTTTATGACGACTTGATATCATTCAAGTAGTCGTTGTCACTCATTTTTGATTACATCTTAGTCTCCCCCACTTGCTATGCATTATATTTGTTGTGTGCATGTATTTACTGATTGTATATGTGATTAGGATAAGCATTTGCTAAGAGTGCAAAAGCTGTACAATTGCTGAGAAGCTACTGGTCATCATGGCCGGATCCACTGGCTATAACTAGCCGGATCCCTCAGATGAGGGAACTATGGGATCCGGGAAAACAGATATCAGATACAGACCCTCTTACATCAAACCAGCCCCCTAGATCACATCATACTAGCTAAAAATGATTCTTTAAGACTACTTAAGTATTCCTCAAGCTCAATAGGTCTCACACTCACCCGTAGGTAACTTAGGATCAAATTCAAAGTGCTTTTGATTTATCAACTCACCAAAACTCACCATATTTCTGCTCCAATGCTCACACATTGTTCCTCACATCTCAAAACACTTAGCTTGATATTTCTCTTAATTTTAGCAAATTGATTTTAGTCATCCTTACCTTAAAATAGGCTTAAAACTAGTTTTTCATTTCTTCTTATTTTTTAGGAATTTTTCAAATTTCTCTTAAGTTATCATCTGATCTCTAGGATCAATTTCCATCATTTGTCATTCTCATATCAATAAGTATCTTCCTCAAACACTTAGTTACACTCTCAAAAAAAGTCCACTTCCCTACGCAATACCATCTTTGAATATTCTCACTCCTTATGGTTGGGCATTTAAAGTCATCTATCACTTAATACATCTAAGGAAAGTCAAATCCTCAAAATTTATAGGTACTAGACCTTACAAGCGCATAATCACTTCACCACTTTTCTCTCTGATAGACGGATCCCTGGTTTATAACCAGACGGGATCCCTAGTGATAGGGAACCGTGGGATCCGTGTCTACAGAAAGCTTCTAATTAGCTTTTCTTTCAAAATTCAAACAATCTTTGGTAATCTAAACACTTTTGCTTACCATTTAATGATTCCCTAGAGCTGAACAAAACCATAGTTGACCTTAGTGCATGCCAAATTTGCTTAGTGGTCATGAATTTAATTCATTAACTCAAATCCATCCTTTATAAACCAAAAACTTTTGAGAGCTTAAGTCACCATTCTTACCACAATCCTAAAAATCTATAGTTGAAGACTCCTACTACACCCTCAACTTCCCTATGACTAAAGCGTCTAGCAAGAACTCTTCAACCAAAGGTTCATCCAAAAGGAATACTCATATGGTCCATGAGATATCATCTACCGATTCATCACCCGTAAGAAGTCCAAATGTTAGGATCCCACCTCAACAATCTCAATCAACACTAGCCAAAAGAACCGCAAGAATTAGTATTAGACTTTTCGAGTTAGAAAAGGCTTCATCAATCTCTAAACCAAACGCACCTAGTTATAGTAAAACACCTAAGCCTTCATTTTTAGAATCTAGACTACACTCCTTTACCGAACCTCTTTCCCATCCAAATCTCTACTCATTAGAGCGCTCACCACCAAGGACTTCCCATTCACCAACCTTCTCGTTAAATAGGGAACCACCTACATCACCAAATAATCCACCTTTGGAGACAAGGAATCACCAAAGATCTAATCATATAGATGACTCTCCATTACCACCACCAACTCATGCATCATCACCTTCTTTCTTAGTAGAACCTCATCCTACATTTCTCAATGTACCTCCACCATCTTTTGAGGAGCCTCCTCAAAACAACCAATCTCCTTCGGTTCCTAGTCATGACAATAATTACTCTAATTGTCAAATCACCCAAGTACTTGTTCAAGAAGTACGAAATGAGTTGCATTTAATGTTTAATCATCTTCTTGAAGGATTGGACCAAATCAACAAGTCTACTCAGCCTTAGATTCAAGAACATTGATGCTTCATAAGTTTTTCGTCACTTATTAGAATTAGTAGAAAATGTATTACATGTTTAAATCATTCTCTTAGTTTTTGAGATTTGTAGATCATTTCTTGTATTTTTATTGAATGAAATTACATTTTTTATGCCATACTGTCTTGATTATATGCTTGGTGCCTTATTACATATCTCATTTTGATGTTGACATCATTTGTTCACATCACTATTGCTATCTTAGACTTTCAGACAGACGGATCCCTCTGTTTTGCCTAGACGGATCCCTCCAGAAAGGGAACCGTGGGATCCGTGCAACAGAAGACTTGTTTACTTCTAACTTGAGTCTTATTTGCAGGAAATTATGCATTATATACTTGTTTTCTAACCTTTGTTTTGTATTTTTTCAATATACACATGAAGACTTTGACACCCTAAGCTAGAGGGAGTTTTGTGTCAAAGCCATACATTGCAAAATCATTTGCAATATAACCACATTAGGATTACATTACATGACGTCCTCCTTGCAAAGTTGCAATCATCAAGGGGGAGCATATTCGTCACAAAGACGAAACCGTTTGCAAACATAGCTGCAATGCACTAGTTTAGTATTTATTCTTACTTGACGCCCTCACAAAGGGATGGACTCGTCAAGGGGGAGCTAAGTCGAGAATTCTTCTCCTCACTTACTCTCTTTTTTTCGTATTTTTTTCTTTCACATTTTTTTTCTTAAAACAAGGTGTTAGTTTCTTTTCGACGCTCTTTTTGTTTCGACAAAAAGGGGGGGAGAGTAAAACTCAATTCAAACTTTTACGAATTTTAGTTTTTCCTTAAAATAATCTTATGTTTTGTCATCAACAAAAAGGGGGAGATTGTTAATACAAACTAGCAGGGTACCCGCGCGTTGCTGCGGCGGGCGCCATACAATTAAAATATTCAGTGCGATTTTTTTTTAAATCTATATTTTACAATACAATAGATATACGGACGACGATAATTTTAGTTTTGAATACTGTTATGCAATAACAAAATTTTCATATAATGATTGTAGATTATCCACGTGATGTGGTGACAATAATGAGTTGGTAGTAGGTATATTGTAAAGGTATGAGATAAAAGTAGTTGACAATAGCCCGTAGTCATAAGTTATCATTAAATAATAACACTATAGCGACTTTTAAAAATCACTTACATTATACTAAGAAAATTTAGTTCACAAAAATAATGTTTGCTAAATTTTTCCCACATAGATGGATGATACAAGTAAAATATTACTTATAAAGATAAAGTAAAAATAAATATTCAATAAATCATGTGGGTTACTTAAAAGAGTATAATTATTAATATTCAATATATATACACAATATATATGATCAACCCTTAGCACTTTGCTCCTTTGCTTTGAAAAAACCGTCCGATTTTTATAAAACAAAGTTTTTAGTTTTTACGGTAAGTTTAATTAAAAAAATTCCAAAAGGCGCATATGTTGATTCTCGAGGTACTCTTGCGATGTAATAATATTTTTTGAACATTTTATTTTAGTATGCATTTTTAAACTCTATTGATTTAACAATATCGTTTTCGGACGACTTTTATGGGCTAGCCGAACCGGTGGTGACTCCGTTTCCCGGTTGAACCCGTTTGCCCGGTCCGTTTTTTAAAACCATATGTACCATGAACTTGTTTACATATAAATTGCATGAAGATTTGTGTGTTTTATTAGTTTGTACAATATGTATAATAACAAGTATTTTTCATATAAGGGGTGTTTTAAAAATAACATTTATTAGGTATTTATTGTCATGGACGTTTTTTTTCTTATATTAAATTACTTTGTATTTTTTTATTTACTTTTTTTAGAAACATGTATAAAAAAAGTGCTTTAAAGTATTGCAACAAATGCTATTATAGATGTACTTATTAAAATTTGCCATAGTGCTGAATATTAATTTTTTAAGCCTTCCTTTTTAGGAATGTCCCAAATGCTTTATAATATAGTATAGATAAGCCGTAAAAACATTTATTTATATTTCACTATCTTCTAATGTTTTGTCGATAACAAACGTAAAATCATTTTAAGGAAACAAATAAAATACGTAAATAGTTTGAGCCAATAGTTTACTAACACACTTACGTTTTCACATAAAACACCAAACAAGCAATAGTGTTTTCATAATTTTGTAATACATATGTACAACAACTAGTGTTTACATATTGGGTAGATATATACATAATTAGTATGTATTATAATGGGTAAAAGTTTAAGTATTTGACCCATTGACCAAATACACTGAATATAGTTCGGTTTAACCCAAAGTCCATGACCCATACCCATGGAGCTTAAACCATAACCCATTGCATGACATCATGCATAAGTCATGAATGGGTATTATCTATGACCCATGACCCATGGAATAGATGTATTGCACCTACTAGATACATTGTATCTACTTGGATACCCATGGTTCAAAGTCTAGGACCCATGACCCATAATCCATGACCCATGACCCAAAACCCATGGGCAAAGAGGAGCGTCCCACGGTTCCCCAAGTTTACACTGGACGGATCCCTCAAGTAAGGGATCTGTGGGATCCATGGAACACTAGCTTATTTTCTTCTATAAATAGTGAGCCATTTCTTCATTTTATGTTGTCACTTCCACACATACTTTCTCCTAGTATTGTAAACCTTCTAACCTCAGATCCATAGGATCTCTCTATGTAGTTTGTGTTTGTTTTTGTGTGATTCTTTAGGTTCCTCTTAAAGGCGAGATCACCACCTCTTGAAGCCGAGCAAGCTCAAGTCCATGAGTTGCCATGCTTCATCATCATCAAGACAACTGAGATTATCTTGTTGGTAGTTCTTTCTTCCTCATTAGAAGTGTTGTGTCAAAGGTATTAGTGTAGGATGTCAAAAGAGTCAAGACGAAGGCATTAGTGAAAGGTACCTAACGTCCGTGTCAAAGGCATTAGTGAAGGATGCCAAAAGAGTCAAGACGAAGGCATTAGTGAAAGATGCTTAACATCTGTGTCAAAGGCATTAGTGAAAGATGCCAAGAGGGTCAAGTCAAAGGCATTAGTGAAGGATGCCAAGGGTGTACAATCGATATGGTGTATCGATGTACAAATAGAGATAGGTTGTATCTAAGGATATTGATATCCTTGATGATGTTGTAATAAGGAGTTGGTCTCCTTTGGGATAGGTGTTGTGTAGTATTGGGTAGTAGTTCCTCCTTTGTAATGGAACTCGGTATCTAGCCTTGTACCTAATAAAGTGTAGGCGACGTTGTGATAGGTGTGGTTCTACCTTGTGGAAGAACCCGATGTCTAGCCTTGTACCGGAAAAAGAGTAGGCGACGTTGTGAAGGCTTCTCTGCCATAAGGAGTTGTGTCGTGTAGTGATTACGAACTCTCGAGTAGGTGAATCGGGGAGTGGAGTAGGGCAAGGAAGGTGTCCTTGTAGCCGAACCACTATAAAAACTCGTGTCGTGGTTTTGTGTTTCTTACTCTTTATCTTTCCATTACATATTTACATATCTATCTATCAAACTCCAACATACACATCTAAATAGATTAACATAAGTCGATCTAAATATTTTAAAACAAAGTTTTAATCGGCAAAACTATTCAACCCCCTTCTAGTTTTCCACAAAGTTGACATCTTTCGGGCAATGGTGTGATTTCACTTAAAGAAGGTAAAGGACCATTAATTTGTGCAACTGGTTTGACGGGACCAACGTTAGAAGAGGACTCAAGAATTGGTGTGATAACCCAAGGTGTGTTTGTATTATCATGTTGTTTAACAAAATTTATGAGAGGTCCTTTTGAATAATCAAATGGTTTATTATATTCAACGTTTTCCATTTTCAATCGACTCTCATCTTCTGTATCGATTTTCTCTTCACGATTATATTCAACGACATGCATAACAGATTCATCAAGCATATGTTTGACACTATACAACTTTGGATTTGCTTTAACTGCTCTATTGAAAAAACGTGGTTTTTTACCAGCAAGATTTGGCCCATATCCATCTGGATTTGGCTTAAATGAAAACTTTTGAATCGTTGTGATTGACTCACCATGTTTATAGACAACATTTTGAAACTCTTTGATTTTGTTTTTCAAATTGACAATTTGATCAAGATATTGATCTATTCGTTTCCTTGAGGTTTGTTTGAATTCTGAAAACTCTTTTTGACATAATGACAACTCAGACTTGGATTTTTGAGTTTCCGAAGTAAGAGTGTTAATGTGTTGTTTATGTTCTAATTTTTGTTGTTCTATTTGAGAAATCAAATCATTTTTGGAGACAACTAGATCACGTATCTGTTTTTCTAAAGATTGTTCGTTTTGGTATGACTTTGAAAAAGCGATTTCAAAACTATATTCACGTTCCTCTTTTGTTTCAAAATTTTTGAGTTGTTGCTTATAGCATTTAATATCCATAGTCAATTGTGCCACTTTTTCAAGAAAATTATTATTTATCTCATTGCACTTTTGATTCGCGCGGAAGGCGCGTTCGGGGTCAAAGGAAACTTCCTTTTCTTCGAGCAAGTTTTTTAACCTCCTAGGCAGTGAACCTAATCGTTGTAGTGTAGGATGACGTAAGCCTCGGGGATTGATATCGTTCTCTAGGGGAATAGGAATGCTAGTAAGAAATGTAGGACGAGAAGGTGAGGTTGAGGATGATTCTTTTTTACCTTTTTATGGTTTTCTAAAAAGCTAAGGTAAATATCTCGGGGCAATTGGTTTGGGGGTGGTACTTCTATCGATTACTCTACTTTATCTAATTATCTAATTACTACGGGTAGCTTATGTCTAATTGAGGTGTGCTCGTATAATGATTAAAGATGTGTTCACCTAGATACTATAACTCCCTAGTTATCGTTTATTGGTCGGTTGAGTTGTCACGTCCTTTATCATACGCGTTGTATTCCTAAATATCGTAGGGTATGCGTGGTCCCTAGTTCTTTGAGATTATCTCTCGTATATGACCTACGGAATCGGCAAGCCTAAGCTATTTCATCCATAGACCATATCATCATAAAGCATACTCAAGCATTAATACGACGAAGATGCCTAGTTGCACTCCTAAGCCAATTTCAATTAAGATAAGAAACAACCTAACAAAAATCAATAACTAGGTTTCATAGATCTAAGCAAACACACAAGAAATTTAGCTAGACATGATAGACAAGCAAGCATACACACAATCAATCGAATATGAGATAGACATAATGATAATTTGGATTAATAAACTTATCTCAATGTGTAAAATAGGGTATGGGACCCTAAGATACTGTCCAAATCGGACTACAAACGAATTAGGGTTTTTTCTCCAAAAGTCTACCTCTCAAAATACAGAAAAATCAAATTCTTATATATAGATTTACAATCGCGACGGAGTCAAATTTTTCATGGGACGCCGTCATTAGGGTTTCGTCTGGGCCAAGTCATCGATGGTACGACGTCACCTTAGAGTTGTCATGTCGTCGGTCTTCAGTTGGGACTTCGTCTTGATTCTAGATCTGGGCCGTCTAAGCTGAAAACTGTGAGTGACGCCCTCCATCTTTAAAGCGTGACGCCGTCAGGTTATGTGACCAAAATTTCCACTGAGCCGTCGCGTGCATGTTTTGATCAAGTCTTCATAGAGGGATGGCGTCGCCCTTTGGTTGGGACGCCGTCTGGTACTGTTGATCAGTATTGAGTGGTTTTGATCTTGACTTTGCCATTTTCTTCATGTATTTGCTCCTTTTCGTCCAAATGTGCTTCATTCCAGCATCTTGCTTCAAAAAGACCTAAAAAGTAAAAAGAAAAGAAATTAAGCAGTAACGGATATAAAATGTGTCGAAATAAGGCTTAAATGACCCTCTAAAAGCATACGTTTTAAATCCTTATCAAATATCCCTACACTTGGTATTTACTTGTCCTCAAGCAAATGTGCTTTTGACCAATCAATTTATAAGTTAGGGGCATGAAGCATTGGTTTAAAATATTTCATAACAAGTAAAAGTACCACAATAGTCATAACAAGCACGGAAATTATATACTAGCATCTCACAAGTGGTGTTTGGATTCTCTCATCTCTCGGGTTTTATGAAATATAACATGAATGGAAATGGAAGATAAACACTCATTACCTGGCATAGTACATAGATTACCATATACTAGTGATCTCGAAATGCATCACAAAACAAGTTCTAGAATCTATTCTACTACCGGTACACTCTCTAAGCATTAAAGGTGAATGCTTTTATTCCTAAAGATCTAGGGGCGAACCTCACATTTTTGGGGTGGAATTTGAGTGGTAAACGGTTTTTGTGCTAGTCATATAATTCCCATCCATGAGACGCTTTATTAAGACTAAAGTTTAGCTCGTATATGTCATAAAAAATTTTAAATTTGGCGCTAAATTGCCCTAACAAATATTTCTCATAGTTTATTACACAAATTACCAAGGACAAGATAAATGATCAAGTGAGTGAATATTTTCTAGGTTCCCGTTTTATTCTCCCTCCCTACACTTAAACTGAACATTATCCCCAATGTTCCCCGAAAGTATCAAAGTTATGATAAAGGAAGGTAAGTAAGGAAAAGAACTAGTACTCCCCTGATTAGCTCGGTAGGATACGTGTGAAGTTGCGGTTAAATTCTTTTCCAAGAAGAATGCATGAGTAATAAGCTTCATCCAATTTGTGTTTCTTCTTCTTGCCAAATATAACCTGCACACTTATAAGAAAACAAACGAAACCTTCGCGTAAAATCGGATGGCAAAACTATATATGACACATAACTACACTAGAAAGCAAGTAAGATATAATGCTTGTAGAATGGATGTTTGTAGTTTTTTTCTGGAAAATTAAGACCTGAGAATTTCCAAAAAATTATGAGTTGCACAGAAAACGAAAAACTGATAATCTGTTTCTACATAGCCTGACGTCGTCAAGATTTAATCCTGACGCCGTCAGGTTGTCCTGACAGAAAGTGGTCTGCTGTGTTTTTCTGGAAAAATTCTAGAAAAATTACATCTTTAAAACCTGGAAAAGTTCCTGCAAAATATCCATTATGACTCGATACAAGCATTTGACTCTAACAAACACACATATATATCAATTTCATTAATTGTAATTCTCATGTTCATGTTCTTTAAAAACGTATGTGATCTTCCCTACACTTATCTTTTTGTAAAATACCTTTATATGTAATTAAGATGAGTTTAAAGACAAAATAAAGCATTTTCACAAAGTCTAACATGAGAATAAACAACAATGAAAAAAACATATGACATACAAAATTTGAAAAACAAAACAAGAAAACAATTAAGCATGGGTTGCCTCCCACGAAGCGTTTTTCTTTATTTATGAGTCTTGTAGCTAGACTCAAAATCGTGCTCCTACGTAACTTCCTTACCGTCACCTTCTTCCTCATGACGATCTCTATTGGGGTTTTCCATGGTATAGTTATGTCCTATCGTGCATCTTTCTAAGAAGTCATCTTGCCCCCAATTGGTTCTATATTGCGGTCCTAGTTTCAAACAATCTTTATAGAACCCAAATATCTTATTCATCACATAATCTACTCCTCTCTTCTTATCCTCCTCATTCCTATAGTAGACCGATAGCTTAAGTTCCTTTTCATCATTGGATAGTGATGAAACTTTCTCAATCTTAAATGGCATTTGGTAAGCAACATCATCGGTCTCATCCTTGAATCTAACTATCCCTAACGACGGATCATAAGTCATCACGGTGTTTTTAATGAATAGATTTCCTAGAACTACATGGGACAAGCTAGGATCTATAGCCGTACTAATATCCTCCAGAATCACGAAATCCGTAAGGTACGTGAAGCTACCTACATAGACTGGCAATCCCTTAACTCTACCGAGGAAATTACAACTAACTATAGGATCATTGGGGTCTTGCCTATTTGGATAGGTTTTTCATCACCCAATTATATTATGTGCTAGTCATGATGTTTATTGGGGACTTGAGATCAATCTAGGCCTTTTCCATGAAAAGATGTCCTATGCAACATGGTATGTTGAGATTTCTAGGATTTCCAGAGGTGATTCATGGGCATCTCTTAATATACATGTGACGAAGGTCGCGCACTAGGTGTGGGTGGCATGAAAGTTCCTTTCTGTAGGAAACTTATTGAAGTATTCATCACCTACTTCGCCTATTTCATTGGTTGATTCATCCTTAGGAGTCTCACTAACCTCAAGTATCGTCTCCTGGTTCGCTTCGTCACTATTCCTATTTGGTTTCACTAGGGTGATGGCATTGACGAAGTGAAAATGCTTGGATGAAGACGGGTCCCTAGTTTCAAAGCACTTGCTTGGGTCCTTAATCTTAACACCAAAAACTAGGGTGATGATCTTCCTATCACTATTGGTCATGGATTTCAAAAGGTTATATATCTTCCTATCCATCTCAAACCTAACTTCATTGATGACTTCCCCGTTGTTAATTGCCTCTCCGTCTTCAAATTCCTCATTGGAATCCGAATCATAGAAAGGACTATTATGTTGCCAATTTATTTCATTATTCCCTAGGTGATTTCCAAAGTGGTGAACGGGTGAAAGGTTTTGTGGAATTGCGTTTTCCATTGCGGGGTTGGGAGCGGGTAGTGTAAAGTTTCTCCAGCGGAAGATGCGAATCATTGTGAGTGATGAGATTTACGAATAAAAACACGAAGAAGGGGGATAGACTACAAGGAATCTAATGAAAATGAGAAAAAATCTTACTTGATATTAATCAAGCAAGGGAAACTAAATGAGATAGAGATCTAACTAGCTATTCTATTCCCCGGCAGCGGCGCCAAAAACTTTATGCGCGCAGAAGGCGCCTTCAGGGTCAAAGGAAACTTCATTTTCTTCGAGCAAGTTTTTCAACCTCCTAGGCAGTGAACCAAATCGTTGTAGTGTAGTATGGGGTAAGCCTCGGGGACTGATATCGTTCTCTAGGGGAATAGGAATGCTAGTAAGAAATATATGACGAGAAGGTGGGGTTGAGGATTATTCTTTTTTTTTATCTTTTTATGGTTTTTTAGAAAGCTAAGGTAAATATCTCGGGGCAATTGGTTTGGGGGTGGTACTTCTACCGATTACTCTACTTTATCTAATTATCTAATTATCTAATTACTACGGGTAGCTTATGTCTAATTGAGGTGTGCTCGTATGATTATTAAAGATGTGTTCACCTTGATACTATTACTCCCTAGTTATCTTTTATTGGTCGGCTGAGTTGTCACGTCCTTTATCTTAACGCGTTGTATTTCTAAAGGTCGTAGGGTATGCGTGGTCCCTAGTTCTTTGAGGTTATCTCTCGTATATGATCTTCGGAATCGGAAATCCTAAGTTATTTCATCCATAGACCATATCATCATAAAGCATACTCAAGCATTAAATACAACGAAGATGCCTAGTTGCACTCCTAAGCCAATTTCAATTAAGATAAGAAACAACCTAACAATAATCAATAACTAGGTTTCACAGATCTAAGCAAACACACAAGAAATTTAGCTAGACATGATAGACAAGCAAGCATACACACAATCAATCGAATATGAGATAGACTGTTGGATCGATATACTTTAATCAAACTAACTTAACTAGCTTGTTAAGGTTTAACAACCTCGGATAAATCCTAAGTTATTAACAAAGAAACACTGAGCAATCTTTATTAAGTACGCGGAATTTACTTAACAAAGCTAAGAAGAATAACTTTTATTATAAACTCTAAATCTGCTTATTATGCAGATATACTAAACAACTTTAAGATAATCGAACTTCTCTCTAAAACACTAATTAACTTGTGAATTCGTAAACTCTAAAACTCTTAAGCAATCGTACATCTAATGCCAATCTAGGAGTCCTTTTATAGGCTCAAGGATATCCTAGTCGGTTTACAATTGATAACCTTGTACGACAAGTAATCTAAACATAGAATACAATACTGTCTATAAACGAATATAACTTGATTCTTTTGTTCTTGCGGTACTTTGACTTCATAGTGCAGTACTGACTTTATCTTTAGCATACTTTGACTCTTTGACTGTTTTACTTTGCGGCACTACAGTACTTTCATGTCTTCATACTTTCATGTCTTGACTTTCATATCCCAACAATCCTCCCCTAACTTGAATTCTACTTGCTTGACTTCAAGTTCCTTTGTGAATGTATCTTTAACAGCTTCATCTTTAAAGACGGATTGTTTCTTAGTCTTTAGATTGTATCTATGTAGTGTCTGTGCTTGTCAAAGTATCTCTTAGAATTGTTCTTTTCTCAGAGACATCCAAGAAGCTCCATCGTTTCAGAACCACGGCAACATATGACAATTTGTACATTAATTCAGTTTAAGTTGCATACTATTCTCATCACTTCCAGGTGTGTTAACTCCTGTGAGAGGTGAATCATTGAAAACTTAATGGATTTAGATCTCTTTATCAAAGCCATTAATCTCTGGAGTAGCCAAATGTTTTGGTGTGTAAGACCATGGTACATTGATAACCATATGATTTTTAGCAAATCATCAGCTATCAACAGATTTGATTTGTCTTTACCAAAAGCTGTACCCTTTTGGACTAGTTAGTTCTTTTATTTAATGGTGAACTAATTACCAATAATGGATTTTCCACTGCCTTTACCACAAGCCATTTTCTTGTGGGCTAGCCAACTCTTCACATAAACTGATATGGTGAGTTGATTACCATACAACTTATTAGCAAGTTGTCAACTAAAAACGGATTTGAAATATCTTTACCAGAGCCGTTTGCTCATGGATTAGCCAATCCTTTTGTAATCATGGTGGATTGATGACCTATTGATGTTTCCATCTCAAAATCCATTTATTACATTTAACCTTTGTTTCAAAATATTTGTTACTTAACAAAAAGGTTTCTTTCAAAAATCACTTAACTAGTGTAAAAGCTGCAAGCAGTACTTTGATGAAAGTACTGTTTGATCAGCAGTACTTTGAATAAAGTACTGATTTATCAAAAATAATTTATTCAATGAAATTTATACCAGTTTACTCATTATCTTCAGCAATGATAGTCCAGTTGATAAACAAATTGATGAGCATGCAAGCAGTTTCATTATCCTCTTCCACTTCCAATCCATGCTCAAGCATTCTTCTCATGAGCTCAACTGTGAGAGGATATCTTCTGTTTACAAACATGTGTATCATTGTACCATTTTCCAGCTCTAAAACATGAACTCCAGATTCTTCAAAGAATCTCCAGCAAACAATTTCCAAGTTTTCTTGATTCTTCCATATATCATCAGTGCTTTCCTCTTCTGTTTCCCACATAGTTATGAGATCTCCAAGCAAAACTAGACCAATTCCTTCTGATGGATTATCTCCAAAATAAGCTTTCACCACATTATATAAATAGAATAGATCCACTCTATCTATAATATGTAACAAATCCCATAGCCTATTGAAAACTTTGAAGCTTTCATCTTCTTTATGAAAAATCATATAATCTCCATCTTTAGATTTCACAACTTCAAAAGCACTAATCTGAGATCTGTTCATCTTCATGTCAGCATCTTCTTTTGAATAATCAAAATCTACCACTCTGAGATAATTTCTTAATGCATCTCTAGTCTCAGATCTTAATTCAACTCTTTCTTTCTTTGAGAACTGTCTATCTGTAACTTCAGTTTTCCTTTTTCTTTTTAAACTCTTCTTTCTTTATTCTTCAGTCCAATGAGCTTCTTCTCTAAAATCTTGTTGTTCAGTACCTTGATCATCAGTACCTTGAACTTGAAATTGTTCCTCTTGTTCCTCAGTATCCTGAATGATCTTTTCTTCAGTACCTTCAGGTTCTTTCTTCTTCTCAACATCTTCTTTCAAATTTTCTTCTTCTAAATTCCTCCCCAATTCGACAGAAGATTGTTGGTGAACCTTTTGGCGTTTACTTTTCCTAGACTACCTTTGCGCCTTTTTCTTTGATTTGACCCAGACACGAAATTCTTGAACTAATGGCCACACAAAAGTCTTGAGCCTTCTAAACTTCAGTTTTAATTTCTTGATCTGTTTGGCTTGGACCTCAGTAGTCTTTTTCAATTTAACCAACTCCCTTGTTAAAACATAATTATCCAAAGTGATTTCATCAGGAGGTATGGTATGTGAATCCTCTCCTTGAATAGGTGAATGTTCCTCGGATTGAGAAGCAGGAACAGACTCTTGTGGAGATGGGGAAGGTGTAACTGCAACATCTTCTTGCAGTTCAGTACTGGGAGAAGCAGTACCTTGCGGAGATGCAGTACCTTCTTGTGATGCAGCTTGTGGAGAAGCAGTACTTGCAGATGCACGTACTTGCGGTAGGCGCGTACTTTCAGAATCACGTACTTAGTAACTTCATCAGATGCTATCACTCTAACGGCCTGAACAACTTCCATCATAGAGGTAGTTAAGGGAGTATCCCTTCCAGTGAATTTATCACTCTTCCTAGCCATAAAGGTGAAAATTTTCGATTGTTGAACAATAACAGGCAACAAATCCGTAGGTTTTGGCACATCAGCAAGTTGCTTGTTTAAGAAAACCTATATAAACCATGGGTACATTAGCCATGTAGATCCATGTGAGATATGCGAGAGCATTCCATCCAGTATTAGCCTTGAGAAGTTAAAAACTCGATCTGTAGCTAATCCAACCATAGCAGATGCTATATTTGACCCGAAATGCTCCCAAGAGGTACTCTTAGCACTTATGCAATGGAGCAACACATGAACCAAAAATTTCCAATGAGGACAAAATAATTGTTTTCTAAACGTTTGTTCAGTCAAAGATCCTTCATAACCAATATGTCCAAAAGTATCCCATATCAACTGCTTATCAAACCTTATAGCCCCATCTTCATCATTGAACAATAAATCTTCTCGAATGGAGGCTTCAGTAATCTTAACAGTTCTTCCAACAACTGTTGATCGAATATAATATTCATCATTCTCCATGTTATCCCTAGCATTAGCCCAAAATTCTTGAATCCAGGGCTCAATTGTATCCGGCTCCACTAAAAGAGCATAACTGATAGGCGAACCAGTAAGATAATCAATTATATCATGAAAGAGTATATTCGCTTCAGTTTTATCCAAATTAGCCACCATATTGTGCTTTGAAACAGTTGGACGATTAGCCATGGTTGATTATGTAAGCACAAAAGAATTGTAATTGAATAATATAGAGATGATGAGAGGAATATGGAAGAGATTCTAAGAGATCAATATGAGAGGGAAAATCGGAAAGAAGTTATTTATAGATGAGATTTGAAAAATCACAGCCTAAAATAACAAGGTTACCGTTTTAGCATTAATTACCCCTCAATATAACCGTTGGAACAGTACTTTGAATAAGACAAACAGTACTTTCCACGTAAGCAGTACTTTCCCAAGCAACACTTTCCAAGCAGTACTTTCAGGAAAAATAGTACTTTTCCAATTTCTTCAGTATAAACTAAGTATACATAAATATCCTCCCCTCAAGCAATACACAGGACTATACTAACACTAAATAGTCCTCCCCTTAAATGTAGCTCAGTAATTAATCATGCCAATGCTCACCACCAAGTGATTGAATCTTGAAACATCAAAGCCTTTGGTGAGCAAGTCAGCTACATTATCATCTGTGTGAACCTTAACCACATTAATGAGTTTGTGCTCATAGCAATCTCTGATAAAGTGATGCCTAATCTGTATGTGCTTGGTCTTGGAATAATAAACTGGATTCTTCACAATACAAATGGTACTCTCATTATCAATGTTGATAGGAGTATTCTTGAAATTGAATCCATAGTCCAAGAGCTGATTTTGCATCCACAAAACTTGTCCACAACAACTTGCAGCAACTACATATTCAGCTCAAGTAGATGATGTTGCTGCAATTGTTTGTTTCTTGCATTGCCAGGAGACTAATCTTCTTCCCAGATATTGGCATCCTCCAGTGGTTGATCTTCTATCATAGTTATCACCTGCATAATCACTATCTGAGAAAGCTTCCAAGTGAAAAGGTGACTCTTTTGGATACCACAACCCCAACTTTGGTTGTTGCTTCAAATAACAGAAGATTCTCTTTACTGCATTCAAGTGTGAGATCTTTGGTGAGACTTGATATCTTGCACATAAGCAAACTGCAAACATGATATCAGACCTTGATGCAGTGAGATACATAAGAGAGCCAATCATTGATCTATATAACTTGACTTCAACCGGTTGTCCATCTTCATCTTTGCCCAATGAATTGATAGATTTAATAGGTGTAGTAACAGCCCTCATATCATAAAAATTGAATTTCTTAAGTAGCTTGTAACATACTTGTCTTGACTGATAAAAATACCTTCCTTGGACTGTTTCACTTGAAGTCCTAAAAAGAAAGTTAACTCTCCCATTGAACTCATTTGAAATTCCTTCTCGCATCATGCTCAAACTCTTTAACCATGGACTGTTTGGTAGCCCCAAAGATGATATCATCAACATAAACTTGAACTTACATGATATCTTTCTTGTCTCTCTTGATAAACAAAGTCTTGTCAATAGCTCCCCATCTGTATCCATGTTACAATAAGAATGTGGAGAGTCTCTCATACCAAGCTCTAGGTGCCTGGTGAAGGCCATAAAGAGCCTTAACCACCTTGTAGACTTTGTTTGGGTGTTTAGGATCTTCAAAACCAGGAGGTTGTTTGACATAAACTTCCTCTGTAATCTTGCCATATAAAAAGGCACTCTTGACATCCATCTGGTAAACTTGAAATCCCATATAAGTAGCAAAAGCAAGGAATATTCTAATAGCTTCTATTCTTGCTACTGGAGCAAACACTTCATCATAATCTACTCCTTCTTCTTGTCTGTAGCCTTGTGCTACTAACCTTGCCTTATTCTTGATAACATTACCTCTTTCATCTCTTTTGACTCTGAAAACCCATCTGGTTCCAATAACTCTCTTCCCATCTAGAAGATCACATAAAACCCAAACTTCTTGAAGTTTAAATTGAAGAATTTCTTCCTGCATAGCTTCAACCCAGCTTTATTTAGTCAAAGCTTGAGCAATATTCTTGGGTTCCTCTTGAGAGATAAAACAAGTAAATAAGCAGGTTAGATGGTCCTTATGATTCAGCCTGTTTTGTTTATACACAAAGCTAAGTAAAGCATTGTGAGGTGTAGAGAAAGTCTTAGCTCTGTGTCTAGTCATTACACCAGAAGTAGAAGGACCAATGATTTGATCAGTAGGATGATTCTTATGAATTCTTAAGCTTGGAGACTGTGGAACACCATAAGTATCTTCCAAATTAGTAATATCAGCACCTTCATTGGAATTTGTAAAAATACCTTCATCTTCAAGTTCATCAGTATCTTCTAATCCAGGCATGGTAGGATCATCCAAATCATCTAAAGTATGTCAACTGTGCGCAGCGATACTTTGTTCGAAAGTACTGTCAAATGTGAGAGTACTCTGCAGTCTTGTTCTTCTTCTTTGCTTCTTCATAAGCTCTCCTTTGTTCATCAGTGTAAGAATGTGCTAAAACATCTTGAAGAAGCATCTGATTAAGTTCCTCTTGCATAGATTGATCCTCAGCAGATAATGAAGTTTCTGGTGCAACAGTACTTTGCTGTGGAGCAACAGTACTTTGCTTTGGAACTTCAGTACTTTGTTTTGGACTAACAGGATCTTCATCAGAACGACATCAGTCTAATATGAACTCCATGAACAACATATTGTAAATCTTCTCCATTGTGAACTGGTTGATTTTCTTCTCTAACAGGTACATAGTTCATGGAAGGGGTTAACACCTCAAGATCAAACATCCAATCAGGACCTTTACCTTTCTCATTGTCTTGATCTTCTAAAAACTCAACATGAAGACAATCTTGAACCTTCTTAGTAACTCTGTTGTATACTCTAAAGCCTTTACTGTTAGTGCAATAACCCAATAAGTAGCCTTCTTCTGACTTGCCATCAAACTTCCCCAGATTATCAATAGTGTTTAGAATAGTGAGAGGGCATCCAAAAGGCTTCATAAAACGAATGTTAGGTTTATTGCCCATCAGCAATTCATAAGGTGTCTTCATCTGTGGTTTGGTGACAGAGACTCTGTTAAGTACATAGCAAGCAGTACTTACTTTGCCCAAAACACTAATAGGTAGGTGAGAATCTGCTAACATTGTTCTTGCTGCTTCAATCAAAGTCCTATTCTTCCTCTCTGCAACACCATTCTGTTGTGGTGTTCTTGCAATACTAAACTCCTTTTTATGCCTTTGTTAGCACAAAATTCATCCATCGCCTTTTCTTGAATTCAGTCCCATTATCACATCTAATACCTCTAACCTTGAGTCTCAATTGGTTTTCAAGGGCTATTATGAGAGTTTGAATAGCATCAAAAGTATCATCTTTAAAACCCAAGAAAAATACCCAACTGAATCTCTGCTATCATCTTTACAACTAAGCAGTACTTTTTCTTGTTTAAACTTGCTACAGAAACAGGTCCAAACAAATCCATATGTAACAGCTCCAAGGTTTCTCTAATAGTTCTCTCTTCAAGCTTCTTGCAGGAAGCTTTGTGTTGTTTACCCTTCTTGCATGCCAAGCATGATTGATCATTCTTGTAAGTCTTTGAAGGTAAACCTCTAACTAGATTTCCTTTGACCAGTTTGTTGATGTTCTTGAAATTGACATGGCCCAATCTTCTATGCCATTGATGTGCTTCTTCAGATGTTGCTTTAGCCACCAGACATGTGGCTCTTCCATAAGAATGTAGACTCTTCATGTCTAAACTATACACATCATTTGTCCTTGGAACTCTAAGTACTACCAATTCATCATCAACAGGCTTAAAATCAGAGGAAAGGATGAGACATTCTGTGTCAGTAAATAACACAGGATGCTTTTTATCACAGATTTGAGAGACTGATAACAAGTTGAACTTAAGCTCCTTCACATATCTAACATTCTCAAAATCTATAAGCCCTGCTTTGATAGTTCCTTTGCCAGTAATCTTTCATCCATTGGGATCATTCCCAAATGCAACTCTTCCTCCACTAATCTTCCTAAAATCAGACAGGATCTCTTTGTCTCCTGTCATACTTCCAGAGCAACCACTATCCACAATAAGATGATCTTTAAGCTCCTCTTCTGGGTTGCCCTGCACACAAAGAAATGAGTTAGTGATTTTTAGGAACCCAAGCCATTACTGACTTGTGTTCCCCTTGTGGAGTTACAAACTCAAATTCTTTGAGTATGTAATTTCCACTATCTTTTAAATGATGATCCAAAACTATCTTTTGATCTTTAGCATGTGGTTTTTCAACACTTTCTGGTTTTTCAACAAAAATCTCTTTTATAATTCTATCCTTCTTTTCTTGTATCACAAAAACATTTGATTCACTTTTTGTTGAAAGTACTGTTTGTCCCTCGGCAGTACTTTCCCTCTTAACCCATTCTGGTTTAACACGTGGTTCCTGTGATCTAGATCCCCTATGTGAATTCTAATACCTTCTAGGTTGATAGTGAGATCTCCTAGGACTCCTATTCCATTTAGTGTGATCAGTACCTTGTTTTGCTGATCCGATACTTTGAGAAAGTCGGGGTCCATAATTAACTTACTACTTTGGAAAGTACTGTGAGATACTGAAGGTTTTGAAAAAGGTCTTCTCTGGTGTGGGTATCTATGATCTGATGAGAAATTTCTATGATTGACCCTATTTGAATTATTCCAAACTGGTTTGTGCTCTCTAGGTTTCTGGTTGGCAGTACTGTTCTTTGGAAATTTTCTAAGGTATTCTGAGTGATGTTCACAATCCTTAATTAGATGAGTAGGACTAAAACACACAAAACACAGTTTTTGACCTATATTTCCAAAGTGACATCTTCTATGTCTATGCCCAAAATTATTTTGCCTCCTTGGTGAATGATTAAACCTGTTTTGACCAAAGTTATCCCAAAAAGGTTTAGCCGTACTGTTTTGAAAAGGTTTTGAAGAAGGTACTGCTTGTGGAGCAGTACTTTGATGTGAAGGTACTGCTTGATTTTGAACATTGTTTTCAACAGGTTCTTTGGGTTTTTCAGACCTAGATTGAGCAACTAGTTTTTTCCTAAACTCTAGACTGTCTACTCCAAAACAAGAAACATTAGGCCTAGGGGGTTGATGAATGCCAGTGGGATGAGGAACAACATGATAATCATTAGCTTTATTATATTCAGGGGGTGAGTCACTTATTGAACCCTCATTGCTAGATGTATCTACATAATTAATGAGTTCTTCATCACTAGTGAGTATATCCTCAAAATCACCTTCATCCTGATCACTAGATTGGTTTTCTTCTAGTTTACTAAAATCCATTCCAAAACCTAATCCAGTTTTAAGGTAGGCTCTTTGTTGTTTTTGAACATAAGAAACATGTGACAGACCAGACTCTCCCCATGCAGCAAACTTAGCTAACAAATCATCTCTTTCCTTAGTTAATTTCTCAATTTCAGCAATTTTACAGTTTAATTTCCATTCACTAAGTTTTAATTGGTAATCATGTTGTTCATATTTTTCAGCCCAAGCTACTTCATTAGTTTCATGTGCTAAGATTTTGGCTTCCATAGATTCTAAGGTTATTTGATAACCAGCTACCTCAGACCTAGCCTTAACACAATTATCTCTTTCAATCACATAACTGCTAAGTAATTTATGATAAAAATCATAGCAGTTTGAGCATACCTCAGAGATAGGAGACTGATTTGGTGAAGTAGCCACCATTGCAAGAAGAACAGGATCATCTTCACTTTCTTTGCTCCAATCAAATCCTCCAAAGCCATCATCAGATTCCAAAGCAGCATGTTCAGGTTCTTCAGCAAAAACAGTGCTCCAGTCCAATGCTTCCACTGATTCTTCAACTACTTCTTCCACTGCCACCATCTGAGTAAGTCACGGTTCATCATCAAACTCTTCACTCCATCAACTTCGATAACTTCTCTTGAGCAACCAAAGCCTTTGTTTTAGTAATTGGAATTTCCTTAAGCTCAAGTTTTGGCTTCTCGAGATGTCTGTTTGCTTGATACTTAGCAAACTTGCACTCCCTTGCAAAGTGACCAGTCTTTTGACAATTGAAGCATTCAATTTTAGATTTGTCAAAAGTTATGCCCTGTTTTGGTTTGAAATCAATGCTTTTGCCTGTCTTCTTCATGTATTTTTTGATCCTTGCAGTGATCATAGCAACTTGCCACCTGATATCAATTTCTTCAAGTGCATCTTCTTCAATCTGTGCTAGATCTTCTTCATAAGTGACAGGTAAACTAGCTTTCTGTGCAAAGAATGAGCACATAACTTCATCTGAGGGCATAGTGGTAGTTGGTGAGGCCTGCTGAACATATGAGGGGGGGGTGTAAATAGCAGTACTTTGAGAAACAATACTTTGAGGAGAAGCAGTACTTTTGATGGAAGTACTGCCCTTCTTTTTTCAGATGATAGAAAGCAATTCCGTGAGACTTGGAATTTGTTTGACCACTCATCTCATGCTCATACACCTTTAGTTGATGATAGAGATCATCAAAGTCCATGACATCCAAACCTTGTTGTCCTCTGATCATTGTAGCAATCACATGCCATGAAGATGGCAGACTCCTTAGAAACTTCAAATTTGCATCTTCAACTGATACTTCTGCCTTGTATAACTCCAACATGTTGAGGAGATTCTGAAACCTATCATATGCAGCATCAAGACTCTCTCTTTCACCAACTGGGAAAGTTTCAAACTGCTGTGCTTTAGCAAATTTCGTGCATCTTTTAGAGGCTTCACCCTCCAAATCTGGTCTTGAGAGCAGCCCATAGCTGCTTAGCATCTTTAGCATCATGAAATTTGAGAAGATGACCATCTGGAATGGCAGATAATAGAATATTTAGTGCCTTCTCTTGATTCCTTAGGGTTGCTGCTGGTAAAACTGCCTTAGGTGCCTTGGGTTGTCCAGGAATATCAATGGGTTATGGAACAACTTCATTCCCATTCACAATTACATTCCATAGAGCATGGTCTGTAATGGCAATATACTGCATCATCTTCATGCACCAGAGATCATATTCTCCTTCTTGATTATTGGAATTCGAGTGAGGTGATTGAGGGTGGTGGAACGACTTTCAGTCGACATCTTGAATGTTGTTGAAGTAGGGTTTCTTCCTAGTCAGAGTTTCCACACAAGCTCTTATACCACTTGTTGGATCGATATACTTTAATCAAACTAACTTAACTAGCTTGTTAAGGTTTAACAACCTCGGATAAATCCTAAGTTATTAACAAAGAAACACCGAGCAATCTTTATTAAGTACGCGAATTTACTTAACAAAGCTAAGAAGAATAACTTTTATTATAAACTCTAAATCTGCTTATTATGCAGATATACTAAACAACTCTAAGATAATCAAACTTCTCTCTAAAACACTAATTAACTTGTGAATTAAGTAAACTCTAAAACTCTTAAGCAATCGTACATCTAATGCCAATCTAGGAGTCCTTTTATAGGCTCAAGGATATCCTAGTCGGTTTACAATTGATAACCTTGTACGACAAGTAATCTAAACATATAATACAATACTTTCTATAGCCGAATATAACAGTTCTTTTGTTCTTGCAGTACTTTGACTTCATAGTGCAGTACTTTGACTTTATCTTTAGCAGTACTTTGACTCTTTGACTGTTTCCAGATTAACTTTGCGACTTACATACTTTCATGTCTTCAGTACTTTCATGTCTTCAGCACTTTCATATCCCAACATAGACATAATGATAATTTGGATTAATAAACTTATCTCGATGTGTAAAATAGGGTATCGGACCCTAAGATACTGTCCAAATCGGACTACAAACGAATTAGGGTTTTTTCTCCAAAAGTCTACCTCTCAAAATACAGAAAAATCGAATTCTATATATGGATTTACAATCATGACTACGTCACCTTTTGCATGGGACGCCGTCAGCTCGCTGATAATGCTACACGCGTCGTTCGGGGTCAAAGGAACTTCCTTTTCTTCGAGCAAGTTTTATAACACCCTAGGCAGTGAACCTAATCGTTGTAGTGTAGTATTAGGGTAAGCCACGGGTATTGATATCGTTCTCTAGGGGAATAGGAATGCTAGTGAAGTTACTACGCTAAGGTTGGGGTTGAGGAAGATTATTTTTATCTTTTTATGTTTTTTTAGAAAATGGAAAGATACGAATCTCGGGGTTTGGATTTGGGGGTTGGTATTTCTACCAATTACTCTACTTATCTAATTATCTAATCTAGGTGTATGTATTCTATGTCTAATTATTGTGTGCTCGTATGATAGTTTAAAGATGTGTTCACTTAGGTTTTATTACTCCTTAATTATCTCCTATTGATGGTTGAATTGTCACATCCTTATTCTTAATCGCGTTGTGTGTCTAAAGTCGTAGGGTATGCGTTTATCCCTAACTCTTTGAACTTACCAAAGGGTCTCGTCTACAAAGCCCTCTAGGGATTATAAACTCTAACTCTAAGGCACTCTTTGAGTGGTTTAGCCTACAACTACTCTAAGTGCTATAGTCTAAAGTTCACAAAGATTAATCAAGCATTAATTACACAACGAATGACCTATCGCATTACTAGATCATTAACAATTAAGATAAGAGATAACCAATCAATATTCAATAATTAAGTTTCATATTCCCTAAGCAAACACACAAGTAAATTAGCCGGACATGGAGAACATGTAAGCATACATACAAATAATTGAAGACATAATTGAATTAATGAAGTAAAACACTTATCTTGATGTAAGATAGGGTTTGGAACCCTAAAATCTGTACAAGACAACCTTGGTTCGGTTTAGGTTTTACTCCAAAAGACTACACACTATAACTGAAAAATTCGGATTCTATATATAATATTACAAGTGCGACGGCGTCACCTTATGATTTGTGACGCCGCGGTAAGCCGTCATTAGGGTTTCGTCTTGGCCACGTTAGTCTTGCGACGGCATCACCTTGTGCTTGTAACGCCGTCCTCTTCACTTCTGACGCGTCTGATCAAATCTAGGCACGTCGAGTTGCGATGGCCTACTCTTTTAAAGCCTGACACCGTCACTTGAAAATAAGCAATTTGGCTACTGTCCCGTCACAGAAGTGCTCCAACTGCGTCGCAGTTAAGCGTGATGGCCGCCCACCTTGTGTTTTAGCGGCTTG
This sequence comes from Chrysanthemum makinoi, assembly GCA_910596185.1. Classification (NCBI taxonomy): domain Eukaryota; kingdom Viridiplantae; phylum Streptophyta; class Magnoliopsida; order Asterales; family Asteraceae; genus Chrysanthemum; species Chrysanthemum makinoi. Next base: position 85,065,877 of record OU343219.1, on the reverse strand, counting down.
AGTGTCTCGATTCTTGACTTTGGCCATTTTCTTCTGTATATCCGCCTTTTTGTCCAAATAAGTGCCATTACAGCAATTTGCCTTCAAGAGACCTAAAAAGTGAAAAGGAACGATATTAAGTAATAACGGATACAAAAGTGATCAAATAAGGGCTTAAATGACCCCTCAAAAGGTACATTTTAAAACCTTATCAAATATCCCTACACTTGGTATTTGCTTGTCCTCAAGCAAATGTGCTTTTAGCCAACTAATTTATAAGTTAGGGGTCATGAAGCATTGGTTTAAAACAGTCCACAACACATATAAGCCCACAAAAGTCATAACAAGCACGTAAATTACATACTAGCACCTCACATGGGGTGTTTGGATACTCACATCTCTCGGTGTATATGAAATATATCAAAGTGGAAATGGAAGATAAACACTCATTAACCCGTCCTAGTACATAGATTACCATAGGCTTGAGAATAGATCAAACCTCCATCGCTTTGGCGTAAGCACCTAGGAAAGACTATCCAAGAGGTCTTTAAAGGGTTGTAACGTTAGGCTTACGGTAGGGAAACAAAGGGTTTGGTGGGACAGGCTATTTAGTGGTGGCAATTCAAAAATCTCTATGTTACAAGCATACGAAGAATGGCGTTGCTAAGCCAAGACTCGACACTCTAAACTCTAGATAACTGAAACAAACAAACATAAATTTAAAGATAGATGTAGGATGGTAGCTCGTATGTTGTTGTTGTTGTTTTTTTTTTTTTTTTTTTTTTTTTCTCTTTTCCATTTTTTCATACACTTTTACTCTACCATCCTCTATGGTAACATCAAAATGATAGGGATTTATAGGCACATCCTACACTTGAGTTTTTATTACTCTAACACTAATTTGAACCGAATTGAAAAGATCAAAACACTTGGGGTATATTATTACGCAAATAAGGGAATTTAACGTTCGCTTCCAGTCATTAAACTAACTTGTCCCATGAGTCCCAATCATCCCAAAACTGTATACAAAGGATATGACTCGACTTAGCAACTCATGCAAGCAACTAGATAATTGAACTAAGGGTTTAGGGTGATAACAATAATGCACTAAAAGTGAGTGCATACAAGGTAGGCTAAGGCGATTTGGGTGTATATTTGGGGGTGGGGTGTAAACAATGCTCTTCATTGATATTCCGGAAAAAACCGAAACATCACGAGAACCGCGAAAAGGATAGGCTCTGAGGGGTTAACTAGGGGTATCGTGTACTAAAGATGAGTACAACGCAAAGGGTGTGGGGAATTACTCAACCGATGTGGAAGAAGTAATTATATTACGGGTATCAAACAAGGGTTATCCTAATGCCTCTTATCATTTAGTTATTCCTAACTACACAAGTGTAGTCTTACTAGCGATCTCGGGATGCATCACAAAACAAGTTCTAGAATCTATTATACTACCGGTTCACACTCTAAGTATTAAAGATGAATGCTTTAATTCCTACTAATCTAAGGGCGATCCTCACATTTTGGGTGGAATTTAGGTGGTAAAGGGTTTTTGTGCTAGTCATGCAACTTCCTATCCGTGAGACGCTTTTGTTAAGACTAATGGCCCACTCCTATATGTCATAAAAAATTAAAAATTTGGTGCCAAAATTACCCTAACCAACATTTTCTCATGGTTTATTACACAAATACAATTGGACAAAGCAAATAGTCAAGGATAAGCATAGTTTCAAAGTTCCCGTTTTATTTTCCCTCCCTACACTTAAACTGAACATTGTCCCCAATGTTCCCCGAAAGTATCAAAGTTATGATAATAGAAGGTAATTAAAAACGAAAGAAACTAATACTCCCCCGATTAGCTCGGTAGGATCCGTGTGTGAAGTAGTGGTTAAATCCTTTCCAAGAAGAATGTATGCGTGAAAAGCTCCTTCCAATCTTATGTAACTTCTTCTTGATAAATTAAACCTTCACACTTGAAGAAAACAAACGAAACCTTCGCGTAAAATCGGCGGTAATAATATATACAAGACTCTACTAGGATATAATGCTTGTGGATGGATGGATGTTTTTCAGAATTTCTGGAAAATTAAGACCTGGAAAATTCCAAAAATTTATAAGTAGCTCGGAAAACGAGAAAAAAGTAATCTGTTGTTTTACCCTTCCTCGCCGTCAGGTTATCCTCGACAAAAATGGTCTGCGATTTTCTGAAAAAATTCTGGAAAATTTACATCTTTAGAATTTGGAAAAATTTCTGCAAAACATCCATTATGACTCGATACAAGCATTTGACTCGAACAAACACACATATATATCTTTTAATTAATTGCTATTCTCATGTTTACGTTTCTTTTGAAAACGTGTGTAATCCTCCCTACACTTATCCTTTATGTAAAATACCTTTATATGCAATTAAGACGAGGTTAAAAACAAAATAAAGCATTTTTACAAATTTAAACATGAGATTAAACAATCAATAAAAGATATATGACACTAAGAAGCAAACAATTAAGCATGGGTTGCCTCCACGAAGCGCTTTTCTTTATTAATGAGTCTTGTAGCTAGACTCGTAGTCGTGCTCTACGTAACTTCATTACCGTCATCTCCTTCCTTCGCTTTCCGCCGTCGAAGGCGTAGGCGTTGTATGCTTACCGTGGATTCCTTGCCAACGTCGTCTATTATGGTGACGGTTTTATCCCTTAGATTGGTTTCCTTCCTGTAAAGGCCCAAACCATCTTGGTTTGTTTCTACCTTAATGCCTTATCCGTGATTTGTACAGTACTTTTCTCCCTTTAAAATTCCTTAGGGTTCCTTAGTGCCTTTGGTATCGAAGTGGGATTATTTCCTAACTTCTTATCGGGTTTCCACAATGTTGCATACAATCCTTGAACCATAAAATCCCTAAGCCCTTTTTCCCAATCATTCATTTTCTTCTCAACAATATTGCGGGGGCTTGTGGATTTCCACGTAATCATCTCCATGATCTTAAGAGGATACCTTGGAGCGATGAGTATCCTAGCGTACCCTTTTTCGCTTTTAAGTACCATGATGCCCTCCCCGCATTTGATGGTTGCCTTGGCGGTGGCCAGAAATGGTATCCCAAGAATGAGTGGCATGTTTCTATCTTCCTCAACATCTATGATCACGAAATCCACCGGATAAACGATATTAGCCACTTATATTAAAACATCCACCGCGATTCCTATGGGGTAGACATAGGTGTGATTAGCTAAGGATAGTCTAAGATCGGTCTTGGTGGCTTCTCCTAGTCAACTTTTATAAATTGACAATGGCATTATGTTCACATCAGTCCCCGATCAGCTAAGGCATTTATATTATCAATATCACCTATGCTACATGGTATCACGAAGTTCCTTGTGGTGTCTCGTTTTTTTGTTAATGGTTTTTTTTAAAACCAACTCATACAAAGGTCCCATAGGCAGGGCGTCATACTCTTCTTCATTTATTTTTCCTTCAAGGGCTTCTCTAAGAACCTCATTGTACCTAAAGTTGTTTACTTGGTTTGCAATGGTTTTTCTGTTAATTTCATGCTTAAGGTAGTACTCAATGGTCTCGGGTTCATCATTAGGTTCAGAATCATCCCTCTTGCTTTCCTCGGTTTTCTCACCTCAACCTTTCCATCCTCAGGCATAATGGAAATGGTTAACAAACAGTAGGAGGACAATCGTTGCTTCTTACTAGTACCTTTTCAGGAACTTTTGTTTTGGTATATTCTTTTACCAGGTTCATCATTTCCATCATTTTGCTTGCATTTCCTCTCTCTGCTATAAACCTCCTCTTCAAATTTGGTTAATCTCAGGTATGGTACTGCCATGTACTCCTCATTTGTTCCTTAAAGCTTGGTGAGAGTGGTATTGGGGAAGTAGGCAGGCGCCTTCCGAATTGGGTTTCTCACGATTGGGGATTCGAAAAAGGTGTTGGGTGGTTGGTAAATTGGCTGAATTATTGCTTCCGAGGATTTGTACGGAAGCTCTTTATGCCTTTCCATAAGATAATCAATCCCTCTCTCAATAGCACTCATTTTCTCCTCGATGATGTCGGAGGATTCAAAAGGAGTGATGATATGGCATTAACGTTAACGGTGGTTTTGGAGATTCATTCCAGTCTTCGTAGGACATCGCAAGCTCTTCTATAATATCCCAAGATTTCTCCACATTAAAGTCTGAGCCTTCCACGCGTTGATCGATGGATCGTCGAGTGATGAAATCGATATGGTCATAGAAGATTTGGATTTGAAGCCAAAGATCAATGCCATGATGAGGGAGTTTATGGAGTAGGTCTTTAAATCGAGTCCATGCTTTGTAGAGAGACTCACCTTGAAGTTGTTGAAATGTTAAGATGTCTCGTCTAAGTTTAGTAGTTCTCCCTGGTAGGAAAAATTGAGCAAGAGGCGAGAGGTGAGATCATCCCAACTTGAGATGGAGCCAGCGGGAAGTCTCTCAAGCCAATTACTAGCTGGTCCGTAGAGAGAATGGAAGAGACGCAGACGCGTGGTCTCAGAGTATAGTAGCATCAAGGTCAATGGAATCGACAATTTTAAGGAAATCCTTAAGATGCTGATTTGGATCTTGAGGACGAATTCCATGGAATGCACATCCGTTTTGCACCAACCGGATGGTGTCGGATCGCAGGGCCGTAGTTTAGGCTTGGTCGGGAAGCTCAATGGTGTTCCTATAGCCTAGGTGGCTTGGACTCGAGTATTCACCAAGAGTACGGGCTCTTGGCGGGTCAATTGGTGGTGGGTTGAGGAATGGTGGGTGGTTATCACCTTCCATGATGAAAAGTGATGGGGTTACTGAACAAAGGTCACGAAGAAGGGGGATAGACTACGAGGAAGCTAAAAATGAGAAAAAATTTACTTGATAGGAATCAAGCAAAGAAACCTAAACGAGGTGGACTACTACTAGCTATTCTATTCGGCGTAAAACTTGATAGCGCTACACGACTTGGCGTGGTCAAAGGAACTTCCTTTTCTTGAGCAAGTTTTATAACACCCTAAGGATGAACCTAATCTTTGTAGTGTAGTATTAGGGTAAGCCACGGGTATTGATATCGTTCTCTGGGGAATAGGAATGCTAGTGAGAAGTTACTACGCTAAGGTTGGGGTTAAGGAAGATTATTTTTTAATCTTTTTATGTTTTTAGAAAATGGAAGGATGCGAATCTCGGGGTTTGGATTTGGGGGTTGGTATTTCTACCGATTACTCTACTTATCTAATTATCTAATCTAGGTGTATGTAGTCTATGTCTAATTATTGTGTGCTCGTATGATAGTTTAAAGATGTGTTCACTTAGGTTTTATTACTCCTTAATTATCTCCTATTGATGGTTGAATTGTCACGTCCTTATTCTTAATCGCGTTGTGTGTCTAAATTTGTAGGGTATGCGTTTATCTCTAACTCTTTGAACTTACCAAAGGGTCTCGTCTACAAAGCCCTCTAGGGATTATAAACTCTAACTCTAAGGCACTCTTTGAGTGGTTTAGCCTACAACTACTCTAAGTGCTATAGTCTAAGGTTCACAAAGATTAATCAAGCATTAATTACACAACGAATGACCTATCGCATTACTAGATCATTAAAAATTAAGATAAGAGACAACCAATCAATATTCAATAATTAAGTTTCATATTCCCTAAGCAAACACACAAGTAAATTAGCGGACATGGAGAACATGCAAGCATACACACAAATAATTGAAGACATAATTGAATTAATGAAGTAAAACACTTATCTTGATGTAAGATAGGGTATGAAACCCTAAAATACTTGTACAAGACAGCCTTGGTTCGGTTTAGGTTTTTACTCCAAAAGACTACACACTAATACTGAAAAATTCGGATTCTATATATAATATTACAAGTGCGACGGCGTCACCTTATGATTTGTGACGTCGTCGGGTAGCCGTCATTAGGGTTTCGTCTTGGCCACGTTAGTCTTGCGACGGCGTCACCTTGTGCTTATAACGCCGTCCTCTTCAACCGGCGCCGTGCGGATCAAATCTAGGGTCGAGTTGCGACGGCCTACTCTTTTAAAGCGACACCGTCACGAAAATAAGCAATTTGGCTACTATCCCGTCCGCGAAGTGCTCTCGGCGTCGCTTGATTAGCGATGGCGTCACCTTGTGTTTTAGCAGCAGAGTGTCTCAATTCTTGAATTTGGCCATTTTCTTCGTATATCCACGCCTTTTCGTCCAAATAAGTGCCATTACAGCACTTTGCCTTCAAGAGACCTAAAAAGTGAAAAGGAACGATATTAAGTAATAATGGATACAAAAGTGATCAAATAAGGGCTTAAACGACCCCTCAAAAAGGTACATTTTAAAACCTTATCACTTGCCGTCATTAGGGTTTCGTCTGGGCCAAGTCATCGATGGGACGGCGTCACCTTAGAGTTGTGACGCTGTCGGTCTTGATTGGGACTTTGTCTTGATTCTAGATCTGGGCCTTCGAGGTTGAAAACGTGAGTGCGCCCTCCATCTTTAAAGCATGACGTCGTTAGGTTATGTGACTAAAATTTCCACGAACGTTCGCGTGCATATTTTGATCAAGTCTTCATAGAGGGACGGCGTCGCTTTGGTTGGGACTCGTCAAGCACATTGATCGTCTTGAGTGGCTTTTGTGGAAAACTAGAAGGGGAGTTGAATAGTTTTACCAATTAAAACTTCATTTTAAAACATTTAGATTAACTTATGTGAATCTACTTGGTTGTTTATGTTGGGCGTTGATAGATAGATATATAAACGTGTAATGAAAGATAAAGAGTAAGAAGCACATAACCCGCGACACGGTATTTATAGTGGTTCGGCTACAAGGACACCTTTCTTGCCCAACTCTCCTCCAGTCACCTACTCGAGAGTTTGTAAACACTACGATACCAAATCTCCTTATGGCGGAGAAGCCTTCACAACGTCGCCTACTCTTTTTCCGGTACTAGGCTAACCACCGGGTTCTTTCACTCCAAGGTGAGCCACACCTATCACAACGTCGCCTATCCTTTATTAGGTACTAGGCTAAGCACCTAGTTCCATTACTATGGAGGAACTACTACCCAACACAACACAACACCTAATCTCAAGGAGATCCACTCCTTGTTACAACACCATCAAGGATATCACCATCCTTGGAAATAAACTAACACTTATATGTATAACGATGCACCTCATCGATTATTCGACCTAGGCATTCTTCCCTAATGCCACTTGTTTTGATTCCTAGGCATCCTTCACTAATGCCTTTGACTTGACACATTTAGCATTCTTCACTAATGCTTTTGATACAGACGTTAAGCACCTTTCACTAATGCTTTCTTCTGCTCTTTCAGCATCCTTCACTAATGCCTTCAACACAACATCTCTACGGAGGAAGAAATAACTATCAACAAGAGAACCTCATTGTCTTGATGATGGCTATGGCAACTCATGGACTTGAGCTTGCTCGACTTCAAGAAGTGGTGATCTCGCCTTTAAGAGGAACCTAGAGAATCACACGAAAACAAAAGACAAACTACATAGAAAGATCCTATAGGATCAGTGGTTAGAGAGGTACTTGGAGAAAGTATGTGTGAAAGTGGTGAACCAAAAGGAAGAGATGGCTCACTATTTATAGAGGGAAAGCTTCTGTTCCGGATCCCACGGATCCCTCCCATAGGGATCGGCTAGCGTAAAGCTAGGGATCCGTGGGACGCTCCTCTTTACCCATGGGTATTTTGGTTATGGGTCATGGGTCATGGGTTATGGGTTGATCCATGGGTTACTTATTAGATACAATGTATCTTATGAGTTCAATGTACCTAGTCAAGTGGTTTGGATAATACCATGGGTTATGGGTCAATACCATTTGTTAGTTTTTACTCATTTTAGTATATACTAGTTAAGTATATATTTGACCAATATGTAAACACTAGTTGTTGTACATATGTATTATTAAATCATAAAATCACTTATACTTGTTTTAGTGTTTTATGTGAAAACGTAAGTGTGTTAGAAAACTATTGGCTCAAACAGTTTAGGTATTTTATTTGTTTCGTTAAAATGATTTTACGTTTGTTATCGACAAAACATTAGAAGATCGTAAAATATAAATAAACGTTTTTACGGCTTATTTGTATTAACAATCTCCCCCTTTTTGTTGATGACAAAACATAAAATTATTTTAAGAAAAAACTAGAATTCGTAAAAAGTTTGAATTGGAGTTTTACTCTCTTCTCCCCCTTTTTGTCGAAACAAAAAGAGCGTCGAAACTAACACAAAATTTTTAAGAAAACATGTAAAATAAAAGATGTAAAGAGAGCAAGTGACGGTAATGGTTCTCGTCTTAACTCCCCCTTGACGAGCCCATCCCTTTGTGAGGGCGTCAAGTACATAAAAATAAGCAAGCTAATGTATTGCAATTATGTTTGCAAAAGGTTCGTCCTTTGTGACGAAAATGCTCCCCCTTGAAGATTGCAACGTTTCAATGGGGTGTCATGAAGTATAATCCGAATAGGGATTATGTTGCAAATGGTTTTGCAATATGGTTTGACACAAAGCTCCCCCTAGCTTTATGGTGTCAAGTGCTTCATGTGTATTGTGAAAATCTACAAAATAGAGGTTACAAAACAAGAGTATAGTGCATAATTTCCTGCAAATAAGAATGTTAGTAGGGAATTTGCTTTCTGTTGCACGGATCCCGCAGTTCCCTCCTTGGAGGGATCCGTCTAGGCTTTTTCAAGGGATCCGTCTGTCTGCTGACAGATTTTCAGCATTTGTGATATTCCAAACAATGCTAAATTTGAGAGTGAGATATGTATAAATAATACACTCAAAGCAATATGGCACATAAGATATCATTCAATAAAACAAAGAGATAATCAAACAAATCTCTAAAACTAAGAGAATGATCTAGCCATACATTTTCTACTAATAAGTTACTAAAGCCTAGAATGCAACAAAGTGCTAGAGTCTAAGGATGAGTAGACTTGTTGATTTGGTCCAATATTTCAAGAAGATGATTAAACATGAAATGTAACTCATTTCGTACTTCTTGAACAAGTCCTTGGGTGATTAGACAATTTGGGCAACTATTTCCTTGATTGGGAACTAGAGGAAAATGGATGTTTTAAGGAGGCTCTACGAATGATTGAGGGGTTTCATCTTGAGGTGTGGGATGAGGCTCTACTAAAGGCGAGGGTGGTGGTAGTGGAAATTCCTCCATATGATCATGTCCATGATTGTTTATGTTCTCCCATTCGACAACGATTGTACTTCGTTGACGATTCTTTATCCTATGGAGACATCGACATGTGGAGGAGCTACCTTCGAGCTAGTTAGCTTAGAAGAAGTGAGAGATTCGATGATCCGGAATTGAGGACTAGATACTTCGTGAAAAATTGTTCAATATAAATCTCCTCGCTTCTAAGATCGAATCATTCCGTACTAAGTCAGCTTCATCTCCTATCCCCTTGTGATAGTGACTCTACATTGACAAGCCCAAACATCTCTTGAGCTTGAGGCTTTTTCCAATGATTCTCTTCATGAAGAGTTCTCCGGTGAACTCTCTCATGACATATCTCCTCCGGAATATGATCATTTCTATTTTGATCTTGAGGATGATATTGGCTCGGAGGAAGGTGTACTCTATCATACGAGTTTGTTTATTAATGATACTACCCCACCCTTCCTCCATATCGTCTACATTTGAGGATGAAGAATGGATCCTGATTGTCATCAAAATCTTTCTTCCTTTCCTCAAATATCTTGTGATTTCTCTTCATCTTCACTCCTTCGGGAATGAAGACACTATCTTTGACCCCTGCATTTTCATTTATCATTTTTGAGCCGGTTCTATGTATATCTCATCGGTGTGGAACTTTCACGTGCTTCAAATGTTTGTCCAAACATCTTGAATGAAAGTCCGATGGAGATTGTCTCTTCCACTTACTTCCCCATAAACAAATTATTCGGGTCGTCAAGCTAGCGACTCGTGAATCAAAACAGTAGACACACACAATATGGTTTTTCACCCATATTTCTGTCTTCTTTCTCTGTTCTACCACCCTAGTGTGGGGGTTGCCCCCACATGTTTTCTAAAAAAAATCTTTCATAATAATGGCCGTAATATTTCCCTTTTACGTTCTTTGTTTCGGCATAACCGCCGGTACTTTGAATATTGAGGGCAATATTCATTTCTAAGTGTGGGGGGGATTCTCACGAATTTTATCATGTATTATCCACCCAATTCCCCCGTTTTTGGCCAAAAATTTTTTTTGGAGCAAGTGTTCTACACTTTCATCATATGGTAATCAGTCCGCCATGTCTGTAAGACTAAAGGATTGGCTAATCCAGGAGCAAACGGCTCTTGGTAAAGATTTCTCAAATCCTTTTATATGGCTTGCAATTTGCCCAAAATTATATGGTATTCACTCCCATATCCTAAAAGTGAAGAGCTGGCTAGCCCGCTCAAGTTTATGGCTTGTGGTAAAGGCAGATGGAAAACCATAATTGGTAATCGACTCACCAAAGATAATATTGATAATTTATCTATGAGTTGGCTAGTCCAAGCAAACGCTTCGGTAAAGACAAATCAAAACCGTTGAAAGTGGGTGGTTTGCTCAAAATCACATGGTTATCTTTGTACCATGGTTCTTACTAACTAAACATTTGGCTACTCCAGTAGTAATGGCTTTTGGTAAAGAGATTAAAATCCATTATGTTTTCTCAAATCATTGCTAGGGACTAGCAATATCTCAGTGTGGGGATTGATGAGTGTCTAAATACTCATCATTTTTGTACAATATAACCTGCAAAATCATCTGAAAACACTCAAAAACACATCAAAATGATCAAAATATCACAAATCAGTGTTTTATGTGTTTTAAATGCAAAAATATCAAAATCAGATGAAAACGTATCAAATTTGCAAAATTGGCAGTTTTAGTCCCCCAAGTTACAAAAGTTGTCAAAACAAGCCCTCGAGCACATAATTTCAAAAGTAAAATCACCAAAGGTCCTTTTTAAATCATAACTTGTCAAATTTAGTCCTTTGGTGAAAAATATCAAAAGTTTGAGAAAATTACAAAAGTGGTCCTTCAACTTTGAAATTTGGCGAAATGGTCCGGAAAATCTGAAAATGGCAACTTTGGTCCTTGTAATATTAACACTTGTCAATTTCAGTCCTTGGAGCAACTTTGAGATATTGGCATCCTAGGTCCCTACAGTTAAATTACAAACAAGTCCCTAATGTATTAAACCCTTTCACACCCTTTTGGACTTGTCAATTGCAAATGACCCTGCCTAACCCATTTGACCCCTGCCATTTGGACCCCCTATTATTAATAATCCCTCAAACATATTTGACTTGCTCTTCCCTCCCTCACGTGTTACCACTTCCATCATCATTCCCCTGCATCCTAGCCTGCAACTCCCCCACGCTCACCCTCCTCCACCATCATACACCTAAAACTACCCTCCACCTCACACCAAAGCCAAGCAGGTGCATTTAATGCACCTTTGTACCTAACACTCAACCCAAATTGTAAACATAAGTTTTGGCCAAAATCATTTGAAGGGCAGGATTGCTTCTACACATCCTATGGTCCATATTGTTGGTGGAACTAGTCGAAAGAGGAGAGAGACAGTTTGGGTGTATAAAAAGACCAAGAGGAAGCATCAAGCAAGAGTTAGTTTTATTTTTCTAAAAATATGTCGCTTTGTATTTCTAAGTTTAAAATAGATTCTCAGTTGTTGTTTTTAGTTTCAGTGTATCAAAATACTTTGTTCAAGTTTATTGCAACTTAATTTAAGTATCAATTCAGTTCTGAGTTCAATTTCCAAATTTTATGTCACTGTTGAAATTCTTATTCTCAAAATACTTGTCAAATCTGTTAGCAGTTTAGTTGTAAGCTCAAACAAGCTCTAATAAGCTTGTTAAAGCTTTGTTTAAGCTTACATTTACATCTCATACAATTTTGTCTTCTGGTCAACAAAAGTCAACTGGGGGCCAAAATGGAAATGAAGATGAAAATGGGTGTTGCAGTGGTGATAATGGGTTGGATTTAGTTAGATTAGAGTAGTGTTAATTCTGGTTTTAGCCTGCAACCAGCTGGATCAGTTGTGAGTAGCTCTCTCACTTTTCATTTTTTTAGTCTAATTTGCATAATAAGCTTGTATCTGTTTCTGTGGTCACCTCTAGTTCTAACATGTTAATTTAGTTGTACTTAGGTCATGTAAGTCTAGTTTGATCAATGGTATATGTCAGTTAGCAGCTTGGTCAAGTGTAAATTGCTTATCAGTTCACAAAAATGGTGTTTGGTTTTAGCACCAAATCTGTCTTAGAGGCCTATTCTGTTGCAAACTCTTGTTACCTGTGGCTTATTTAGTCTTATTATACTCATACCTGTCTTTAACTTGTGTCTGCTAAGCTCAGAAGTCAAAATCACTTGCCATCTGTCTTAACAGTGTATCTGCTGAGTTTTTATGAAATCAAATTCTTGTTTTGTGTTCCAAATACCTAGATTTAGCTTGTTTTAGTTTTATAACATTATATTACTTCATTTCCAGTCCTTAAATCCAGATCAAAACTCAAGAAAGTCAATCCTTCAGTTTTGCTTAAAAAGTCAAAGTGCACAATCTCAGTTTTGGCCAACTGAGAGTGATTTTTCATTTACTCATCTTTGGGTCAATTTCAGTGATTCTTGTTGTTTTAAAATATTCACTTGGTCTATTTTCTTGTAGCCATTTTCATAGATTTTTGTAAATTTTTTATAGCCTTCAAAACTGCTTGTCCAAATGATGTCAAATCCCCTGTGCAGGGCATTGAGCCTGCACAGGGATTATGCAGATTTTAATGAGCTTGTGCAAAGCTCATCAGAGCTCACCCAGGTCTGAGTTTTGGTGCACTTGATCCCACCCAGGTCTAGTGCAGGATCCCATTTCCATTTTGTTGTTTCTAGCTTATTCATGTGCTTATTATTCAAATCAAAGTAGCCCCCCCTATCAACTGTTTTTAGCTTAAATCTCAATTCATCAAATCTTGATATTCAGCATTCCAGAGGTTATAGATTGTTGTTACTTGTTGCTTTTGAGTTCCTTTAGCATATCTAAGCTTCTGTCAACAGTTGGTAGCTTGTTTTCTCCATTTGCTTATTTAAGTGCTTATTTCAATAAGCACTTACACTCATGTTCCATAATTCCACACATAAGCACTGGTTTTTCTATTTTTCCTTTATTCCTCATATTATTTTAGAGTTTTTCTGAAATTTTCAGATTTTTCCAAGTTGATTTGCTATTTTTCTGCATTTTATTTAGTTTTCAAGCATTTTTAATTAGCATTAAATACAAAAAATTAAGAAAAGGTTCAAAAAAATAATTTTTCAATTTTCTTAAGTTTAGATAAATATAAAAAGAGAAAAAATATTTTTCTAGATTTTTCTTAGTTAAATTTGTATTTTTAAATAATTTAATTAGTTTTAAATAGTTTAAAATTCATAAAAATAGAAAGTAATCAAAATACAAAAATAGTTTTGAAAATTCTATTTTGATATTTTAGATTTTTCTAAGTCTTAATTTTATTTTTCTAGCTTTATTTCCTAATTTCTTGTATTTTAGGTAATTATTTAATAGTTAAAAATAGTTTTTTATTAATAATAATTAATTAATTAGTTATAAAAATAATTTTCCTTTTCTATAAATTTTCTTATATCATTAGGATTGTAAAAATGTATTTTTCATATTTTTAGGATCTATATTGTATAAGTTTCACGTTTTATTTTGTACGCTAACGTAGTTTTAATTCGTTTTTATAAAACATAAAACCAAAAACATCATTTTGCAAATAGTGATAGCGTTTATTTAACATTTTTTATCTTTTTAATTTCCTTTAATTTGCATTTAAGCCCCTGTAGTTTATGGGCTTTTCCTTAGTTATAATCATCTTCAAATCTCCTTTCCCGTTCAAATTTCTCGATCACTACACGTTTGATAATCCATTGCATAGCTCGCTGGGACATAACGACCCGGGGAGACCCTATACTCCCCAGATCTTCATTGCATTCGTGCTTAGGCAGTTTTAAGCTGGTTACGGTCTGCCATTCACAAGTGGCAGGCTTGAGTGATTTAGCTTGACTGTTTGGCACGCATCAAGCTGCCATGTACTCCCTCATTTGTTCCTTAAAGCTTGGTGAGAGTGGTATTGGGGAAGTAGAGCGGAAGCGCCTTTCGGAATTGGGGTTTTGCTCACGACTCTGGGATTCAAAAATGTGTTGGGTGGTTGGTGGAATTGGCGGAATTGACGCGCTCGGGGATTTGTACGGAGCTCTTTATGCCTTTCCATAAGATAATCTCCCCTCTCAATAGCACTCATTTTCTCCTCGATGATGTCGGAGGGTTCAAGAGGAGTTGATATGGCATTAACCACGTTAACAGTGGTTTCAGGAGATTCATTCTAGTCTTTGTATCTTTGATCAACAAGCTTTTCTATAATATCCCAAGATTTCTCCGCATTAAAGTCGCTGAGCCTTCCACCGGCGGCTTGATCGATGGATCGTCGAGTGATGAAATCGATATGGTCATAGAAGATTTGGATTTGAAGCCAAAGATCAATGCCATGATGAGGGATTTTACGGAGTAGGTCTTTGAATAGAGTCCATGCTTTGTAGAGAGACTCACCTTGAAGTTTTTGAAATGTTAAGATGTCTCGTCTAAGTTTAGTAGTTCTCCCTGGTGGGAAAAATTGAGCAAGGAAGCGAGAGGTGAGATCATCCCAACTTGAGATGGAGCCGGCGGGAAGCCTCTCAAGCCAATTACTAGCTTGGTCCCGTAGAGAGAATTGGAAGAGACGCTGACGCGTGGTCTCCCGAGTAGTAGCATCAACGTCAATGGAATCGACAATTTTAAGGAAATCCCTTAGATGCTGATTTGGATCTTCGGAACGAAGTCCATGGAATGCACATCCGCTTTGCACCAACCGGATGGTGTCGGATCGCAGGGCCGTAGTTTGGGCTTTGTCGGAAGCTCAATGGTGTTCCTATAGCCTAGGTGGCTTGTCTCGAGTATTCACCAAGAGTACGGGCTCTTGGCGGGTCTATTGGTGGTGGGTTGATGAATGGTGGGTGGTTATCACCTTCCATGATGAAAAGTGATGGGGGTACTAACAAAGGTCACGAAGAAGGGGGATAGACTACGAGGAAGCTAAAATGAGAAAAATTTACTTGATAGGAATCAAGCAAAGAAACCTAAATGAGGTGGACTACTAACTAGCTATTCTATTCCCCGGCAGCGGCCCCAAAAAACTTGATAACGCTACACGCGTCATTCGGGCTCAAAGGAACTTCCTTTTCTTCGGCAAGTTTTATAACACCCTAGGCAGTGAACCTAATCGTTGTAGTGTAGTATTAGGGTAAGCCACGGGTATTGATATCGTTCTCTAGGGGAATAGGAATGCTAGTGAGAAGTTACTACGCTAAGGTTGGGGTTGAGGAAGATTATTTTTATCTTTTTATGTTTTTTAGAAAATAGAAAGGTACAATCTCGGGTTTGGATTTGGGGTTGGTATTTTTACCGATTACTCTACTTGTCTAATCTAGGTGTATGTAGTCTATGTCTAATTATTTTGTGCTCGTATGATAGTTTAAAGATGTGTTCACTTAGGTTTTATTACTCCTTAATTATCTCCTATTGATGGTTGAATTGTCACGCCCTTATTCTTAATCGCGTTGTGTGTCTAAAGTTGTAGGTATGCGTTTATCCCTAACTCTTTGAACTTACCAAAGGGTCTCGTCTACAAAGCCCTCTAGGGATTATAAACTCTAACTCTAAGGCACTCTCTGAGTGGTTTAGTCTACAACTACTCTAAGTGCTATAGTCTAAGGTTCACAAAGATTAATCAAGCATTAATTACACAACAAATGACCTATCGCATTACTAGATCATTAACAATTAAGATAAGAGACAACCAATCAATATTCAATAATTAAGTTTCATATTCCCTAAGCAAACATACAAGTAAATTAGCCGGACATGGAGAACATGCAAGCATACACAAAAATAATTGAAGACATAATTGAATTAATGAAGTAAAACACTTATCTTGATGTAAGATAGGGTTTGGAACCCTAAAATACTGTACAAGACAGCCTTGGTTCGGTTTAGGTTTTTACTTCAAAAGACTACACACTAATACTAAAAAATTCGGATTCTATATATAATATTACAAGTGCGACGACGTCACCTTATGAGTTGTGACGCCGTCGGGTAGCCGTCATTAGGGTTTCGTCTTGGCCACGTTAGTCTTGCTAACGACGTCACTGCTTGTGACGCCGTCCTCTTCAGCTTCTGCCGCCGCCTGATCAAATCTAGGCCGCCTGAGATTGCGACGGCCTACTCTTTTAAAAGCCGACACCGCCACTTGAAAATAAGCAATTTGGCTACTTTCCCCGTCACGTAGTGCTCCGACGGCCGTCAGGTAAGCAAAGACGCCGCCACCTTGTGTTTTAGCAGCTTGAGTGTCTCGATTCTTGACTTTGGCCATTTTCTTCGATATCCGCTTTTCGTCCAAATAAGTGCCATTCCAAAAATTTGCCTTCAAGAGACCTAAAAAGTGAAAAGGAACGATATTAAGTAATAACGGATACAAAAGTGATCAAATAAGGGCTTAAACGTCCCCTCAAAAAGGTACATTTTAAAACCTTATCAGATTTCATTATTTAAAGGTTCATCTTCTTCATTTGTATTTTTCTTTATTTCTATAGCTTCACTCTCAACAATCTCGTCATCGACAAGAGGTAGAGTAGGTTTGGGTGGACTCTCATCAAATTTTACGTTTAATGACTATTCAACCTTCATTATTTCTTTATTTAATATGACATAAGCTTTGCTATTAGGAGAGTAACCTAAAAAGATACATTCGGTTAATTTAGGATCAAATTTTGTAAGGTAATCTTTAGTGTTAAGTAGAAAACATTTGCTACCAAAGACTCTAAAATGATCTAACGTAGGCTTTTTGCCTCGAAGTAACTCGTATGGATTTTTACCTAAAAATGGTCTAATTAAGACTCGATTAAGTATGTACTTTGATGTGTCAACGACATTGCACCAAAACTTTTGAGGTATGAATTGCTCATTTAACATGGTGCGACTCATTTCTTGTAGGGTTCTATTCTTTCTTTCAACTACCCCATTCGATTATGGAGTGCGAGGAGCCGAGAAGTTGTGAGTAATACCATTAGAGTCACAAAAGGCTCCAAATTGCACTTCATTATCGAATTCCCTACCATGATCCGTTCTAATAGACACTATAGGACTTCCTAATTGTCTTTGGATTTTCTTACTTAATATTTCAAAGTAATCGAACGTTTCAGTTTTATTCTTTAAAAATTTAGTCCATGTGTACCTAGAGTAATCATCCACTATAACCAAAGTGTAGTAGTTGCCTCCATAACTTGGATAGCGGATGGACCAAATAAATCCATGTGTAGTAATTCTAGACACTTAGTTGTAGAGACCATGTTTTTAGCTTTGTGACTAGCACGGACTTGTTTTCCTATTGCTACAAGCATCACAAAAGTGATGTTCATATTTTAATTTTGGTAGATCTCTTACTAGATCTTTGGATGATAGCGATTGAGGAAGTCGATATATGGCATGACCCAATCTTCAATGCCATAAGGTCGAAGTATCATCCATAGAAGTAAGACAAAATTTGTTTTCAGGTTCATTACCGATTTTAATAACATAGACTCCATGTTTCCTGATTCCTCTTCCTATAGTGATACTGTTTCTTAATATCTTACTACCGGTATCACTAAAGAGTACATTACACTTTTTATCACATATTTGTCCTATACTTAGTAGGTTAAAGTTTAGGTTTTCTACGTGACACACATCGTTAATGGTTAGAGATTTGTTAGAAATCGTACGTTTACCTATGATTTTGCTTTTGCTATTTCCAAATACCACATTTCCTCCATTGAAGGATTCATATGTGGAAAATAAATCTTTATTACCGGTCATGTGCCTCGTGCACCCACTATCCTTGATCCATTCATCCGGATCTTGGTCGACCTTTAAGCACACCTAAGAAAACAATTAACTCAAAAGTTTGGTCCCCATTTGTTCATGGGTCCATTAGTGTTAAACATTTCATTCATGTTAAACATATATGGAAAAGGTGAATATGCATTCCATGGTGCAAAGTTTTGAAATGGAAAACCGTTTTGCATATTAGGATTCCATCCCATTTGATAGTTACTTCTTGGATAAACATTATTAGGTCTCCTAAATGTGTTTGGTTTTGAAAACGATTGACCTTTGTTTCTTATAAAACTTTGATTTTGTCTTGGAGGTGGTTGTCTAATAGTAACATGGGTTGGTTTCTTCTTATTAATAATAACAAAATCGGTTCCTCGATGAGGAAGCTATATTATTCCTACTATTTGTTTCAGCAGACCCACGGATCCCTGGTTTTACACTAGACGGTTCCCTTTTTGTGGGATCCGTGGGATCCGTGACTACAGTGGCTTGTTTTTCTATTGCTTTGACGAATTATGTTTCTTTGTTTTCACTAGTTGACGATCAAGTTCTGAAAAACCTAAACCTTTTTGGTTGTTTCCTGTTTTAACACTATCTAATATCATATCTAGAGTATTATTATTCATTCTAGCAATCTTAGAGTAGATGATCAACTAGTGTTTGAAGTTGAACGTAAAGTTCACATTCCTCATTTGCTATCTTCCCCTTTTCTAAACGTTTTAATTTTCTTTTAACTCAAGGACTTCCTTTTCTAAACGTTGATTTTGATTTTTCAAAAACTTGTTTTTGTTGATTACTTTTAAACTAATTTTTCAAAGTTTATCATATTCATGATGCAATGAGTCATTATCTAATGATGAGCTACTATAGTATTCGTGGACATACCGCTCATTTTCCATGGGACAAATTTGTTCGCCTCCTCTTCGCCATTCCCCACAAACCGCTCATGAACGCTTTTTGTTCATCACGTTTGGGACACTTACTAATAAAGTGGTTGGGATCCCCACATATAAAGCAAGTGCGTTCATCCCTTGCCTTCCGCCATCATCTTTGCTTTTCCGAACCCTTTCTTATCGCCATAAGGTTTCTTGACGATCTTCCCTTTCTTCTAAAGAACTTCTTGAAGTCCCTTCACGCGTGCCATGGCATACCTCGTCATCACTATCCGAAGAGGAGTTTTCTTCCTCTCTTGAGACCTTCTTGGCTTTAAGGGCAAGAGATTTGTGCTTCTCTTTCACTTTTGAGGCTTCGAATCTTTAGCGAGGACAAGCTCATAAACTTTTAAATTGCCTATGAGTTCATCAAGGGTGAGGATTGACAAGTCTTTGATTCTTCAATTGCCGTCACCTTAGATCTCCACTTGGATGGAAGTGCCCTTAGATATCTCCTAACATAATTACGACTAGAGAAAGACTCATCAAGTGCTTGTAAAGATGTAATTATAGTATTAAAGTTAGCAAAAGAATGATCTATAGTATTCTCATCCGATATTGAAAATTGTTCATATTGTTGAACAAATAAATCTATTTTATTGTTTTTAACTTGTTGATTACTTTGATGAGTTACAACTAAAGAATTCCAAATTTCTTTAGAGGTTTTAAGCATGGAAATTCTTTCGAATTCCTTTTTGGGTTAAGCATTATATAAAACCATTTTAGCTTCACTATTTTTGGAAAGCTTTTTCTTAATATCATCGATGAGTTTATCATGAGGTATGTTAACTAAATTTCGTTTTCATCTTTGTAGTGGCTTCAAAATCGCCTTCAACAATGATGTACCAAAGATCAATTCTTTTGACTTCACATACGTTTTGAATCTATTTTTCCAATATATAAAACCATTAGTTTCAAGTAGTGGAGGTCATTGCATGGATTGCCCTTCCTTGTAATATTCAGAACCCATAGTGATCGAAAAGTTTTTAAAATACAATTTACTTTAAAACTTTTATAAACTTAGCTCTTGATGCCAATTATGGAAAACTAGAAGGGGGGGGGGGGGTTGAACGGTTTTGCCAATTTTAAGTTAGTTTCAAAAACTTTAGATTCGATATTATGTGAAATCGTATGGATGAAGAGAAAGTATAGATCTAAGAGTAATGCAAGTAAAGAAAGCAAGTAAAGTAAATGATAGAAATGACACAACCGATTTATAGTGGTTAGGTTACAAGGACACCTCCTTGCCCTACTCCACTCCCCGAGTCACCTACTTGAGAGTTCAAGCACTATGTCAACAAACTCCTTCAACTTGGTGGAGAAGCCTTCACAACGTTGCTTACACTTTTTCCGGTACCAAGCTAAATACCGAGTCCGTAACATGGAGGACCAAACCAACACTACTATAACACAACAAATATGTGAAATATGAAATACAAGATCTTCGCTACAGAAATCTTGTGGAGGAACAAATCAATCAAAGACCCCTTACTTGGATGACTTGTAGAATGCTCGTGATCTCGCCTTAGAGAATGACCTATATGAGAATCAAATAAAAGAAAGAAGAACTACTCTCTAGATCAAGTGATCTTTTGTTAGAAGAGTGTAAGAATATATGAGAGAGTTTGTAAGAAGATGGGTAAGTAAAAATGAAGAAATGACTCTCTATTTATAGGCAAATTCTTGCCACTCTTGCACGGATCCCACGGATCCCTTGCTTAAGGGATCCGTCTAGTGTAACTTGAGGGATCCGTGAGACGCTCCTGTTTGCTCATGGGTTTTTGGGTTATGGGTCATGGGTCATGACCATGGGTATCTAAATAGATACAATGTATCTAATAGATGTAATGCATCTAGACAATGGGTATGGGTTAACTCCATGGGTTATGGGTATGCTCCATGGGTATGGGTCATGGGTTGTGGTTTTTACCCATCATAATAAACTATTACAACAAATGAATTATTATAACAATTTGTATTAAATGACTATATGTAGATGCTTTACAAAAATAACATGTATCCTTATAATTTTACTTATGATAACATTATATTGTTATCAACAAAACACAAAGAGGTCGCTAAATATTAATAAACGTTTTTAGGATTTATTTGTATTAACAAAATCTAGCAGACTAACTTGATGCACCTACACCATCGGTTTTGTTATCCCGATAGCTTCAACCTGATTTTGGTGCTTATGTTGTTCTGTATTTGTTGAACACACCCCCACAACGTGTCAGCAATGTCGCGCCTTTGCGGGCTTCATCCATAAAGAATTTGTCGATCACGCTTTTCGTTCGTCGTAATGTCGCTGCAAATCGTGTAGTTTTCTCTCATACGTTGCTTCTCTGCCATTGCCTGCTCAAACAGATTGATAACGTCTATAATAGCGTTTTTCAGCCTCATCGCCTTCTTCGCATTGTTTTTACGACATTTGCATATCTTCAACGGAATGGGAGAGATGACAAGCCATAATAATCTTGTGTTGAGAAGTAGTTTTAGGTTGAATTGTGTTTGAAATTGTGTGTTTAGAAGTGTGTTTGAGTTAGTATTTATAGGATGTAAAAGTGGTAATTTTTTTTAAAAAAAAAGTTTTTTTTGTTTAAATATGAAACGGTAACAATATTTGGATTTTTGTGTGCAAATCAATTCGGTCGTGACCACGAACTAGTTTGTCAAAATTCAAGTACTCCAACCGATGCTCACCTTGATGCCACAATGGGCACAACCGAGCAAAGGGTTGGTCGACCCACCTTGCCCAACCGACCAATGCTACTAGCCCCGCTAGTAGCAAGTGTGACCTGGTCGACCGCCACATCGCTTTCTCTCTCCGATGACCTAGTTGCCACAAAGGGTGACCTAGTTAATTTTATTTTATTATTTATTTATTTTTATATTATTATTATTTTAACTTCAAACATTTTAAACAACTAATTTAAAATTCATTAAAAATAAAAACATTAAAATACTAAATAAAAACATTAATATATTAAAAATTAAAACGATACGAAATACATAAATCATAAATCTTAATTTGAATGCTCCCCGCATGCAGAATCATGCGAAGGAGACCGATAACCGGCAAATTTCTCCATGCGAGCCAAACGCTCCTCGCCTAGAAGAGGTTGCCCAACAAATCTAGCGACAAACTTGATGCACCTACACCATCGGGTTGTTCTCCGATAGCTCCAACCGATTCGGTGCGATGTTGTTCTCATTTGTTGAGCACACCCCACAACGTGTCAGCAATGGTGTCATCTTTGCGGGCTTCATCCATAAAAAAATTGTCGATCACAGATTTTCGTTCAGGCGTAATGTCGTTGCAAATCATGTAGTTTTCTCTCATATGTTGCTTCTCTGCCATTGCCTGCTCAAACAGATTGATAACGTCTATAATAGCTTTTTTTGAAGCCTCATCGTCATCTTCGCATTGTTTTTTAACGTACATTTGCATATCTTCAACGGAATTGGGGAGACGGCAAGCCATAATAATCTTGTCTTGAGAAGTAGTTTGAGGTTGAATTGTGTTTGAAATTGTGTGTTTAGAAGTGTGTTTGAGTTAGTATTTATAGGATGTAAAAGTGGCAAAGTTTTCAATTTTTTTTTTTTTTTTTTTTTTTTTGTTTAAATATGAAACGGTAACAATATTTGGATTTTTGTGTGCAAATCAATTCGGTCGTGACCACAAACTAGTTTGTCCAAATTGAGTACCCCAACCGATGCTCACCTTGATGCCGCAATGGGCACAACCGAGCAAAGGGTCGGTCGACCCACCTTGCCCAACCGACCATTGCTACTAGCCAAAGTACCTCTAACCCATCACCCGCCCACGTGATTTTTTTCTTACCCATCATTCGCCCATCACCCATCTGTGTGTACAATTTTCCATGCCTATGCCAGTAGGTATTTGTTGACCATGGGTTAGTGAGCGGAAATTCAAGCGAGAAGCCGGCTAGGAGTATTTCAGTGTTGACGATCGAACCGAGATGTATCATGTATATATCTTTGATGATTTGATCTTTCATATCTTTTGGTCTTCTAACTCAAATAAACTTTTATCAAGTTTTCTAGAGAGTTGTAGTTATTAAATATATACCTAGAACCTCAAAATTCTTTAAGCATTATAATAAAATTTTAGTTTAACACAAATGGGTTTACGGGTACACTACCGAGTATTTTGATGGGTACACCCTGGTATTTTATAGGTGTCATGGGTTTACCTGTGACGGCATACATTACCTGCACCCGCCAATCACCCGCCACCCACGATGGGTAAAAGATTCACTAACGACCCTTTCGTGGGTGAAATCTGACAGGGTTACCACTCATTTACGTGCGGATACCCGCAAGTTATGGGTTTTTTCTCACCCATTGCCATCCCTACTTCTAGGAAATAAGATGATAACTCCTCACATTTTTACTCTTTCGAATTAAATGTATGTATTTTTCAAATATGAAATAAAATAAATTAATGTATCTATTTCAAGCGTGTTTTTAAAATTCAATATTTGTTTTTCTTTCCAATATTTTAAATAATTATACAAATACGTGCAAAGAGACATATATAGCGACAAATAATTATACTTGTGAACTTGTGGTTTTGATATGATCCTTGGTCTGAGTTGTCCCATTGATTTCAGAGGTCAATTACAAGTACGTAGCATTACTCGAAAATTTTGAATATATTTACTAACGGATCACAAGGTTAATTTTCACATGGAAAATATTGACATTTATGATTGATTTATTGTATTCCAAAGAATGAATACGTCTAGCTAGTTTGAATATAATTGTTGTATAAGATCAATATATGGTAATAGGTGTTTATATAGTAATTAGTCAAAGTTTTTTAGGGAAAATGACAAAAAAATGCATCGAACTTGACACTTGTTGTCATTGTGTGTAGCCAACTATTTTTTTTTTCATTGTAACACAAACCTTTTGAATTTTTGTCATTGTATGTAGCCAGTTAGGTGAATTTATGTTATTGTATGTACCCAGTCAGCTTAGCGTTACATCGCTAGTCCTTTTATATTAACAAATCGTTAGTAATAACTTAAAATTTCGTTCTCTTACGTTTTTATTTGTTTTCATCCGTTTTATAATTTTTTTCCGCTTTTATAACTTTTTCGTCCGTTGCTTTTTCCCTTTTTTACGTTTCCTCTGTTTTCTTACATTCTCGTCCGTTTTTCTTACGTTTTCGTCCGCTTTTATACGTTTTCATTCGCTTTTATACGTTTTAGTCCGCTTTTATAAGTTTTCATCCGTTTTTATATGTTTTCGTCCGTTTTCATCTCTTTTTATACGTTTCAATCGCTTTTCATCCGTTTATATTTTTTCGTCCGTTTTATACGCTGCCGCTTTTAAATGTCTTCGCCGATTTTCTAACGCTTTCGTCTGTTTTTATCTGCTTTATCGTTGTCTTTTTTTTAAGTTTTCATCTGTTTTCTTACACCTTCATCCATTTTTATAGGTTTTTGTCCGTATTCTTAAGTTTTATACATTTTCGTCCGAAAAAGTAAGAAAATTAATGAAAAAGTAAGAAAACCCGAAGCGTATAAAAAAGATGAAAATGTTAGAAAACAGACAAAACTTTAAAAACAGCTAAAATGTATAAAAAGCTTGAAAACGTAAGAAAACGGATGAAAACGATAAATAATAATGAAAACGTAAAAACGGACAAAACGCATAAAACGGATGAAACGTAAGAAAACGACAAAAACGTATAAATATGGATGAAAACGAGCAAAAACGTGTAAAACGGACGAAAACGTATAAAAACGGACTAAAACATAAGAAAACGTAAGTAAACAAACGAAAATGTAAAAACGGATGAAAGCATTGGACCAAAATGTATAAAACGGACGAAAAGTATAAAAAACGTACGAACTAGGGAAAAGTAAGTAAACAAAACGAAAATGTAAAAAATGGATGAAAGCATTGGACCAAAATGTATAAAACGGACGAAAAAGTATAAAAACGGACGAAAACGTATAATAACGGACTAAAACGTAAGAAAACGTACGAAAACGTAAGTAAACAAACGAAAATGTAAAAACGGATGAAAGCATTGGACCAAAATGTATAAAACGGACGAAAAAGTTTAAAAACGGACGAAAACGATAATAACATGAAAACGAATAAAACGTAAGAGGACGAAACTTTAAGTTATTTACTAACGACCGTTAATATAAAAGGACTAACGATGTACGCTAAGCCCGACTGGGTACATACAATAACACAAATTCACCTAACCGGCTACATACAATGACAAAAATTCAAAAGGTTTGTGTTACAATGAAAAAAAAAATAGTTGACTACACACAATGACAACAAGTGTCAAGTTCGATGCATTTTTTTATCATTTTCCCTAAATTTTAAGCTTTAAGTTTTATATGGTAATAAGCTGCATTAATTTTTTTAGTTTTAAAATTTTCAAATTTTAAGGGATTCATGCTGAGATTAAAAGCATTTTGATATTTTACTTATTTTTTATAATTTAAATATCTCTTAAACCGTTAATCATTAAAAACGAAAATAATTACACTATCGTGATTAACATTTAATTATCTTTCTATAGAAGGACTATTTGACATATTTTCGACAAAAAAAATAAAATAAAAAATAATAATCGTTTTTTTCATATTTCTTCACGTTTACTAATTATTTTATTTTATTTTATTTTATTTTTCATTGTAAAACTTGCATGAGAAATCACATGTGATTAAACACTAATTTGAATATTCTAATAATATCACATGTGATATTATTAGAATATTCAAATATTTTTTAATCACATGTAATTTTTCATTCAAATTTCATAAAAAAAAAAATGAAAAACATAAAAAACTGAAAAACAAAAATATATTTTTTTGTCCGAAATATATGAAAGTGCCTATCTATAGAAAAATAATTAAAATGCTCGTCGTAATGGTATATTTTTTTTGCTTAACGATTATTAATAATTGAAAAAAAAATGATGAAAGTGTGTTTTTTAAATTATTGGATTAATCTCATTCATTAGATCGAATAAAGATGAAGGGTGGATATTTATCCCTTTGTATGTAAAAAAAGTTTAGTATGTATATGCTCTTTAATCGTAAAGGTAAGAGAAAACACAAATTGGAAACATGGGTTTTGGCACAACCGAATTAGACTGATAACAAAGCTTAATTTTGTCAGGTGAAAAAAATGAGAATTATGAATCAAAGGGCTTGTGTCCCAATGGTATCTCAGTGTTAAAAGCTCCTCAACTAAATAGTTGTGTGTTCAAGTCCTGCTTAAAACATGTGAAATATATTTATGATGTGGGTTTATAGACAGATAGGTTACCCAACTTTCCAACTTTATTCGCCTAAGTTACCAAACTTTTTTTTGTGCAAACAGGGTATTGGACTACACGGAGTTGACATTCAGGTTACTGAATTTATAAAATGAGACATTTAGGTTACTTAACTTAACTTACCTAAAAAAATGCATTTGGGTTACTTAACTTACCTAAAAAAATGCATTTGGGTTACTTTGATTACACTGAAAAATGAAGGTTAAATGCTTAACTAAAGTTCAAGAACCTAAGTGAACAAAATAAAAGTATGGTAACTTAGGCTTAACAAAGTGGGAAAGTTGGGTAACCTGTCTGATATAAAACCCTTTATGATGTAATAACTAAATATTGTGAGATAGTTAAAATTATCGTTCTAAATAATGAGCATTGTGATTCGCTTTCGATAAATTCGATTTACGAATTTCACGGAAAAAAATACGCATGATCTTGAGAGTTTTTTATTCACTTTTGGACTTAAATATAAAGTAACGCTATATAATTTAGGGGCATTTACATATATCCTTAAGAAAACTTCAATAATTACATATTTCTCCAAAGCATGTTTAAATAACATTGTACATCATGCATTGAAAACTTGTATTTTGAAGAAATATGTAATTTTTGAAGTTTCCTTGAGTATATATCAAATTCCTCCTATAATTTAAATAAAGTCGAGGACTTTCAAAAATAGTAATTCTAAATTCGGCTTTGTAAAATAAAAAAAAAAGAAGAAAAATAAAACTCTCAATTACCGTAACTTTTAATAAACTTATATATTTAACAAATACACCATTTCTTTAAATTAAAAAAAAAAAGATTTTGTTATTATAATAGCAAGTATTTGTAACCCGCCGCGATGCGGCGGGATTTTTTATGGTGTTTCGCAATAACAACACATCAGCCACACTCTTCAAACAACACATATCTTTTAAATAATTTTTTCTGCAATTCGGCAATTTACAAAAACATTACACGATGAATATCTATGATAGATCGACTAAGTTGGATTCCAAAATTTCGCCAAAGAAAAAGTTGTTCATCAAGTAAATTTATTCATCAGATACATTATTCTTAAACTAATATATCGATCTTATTGGTCTACAATTTATTTAGTATATGAAACTTGACCAAGTCTCTAGCTTGCTTGTAAATTGAAATTACTGGCTTCTCCATATGTCACCATATCCGCTTATCATTGTATCCTACATAAACGTTTCCACAATTATGTTAGAAGAGATATAAGCAAAATTTGAACGCGTCGCTTCTATATTTACAGTAAATGAAAAATGCATGCATAAATCATGGTAAGGGAAATTGTATGAATATATATATATACGCTGAGCAATCAGTTGTGGGGCTGATCTCATAAGGCAGGTTGACTCCGCATTTCCCGGGAAGGCTTCTAGCTTTGAGGCGGACTGTTCAGCACTGGTAACCACCTAAAATCATCTTACCCAAACAACCCTCTAATACCTTATAACAACATGATGATCAACGTTGGTAATCTTGAATTTAGTACGTATTTGGTATACTTATGCACGACTTTGATATACTTATAATATCATAAAGACGTATTTGGTATACTTATATACAACTTTCTATTCTAACCAATTTAGTACCGAATTTATATACGACTTTGGTATACTTATATACGACTTATATATTAAATCGTATATAATAATCCCTACTCCTGCTAAAGACAAAGTCGTACATAAGTATACCAAATATCCCCTAAATTGCATAAGCAAAACAATCTCTAACCATTTCGTAATCTTCCTTCTAGGTTCATCCGGTGGTGAAGACAGAGTCGTATATAAGTATATCAAATGTCAGTATATCAAATCTCAGTATGTTAAGCCCGGCTCAGATCCTTCCATATATTCACAAATATGCCTAGAATAATCACCATACATCTAAAATGAATATAGCTCCAAATAGCTTGTTTTTTTTATATACAATGCCTATTAAAAAGAGAATGTAATTTTTGCCTATTTATTGTTTCAAGTTTTCGAAGTGAATATATATTTCTAGAAACACAGTTAGTTGTTTCAAAGCTGGTAAAAAATGATACACCTAACAAAGCGGTTGTCTCACCTGTAAATCGTTGGATAGAAGTTGGTAGCCCGACGGTGCATTTGTGACGCCTCAGAAAACCATATTTTCTGCGAGGTTTCGCTGCGGCTATGCAGGCTTTAGCCGGTGCTCGTGTTTCTCTCTCCTAAATTGCTGCAATGCGAGCTAGTGTTCAATGAACCAATTGTTAACCATCGCTACCTAAAACATGAATGAAACTTCGTTTTAATAGGTAAAAGATGTTCTTTTATGAATTGCGTAAAATTAGTAACCTCTATATATATTAAGGGGGCGTTTGGGGTAAGCTTATATCCGACGGTTTTCGCGGACAATGTCTTTTTTCAGCTATATCCAGAAATGTTACACCTTAAACAATGAATGCATAAAATGGTAGACTTACTTACCAAGATCAGGTGTACAAAGGTTCTTTGTACATCTTTACACCTTCATCCTTCCTCAAATCTCCGATACACCAAACGGACAATTGTCTTGTCTATGAATTTTGAAGCTTTACTTTTCCAATCGGTTTCAACTGAACCAAATAAGAGTAATGTGTTAATTAGTATTAGACAGTATATTCCATATACAAAGTCACAAATGGAGCATTTACCTGTCATCGCTCAACTATCTAATACTACATCTCATAATTTCTTGTCCTATCTCGTTAGAGCTGATAGTTACGACCTAATTACTTGGCCAATGCTTCATACAGAGAAAGTGACCAAACACATAATACTTGTAACTTTAAAAAATAAAAGATGGCTAAGGAGGGTGAATCACTACTTACGTTTTGTTTCGTTCCTAACCGGATACCCCCTCAGCGTCTTTGGGTGGTGGTGTTATATTTGAAGTTCTAACCGATTCTCCGCGCAACAGATCGGTTGGTGTTGTTGTATTGAGGTTCTAATTGGCATGGCATCTACCACATCAGACTCCTCACTTATAGAAGACACTTGCGTTTAGCATTTTCACCGAGGGTGCCGCCACACATCAACATCCTTATCATTCTCCATGGCACTTGAACCGACCGCATATGCGTTACACGATGCTAACATGGTCTCTACCTAACGAAACAACACAAAAAGAAATCAATTTTCTATTTTTCTATCCTGGCAATATCCTAAAAGTCTAATAATCTGCTATAAACCACACCTCTTTCAATTGTTCAGGGGTGAAAACAACAGGAGTATAACTTTTAACATTAGTCAAAGATCCTGTAAAATAAAAGATACTATAGTAAGCATGTCAAACTATCCAAAGCAAAAGTACACTCAAATTCGGTAACATATTAAGATACAAAACATTGATAATATTTGCCTATTCAGTTCCTTTTCATTTTGGCCCATAGAACTAAATACCGCAAATAAACATTCTCACAACAATCGAACAAAAGTAATCTACTTTAAAGCAAAAACGCAGCTTTTTGAGGACGCACATTCATAAACCTAACTAAAGTAATGATCTTTATCATAATATCTTACTGAAATAACATCAATAAAAAAACGCCAACCGAACCAAATCATCTTTACTCAAATTCTCGTTATCCGAAAGCAACGAGACGGTGTCCAAAGAAGTCCTCAAGTCTCGAACAAACATCTTCAAATGATCTACAACCAAACCATATCAACATTACTTACTTTAAAAAACCACAACACGCAAATCAATCAAATTTAGTCCCGCTTAATCAAATTCACAAACTTACTCCTTTCCATCATTCACACCACGACCTGATCTCTTCACAACTGATATCTCACCTTTTTCTATTACATCTTTATTATTAGCCATATCAAAAAAATTATGGTTTTGATGGTAACAAATAAGGCTAAGTATACAAAAGCGACACCAAGTCATCAAAACATTTTATCAAACACCTCATATGCAATTTAAAAACCACCACTGATTTACTCATCCAAATCACATAAAACTCGTAAAACACATAACCAAGTAAATCATATAAAAATAAAACAATACTTACAATGAAGCACCTGTTTTGGTTAATCACCACAGCTATGCATGTGTGTTGTCTTTGCGTTATATCACCACAAAAAGCACAAACCCAAAGGCGTTCAAAGAGAGAGAGAGAGAGCCG
>OU343219.1:84697363-85035357 GCA_910596185.1 Chrysanthemum makinoi | reverse complement strand
AATCACTACACCAATCTCCACATGGCAGATAAGTTCTCTCACAACGCCGCTACCCTTTTTTCCTAGGTTAGGCTAACCACCAGTTCTTTCACCTAGGTGAACCACACCTACAATAACGTCGCTTCACCTTTTATAAGGTACTAGGCTAAGCACCTAGTTCTTTCACTCCAAGGTGAACTACACCTTCACAACGTCGCCTACCCTTTATTAGGTACTAGGCTAAGCACCTAGTTCCATTGCAATGGAGGAACTACTACCAAACTACACCAACGACTAATCCAAAAGGAGATCTACTCCTTTACAACATCATCAAGGATATCAATATCCTTGGATCTACTACTAGTCTATCTTGTACATCAAAACACACCATATCGAATGTACATCTAAGGCACCTTTCACTAATGCCTTTGACTAGATCTACAAGACACCTTTCACTAACGTCTTGTGTCTTCACTTCTAAGCACCTTTCACTAATGCTTCTAGTCTTGACTTCTAAGCACCTTTCACTAATGCTTCTTGTCTTGACTTCTAAGCACCTACCACAAGTGCTTATGCTATAGACGATAGATACCCTTCACTAATATCTTCGTCTTGACACTTGAGACATCTTTCACTAATGTCTTCAACACTACACTTCTTTGAAGAAAGAAAGGAATCATCAACAAGAAGACTTTAGTAGCCTTGATGATGAGGAAGCATGGCAACTCATGGACTTGAGCTTGCTCGACTTCAAAGGTGGTGATCTTGCCTTTAAGAGGAACCTAAAAGATCACACAAAAACAAAACTACAAACATAGATCTCTTGGATCTGAGGTTTGTGAGTTTTTAACTCAGGGAGAAGGTGTGTTAGAAAGGGTTGAGAAATAATGAAGAAATGACTCACTATTTATAGAGGAAAAATCCTACTGTTCCCCGGATCCCACGGATCCCTTCCACAAGGGATCCGTCTAGCATTAAGCTAGGGATCCGTGACGCCCTTTACCCATGGGTATTTTGGTTATGGGTCATGTGTCATGGGTTGAACCATGGATCTTTAGCTAGATACAATGTATCTTTGAGTGCAATGCACTTGGTCACTTGGGTATGGGTTGATCCATGGGTTATGGATATTATCCATATATGATATAAGCATGATGTCATGCAATGGGTTATGGGTCAAGCTCCATGGGTTATGGGCTTTGGGTTGTACCCAACTACATTTAATGTATTTGCCCAATGGGTTGTGATACTTAAGTTTCTACCCATTTATATTACCTAATATACTTCATACTAGTTATGTGTATATTTTACCCAAATATGTAAACACTAGTTGTTGTACATATGTATTACTAGATTATAAAATCACTTATACTTGTTTTAGTGTTTTATGTGAAAATGTGAATGTTGTTAGAAACTATTAGTTCAAACCATTTGCGTATTTTATTTGTTTCGTTAACATGATTTTACGTTTGTTATCGACAAAACATTAGAAGATCGTAAAATTTAAATAAACGTTTTTACGGCTTATTTGTATTAACAGATTAGCTTCACTGCCTATGAGGTTGAAAAACTTGCTCGAAGAAAAGGAAGTTTCCTTTGACCCCGAACGCACCTTCCGCGCGCAAAAGAGGATGTTTAGTGCATGGGGTGTCATAGCATGCCAAAACCTATTTTTTGAAGCCATCTCAGCATCCTTACTTTTAACACTCATACACAAAAATACCCCTTCACTCATAACATCTCTTTCACATATCATTTGATACCAATCATATAAAATTAAAACACACACTCAAATACAACAAAAACCTATTAAAAAATCATATTTTTGTCCTTTTCTCAAATTCACTCACGCCACTTGATTGGCATTAAAATTGGCACAATAAGATGGTGGTATGGTAACACGAGGTTTGGTATGCCAAATGAGTTGCCACCTAGACTTTGACATGCATTTTGACTCCATACCCCATGATCTTAGAGGATATTGTGTGAGAATATGGGAGACAAAAAGTACATATGGTACAATGTGTAAGGGAATGTGAGTTGTCACATGTGGGTGAGAATGGAAAAAGATTTATGTGGTGAAGGTTTAAGTAAGGAGAGTTTATTTTGTAAGAAGGTATATAATCAAAGAGTTGATTATGTAACTTAATCATATTGTCATTTGGGAAAGAAGAACTAGAAGTGTGTTTGGGAAAGGATGAAATTCACAGAATAATCATAACTCCAAATAACTCAACATCAAAATTCACAATATCATAATTCGTGATTAACCAACACTTGAAGTAATCAATAATTATTTCGATGCATACAAGCTAAGTGATTTGCATCATAAGTAAAGCATATCACATAGCGGGAAAGAATGCGCTTACGCAAAAAGACCTTTGACTTTGTTTGACCAATTAGGGAGTAAACCCGTTACGTGATTAGGGAAGAGGTAAACACGGATTATGGTCTTACGAATACTTTCACTAGATGTCATATGAAAACTATGAGTCTCCTAGGTTTAGAAAAGCCTTGGCTAGAGACGTTTGATAAAATACTTTAGTTGGCGTTTTGTCAAAAACGAGAGGCCGTGATTTTGAATCCCTCTAAGTCTAAAAATCATTTTGAGTGTTCCTAGTAACTCTATTATCATGTACATACCTGTAATGAAAGATCCACAATTGTCGTGGTGGGGAAAGCCTACTTTTAAAACCGACGCGCCTAAACTCGCCTGCGCGCTGGCCATGTGCTGGAGTGCTCACAGCACGCCGAACCCGTTTTGGGTCGTTTTGATTTTTTACTAACGTTTGTGGTTTTATGTGTTGCGAAGGTTTATTTATCATCAATAAAATATAAAGGAGACCTAATTATTGTTGCACCAACAAATACCTTAATCTTTCTTGTTTAATTCAACCGAACCACTCACTTGTTATTAATACAAAGTATTTCACAACTTCAAGATCTTAGAAAGATAGGTAGGTGGTTTTTTATCCTTTTTGTTCCGTATTTATTTAGACGAACAACCGTTGACTGGATCTTGACCGTTGACCGGTGACCAAATCTTGACCGTTGATCGGATCTTGGAATCGCCGGAAACATCAGATCTAGTAAAAAAACTGATTTTGACCGGATCTTGACCGCCAAGGACTAATTTTGACCGCCGTTGACCAAAACCGATAAATTAGACCGATATTTAAAATGGTGTGGCGGTGGACGCCAACCGCCACGCCGCCGCCATATCGGCCACCATGACCGATTTTTACAACACTGGCCGCTATAAACCATCGCTTTCCACAGGCATACGTCTTGTTATATAAAGCACAAATAATTTTTTTCGAAACTTAAAACTTAAAAATGAGTAATGTGTTATACCCAATGTGGCATTTATTAAAAATGATAACTGTCACTAAATTAATAGATTAACTATTGTTTCATTTTTAAACTTTTATCATTTTCCGTTTCTAACCTATATATATTTTTTTTCTCGCAACGCCTAGAAATAGGGTCACACCAAAAACACAAGTTCACAAGTATAATTATTTTCCGTTATAAATTGTCACTTTGCGCTGATATTCGTCTAGTTTTTTTTATAAATCTTAACTTCTGTATTTTATTTTCTTATTACTAACTTTATTATTTGTACTTTCAAAAAATAAATAATTTGAATTACGCTAGTTATTAAGTCATAAATCAGTGGCTTGTGGTCTAGTGGTAGATACTTAAGTAGTTAAGTGAGCCACAAGTGAGAGTAGTACCGTGGGTGCACCGAAGTCCTCACTTATGGACCATAAGCTCCACTGATACCTAGGCAATGAAGAGGAGAGCCTGTAGCCATTAGTCGCGAGTTCAATCCAAGTCCCCGTTTTCATCCGACCGATAAATATCGTGTAGAGGCGTACGTTTCCCAGACGCTATTAATCCCCACTACGCCAAAGATGGACCCGGTTAAGACAACATTGTCTGGGTACGTGGAGGATGAGGGCCTACTTTAGAGCAAGTGTGACTCTATCCAAAAAATAAAAATCACCGTTCAAAAAAAGTTATTAAGTCATAAAATTTATAGCATGAGAATTAGTCGACCAACCTATTTGACATTTGTTTTAAGTCAATCTAAAGTCTAAGCGAGAATTGCCCAAGTGCACTTTTAACAAGTATCATTTATGTTTTTTTAGTTTGGGGGAATTTTAGATATACTCAAAGAAACTTTAAAAATTACATATTTCCTCAAAACACAAGTTTTTAATGCATCATGTACAATGCTATTAAAGCATGCTTTGAAGAAATATGTAATTATTGAAGTTTGATTGGGGATGTATGAAAATGCCCCATTTTAGTTTATACCACAAATTACTCATTTCTTACTATCTAATCCTATTGTTAAAAAAATGATATTGATAAAAGGAAAATTGCATATACATGCTTTCAAAGCATTAAAATTGTAAATACATCCGACCTAACTGAGCTTCGTATTGCAGATGAAGTTGTTTGTTTTGGGCATTGGTCGTAACGCGCGGGCTTTTAACGCTCGTTAGGCTAGTGCTAATGGTAAGGTTGCCCTCCAACTAACCAAGTAGATGACCGAGTTCTCTCCATTAGCTCAACCGAATTAATGACCGGTTATCCCAACCTTTTTAAAGTTATGGTTGGTCAGACAACTGAAAGTTTCATTGCATGTGTATTTTTGTTTTTATTAGTTTTTGTGGGATATGTTTTTTGTTGAGGTTGCGGTCGTCTTATTACCAAATTGTGTTTGAGTGTAGTTTTGAAAAGAGAAAAATGACGTTACATTTGATGTGACCACAATATTTATGATTGTTATTAGCATGCTTAATATTGTACCAACCGGAACCCGACTGAATTGTTTTAGCAAGAAAGTTGGGTCGGGTCCGTCTGGAAAAAGATCCAACGGGCAGGAGGGTTCCATTCCATTCACCACTCCCTTCTCTCCTATCCAAAACCTGTCACCGGAGAAACAAAGACAAAAACACATTTCAAATGGCGGCTTCTTTATCTTCAATATTCACAATTCATCCTCACTGCGCTCTTCGTATTAAACTCAATACACATTCATTCAATCACACTCACAAACTCATTCAAAACTTTTTTATTACTTCACCCCCGAAACGAGGTCGTTTTATAACACCTTTTGCACTCAAATTCTCATCATCAAGTTTCTCAAAACCCCCCAAATTTAATGATGAAAATATTCCAACTTTTCATCATTTTATTTCACAAGCTCAAGCTCAAGCTCAAGCTACTCCTGCTCTTACTACTTCAGACACAGTTCCTCATATTGAGTAAGCTAGTACAATTAATCTATTTTCAGTTTTTGTTTTTTTATTAATCAATTGGAGTATATATATTATGCAATCTCATTATTTTGACCCTAAATGCAAAACAAGCTAAGTTGATTGTTGGCTTGTTGCAACTTGTAGAGACGTAGTTGATGAAGTGATCTCACTAACCTATCTTTATGAGCACTTCCTCACTTAGAACTCATACATTGTTTTCTGTTTTTTAGTGATGTTGTGTCCTCTGAAGTTCTTCCAAGAGCTCGTATCTATCAGGAAACCTATGGATGCCAGATGAATGTCAACGATATGGAGATTGTCTTATCCGTTATGAAAACAGCTGGATATGAAGAAATTGTAAATGATCCTGAAAGTGCCGAGATTATTTTCATTAATACTTGTGCTATTAGGGACAACGCTGAACAAAGAGTATGGCAGAGACTTAACTATTTTTGGTTCTTGAAACGACACTGGAAAAGCAATGTTGCCACTGGACGTTCACAATCTTTTCGTCCTCCGAAAGTAGTTGTACTCGGTTGTATGGCTGAGAGGTTAAAAGATAAGATTTTAGATTCTGATAAAATGGTTGATGTTGTTTGTGGGCCCGATGCTTATCGTGATTTGCCACGTCTACTAGAAGAGGTTGACAATGGTCAAAAAGGGATAAATACTCTTCTCTCTCTTGAAGAAACCTATGCTGACATAAGCCCTGTTCGAATCTCTAAAAATTCGATTTCTGCTTTTGTGTCGGTGATGAGGGGCTGTAACAATATGTGCTCGTTTTGCATTGTTCCTTTCACTAGAGGCAGAGAAAGGTCTCGGCCAGTTGAGTCAATTGTCAAAGAAGTGGCAGAACTTGAAAAGGAAGGAGTGAAAGAGGTCACGCTTCTTGGTCAAAATGTTAATAGTTACAATGATGCGGGTGATGAAGAAGTTGAACCAGGTGTCGATTGGAAGTTAAGTGACGGGTTTTCAAGCAAATGCAAAGTAAAAAAAGTGGGGTTGCGATTTGCTGATCTTTTAGATAGACTTTCATTGGAATTCCCAGAAATGAGGTTTAGGTACACGTCTCCACACCCTAAAGATTTCCCAGACGAGTTGCTATATATAATGCGAGACAGACATAATATCTGCAAAAATATACATCTGCCCGCACAATCGGGGAATAGTAACATTCTTGAAAGAATGAGACGTGGGTACACAAGAGAAGCTTACTTAGAACTTGTGGACAAAATTCGGAGTATAATCCCAGATGTCGGATTAACCAGTGATTTCATATGTGGTAAGAATCATTTCAGTTTTGCATCATA
The DNA here is from genome assembly GCA_910596185.1 of Chrysanthemum makinoi. Classification (NCBI taxonomy): domain Eukaryota; kingdom Viridiplantae; phylum Streptophyta; class Magnoliopsida; order Asterales; family Asteraceae; genus Chrysanthemum; species Chrysanthemum makinoi. Next base: position 85,028,795 of record OU343219.1, on the reverse strand, counting down.
TTGTATTCAGTTTTGCATCATATTGTATTCGGGTGTAAAATGTCCTTTTTACAAGGCACATGCTAACAGGGTAGAGGTGGCGGAACTGAGAATGCTTCGATGGACTTGTGGTAAAACCTTGCTTGACATGATCCCGAACGGAGTTTTCAGAGAAAACTTGAGTCGGAAATATTATCTCAAGATTGAGAAGGTAGGTTGAGGTGGTTCGCCATGTCGAGGAGACACAAACAAATGCAGGCGCCTAGTAGTAGATGGGGTGAGAAGAAGGGGCGCACCCAATCTCGTGTGGGAAGATAGACTTAAGCTTGATATGCCGGAGAGTTTCTTGTCTGAGGACATGACCCGATAGGAAGGTGTGAGAGATAGGATTAGGATATGTTAGATTTGGCTAGGTCCTTAGGGGGTTTATGTGGTTTTGTGCGCTAGGCTTTTAGGCTGCTCTTGGTGCTTTGCCCGGCTGCTTTTAGGTCTTTTGGCGCCCCTTTAGCCTGTCGAGATCTAGGCCCCGTATGCTGCTTTTTGCTTTTGCTTGGTTTCTCTTAGGTTTGCACCGCTTTTCTTGCCCCTGCTTTTGCCCCTGCTTTTTGTTTTGTTTTGGTGCCTTGTTTCTATGCTCCCGCTTTCCTTTAGGTTCGATGCGGTTTTGCCTATGCCGCTCCCTTTGGTCCGCTTGCTTTCTTAGGGCTTTGTTTCCTTTGTTTTGTTTGTTCTTGTTTATGTGCCTTTGCCCTGTGTTTCCCCTGTGTCTCACTTTGTTTTTGCTTTCGTTCATGCTTGTGCTTGTTGCTTTTTTGTCTTTGCTTTCTTTTCTTCTCCTATCTCACCCGCACACCTGCACTTGCCGGAGGTCTCGTTGGAAGCAGTCTCTCTACCCCCGGATTTATCCTGGGGCAGGGGTAGGATCTGTCTACATTTTACCTCCCCCATACCCCGCCCCGGCGGGATTTGGGTTTGTTGTTGTTGTTGTTGTTGTTGTTGTTGTTGTATATAGACATATAGTTATTACATTTTGTTATATTTTGGAGTTAAAAAGCTATTTACATAATATAAAAAGATGGTTATCGGTTCTGATTAGTAGAATTTCAAGCAACACAAACAAATCTAAACATGTCTTGTTACAGGCTTTATTACAGCTAATATCTTATTCTAGTTTTTCAGTATGGCATTATCAGTTTGAAATGCACATCCAAAGACCTCGTAAACACTCTTTAGTATGTTTTATTTGAACATTGTGTGTTGTGTTATTTTGCTATTATCTTTATGTTTGCTACTTCTACTCCACAGGCTTCTGTGACGAGACAGAGGAGGAACATGAAGACACTTTGAGTCTTGTAAGAGCTGTTGGTTATGATATGGCATACATGTTTGCATATAGCATGAGGGAGAAAACGCATGCACAGAGAAATTATCTTGATAATGTTCCTGAAGATATAAAGCAGAGGAGACTTACGGAACTTATTGAAGTTTTTCGTGAGAGTACGGGCCAGTGTTTTGACTCCCAAATCGGCAGCACCCAGCTTGTGCTAGTTGAAGGACCAAATAAGAGAGCTCCTGAAACTGAGCTCATTGGGAAGAGTGACAGGGGCCATAGGGTAATCTTCACTAATATGCCGGTTCCTGATTGGGTGGATAGTGATGGTGATCGAATTCCAAGAGTAGGTGATTATGTAGAAGTTAGAATACTGAAATCTTCAAGAGCTTCATTATTTGGAGCTGCACTTGCTATCACTACAATGAGCTCATTTTATAATGTTGGGCAAAAAGAAGCTGTTGCATCTTTGTAAGTTAAAATCTTTTTGTATTAAACTATCATAAGATAGTGGCCTCTCTATATTGTTATGTTGATTTTAGTTTGAGTTTTCCATAAGAGGCTATCAAAATTACTATTCGTCATAGTTCAAAGCTTATGTACTTTGTGAATATATGACTTTACAAGCTAGATGTCTGCCCATTCTTGTAAATTCTTGTACTTCAACAATTCTTCGTTATCATAACCAACATCTACTCGATGCTGCCATTTGAGTTCTGTTTCAATGTATGTCGACAAGCATACTTTGTTTATCAGAAATTTAGATTGATATGTAAGTGTTAGCATGTCCCACCGTGATCCATCTGATCCACTATCTTGCCGCCTCTAGCTTTGTGTATAGGAAATGGTAAATGTGTAGGACTGTATGAGCTTGTTGGTTGGCCACTCTAAAGAGTCCCTATGAGAAACACAAGTTTATCAGATCTGTTATATGATGAATATGATTTTTTATATGATGGAGGTTTTTCAAGTCAGAAAGGTATTTTGCTTTCTCTTAGCCATGGTTATTGCTAAATCTCAACTTGGAAACTAAACAAGGCACAAACGGGATACAAACAGTCTATCTCCTAGGGGGAGAGAGCACAGATACGAGACAGCCGCACAATGACCTTCCTTTATTTGGCTTGATGTGTGAATCCCAGTTCAGTTGGATCTACCAAATTGGTACTAGAATATGAACCCTAGGGGCTAGGTATGAATAATGAAGCTATCAGCATATTGAGTCGTCCCAAGTATCCTTTGCTAAGTGCTAACATATAGCGACTCGTGGGTGTGTATTTTTATCACTTATATCACTAAAAGTATGAATAAATAGTTATTGAAAGTATTCAGTAATGATCAAAAAACAATTTCAAATAACACATTACTTACTAGTTATAAATTATTTTTTAAGTGTCTACATTATTTTTGAAAAATAACTTGTATATTTTTACTTGCACCTTTTCCTTTTAAAATAACAACTAGACATACATATTTTTGTATTTACATATTACTTTCATTTAAAAGGAAATCAAAATGCATTTTTACCTCATCCATGATGTCATACACAAGTTGACTTTTATGACAAGTCACATAAAAAATATTGCCAAATCTCGAGTTGACTTTTGAATATTTGATTTGATTGTGTATGATATTTTGTCCAAAATATTTCCAAAACCTGGTTCGTCATCAAACCTACAAATCCCTTCGTTAAAGAAGCACAAATTCCTTCCAAAGGGACCCACGGAGCCTTAAGGCCTGCTGGTTTTCTGCCTATAAATAGCAGCCTCTTTTCACCATTTCAACCCACGAATTTAGACACATTTCTCCTATTTCTCTCATACTATTCTAATCTTAGTTCCTTGATCATTACATGGCTTTCTATATTTTTATAATGATCATCTACTAACCTCTTTGTTGAAGAAAAGATCATCACTTGCATTCAAGACATCCAAACTACAAGTTTCTTGTAGCTAGTCTTCATTCACTTACTTATATCATATTGTTGCTCTTTGTATATTATTTACATACACATACATTGCACATCACATCATACACCTTAGTAGAGTTTAGATCGATTAGATCTTTGATTGGTTCTACCTCGAACTAGAACTCGGTATTTAGCTTTGTACCAGAAAAAGTGTAAGCGACGTTGTAAGGTTTCTCCACCAGTTAAGGAGCTTGTCGACATAGTGTTTACAAACTCTCGAGTTGGGTACTCGGGGAGTGGAGTAGGGCGAGGAAATGAGTCTTCATGGCCGAACCACTATAAATACTTTTGTCTCTGTTTGATCTTTCCATTCTTTACTTATTCATCTTGCATCTTATTTACTCTCGTTATTATTATTGTTATTTATCGTCTGCATTGAAAGATTTTCCATAAACTTGAATCAATTATTTTGAAATTAAATTTTAATCGGTAAAACTATTTGTTGGGTTCAGTAAATACCCAAACCCCTTAATCTAAGATTTAAATAGAAAATAGCCCAAGTGTTTAGTCCGTTAAACACTAACAGGTCACTGAGTGCATAGTCTCTCAGTGAGTCATCTTCATGATACTTAGTACGAGGTGAAGAAGAAGTCTCCACTCAAGAAGGCGAACTTAAAGGGTGAAGACCGAAGTCAAGAAGAAGATGATGGATTCAGTGTGATGACATAACTCTCAATCGATTCATGTTTTAAAACAGTAAGCTACCTCACACGTTTCCACATTTGTGAATGGTCAATCGTGAAGAAGCTTAAACGCTTTAAAACACAAATGCAATGAAGATCGAGAATACAGGATTCTCGGTCGTTAAGTCCCACGGAGACTCAATGGTGTCAAACCGATTCAGACGATAGAATGATCACTAAGGATAGTGGATCGAAAGGATTTGGATGGATAATTACACTATCAAAAAAGGTAATAAATTAAAATGACTTAAATACAAATTAAGAAAATTAAAAAGATAAAAGATATTAAATAAACGCTATCACTATATTTAAAATGATGAACGTTTAAAATCTAAAACTTACGTTTAAATTAAAAACTACGCTAACGCATAAAAATAAAACGTGAAAATAAAGAAGGAAAATACCTACTATATAGAAAATACATTTTACAATCCTAATAATATTAGAAAATTATTAGAAAAAGAAAATTATTTTTATAACTATTTAATTAATTATTATTAAATAAAAACTATTTTTACTTATTTAATAATAGACTAAAATACAAGAAAATATGAAATAAAGCTAGAAAAATGAAATTATGACTTTGAAAAATCTAAAATATGATAAAACTTATTTTAAAACTGAAAATATATTTTTAGACTTTTTATGTATTTATTATTAATTTAAAACTATTTAAAACTAATTAAAATGCTAGAAAATACTATTTAAGCAAAAAAAATTATGGAAAAATACTTTTTATGACTTTTATATTTATCTAAAATTATTAAAATTTAAAAATTATTTTTTGGAACTTTTTCTTAATTTTTATATTAAATGCTATTTAAAAATGCTTAAAAACTAATTAAAATTAAGAAAAATAGCAAACAAGCTAAGAAAAATCTGAAAAATTCAAGAAAAGCTTAAAATAATAATTGGAATCTAGGAAAATGGAAAACATAGGGTTATGAGTAAGATTATGGAACTGATAAGCAAGAGCTTATTGAAATAAGCACTAGAATAAGCAAATGGAGTCCAAAAGCTACCAACCCAAAAACAAGTTATGAAATACTAAAAGAACCAAAATGGAACAAGTTACAACAAGCCCTAATCACTAAAACAACAAGCTCCACAGATTTGATGATGTGAGCTTTTGCTACAAACATTAGTGAGGTTACTTTGCTGAATAATAAGCACTGAGATAAGCTTGAAACTAGAAAACAATTGTGAGACCTTAAAATAGACCTGGCTGGCTATGTTTAGACCCAAGAACGACCGGATAAGCTTTAATAAGCTGCAAGGCCTTATAAGTGAGAAAACTCAAACTTATGCCTGAAGCTTCAACAGGGCAACTAAGTCCCAAAAAGAGAAGCAGTTTTGATGGTTATAAAATCACAAAAAATATATAAAATGACCATAAGAAATTAGACCAGCTCAAGTTTTTAAAACAACAATTTTCTCTGATTATGGTCCAGAGATGAGTCCAAGAAAATTCTTCCTAATTGGGCCCAAAACAGGCTTTGCACAAATTGACTTTTGATAAAGAAATGAAAAGTTGACTTTTATGAAGTTTGATCATGATTTAAGGACTGAATATGATGTAATGAGATGAAATAACACTAATGTAAGCTAGACCTATGAATTTTAAACACAAAATGAACCTTTGATAATTCAAAATCTCAACAGATTTGCTGATATGACAGACAGATTGTGATTTTGACTTTAGAGTTTAGCAGGCACAAGGGAATGACTCAAGTGAGTCTCAAATGACTAAACAAACATGAAGCAACAAGCTTTAAACACTACATACACCTCTAAGACAGATTTAGAAGTAAATCCAAACACACCTTTAAATCATGTTAAGCGAGTTTAACTTGAGACAAACACTGAATCAGATGGTAATATTGATCAAAATGAATTTATATGATCATAATGCAACTATCTAAACACATTTTAACCATTGGTGACTACAGATACATAGACAAGTACAATGTGCAAAAACTGAAAATAACATGAAACACTCACAAGTTTCCAATTGGTATGCAGACCTGAAACCAACCCAAATCCTACACTACCTATCCTATTTCAACCCAATTCCACTCATCTGATCATCCATAGCATAACCAAAACTAGAACCACACTTTCACCAAACAAGTTGACTTTTGTTGACTATTTAACAAATTCGCTTGAAAATGATTTTGAGCTTTCAAAAGTCAAATAGCTTGTATAAGCTTAGTTGAATTTATAAATAAGCCTCTAAGAGCTTACACATAAGACTTGTAAACCAAATTTGCACAGTTAGCTTAGAATTTGAAACTTATAACAAAACTTGGAATTACTTATTCAAAACACATTACACTGAAAGTTTAACTTAAATATGGTTCATAGAAACTTAAATTACATTATTTAGATATAAACTACAACATTTATAAAAAAAACGACATTAAGGTAAAAATATAAAACTCGCTACTCCCTATCTTCTTCTTCTTCTTTTATAGCTGAAAATTCTTCCCCACTTGTTTCTGAGTTGATCCCACCACTTATGAGCCATTGGATTGGTCAAAAGTGCCATATGTCATTTTTTGCGCCAAAAGGTCTTGGAGTGGTGTTTGAGCTTTAATGAGGGTGGGTTTAGTCAATTAAAGGTTTTGTTGTTTAGAGGAGTTGGAGGGGACATAGGGGGATGGATAGGTGAGGAGGGGGTTGAAAATGTTGGAAACCATGTCCGTTTTGAGTTTACTGAGGGTGGAGAGGTATGTCTACGTGGAGGGCGGTTTTTGGTTTGTTTGACTTTATTTGACCCCGTGGCTAATAATACAAACGGGGTGGGTTGGATTTTGGGCTAAAGGTTGGGCCAAGGTGGATTGGATTTGGATTGATATAACAAAAGGGTGTCCGTTTGGTTTGTGTGGTATACAAGGGCCAAAAATGTAAATTATCCAAACTTCAAGGACTGAACTTGAACTTTTTCCAATGCTCTCACAAGGACCAAACTTGACAACTTTGATAGAACAAGGACCCTTTTTGCATAAAATCAATTTTTTAAAAGTCCAAGGACTAGTTTTGCAAAATTTCAAAGTTTAGGGACCTTTCTTTGCCATTGACCAAAAATTCATTCAAGGATCATTTTAAACAACTTAGAATACTTCAGGGACCTTGAATGATAAAATTCCACATTTTGAATTTCGGGGACTAGATTTGACAACTTTTAAAACTTGGGGACTAAACTCAATTTTGCAAATTTGATACGTTTTTCATCTCGATTTTGATCTTTTGCATTTAAAACACATAAAACACTGATTTGTGATATTTTCATCATTTTGATGTATTTTTTGAGTGTTTTCGATGATTCTCATAGTTAGATTATACAAAATGATGAGTATTTAGACACTCATCAATCCCCACATGAGATATTGCTAGTCCCTAGCAATGATTTGAGAAAACTTGATGGATTTGAAAAACTCTTTACCAAAAGCCATCACTTCTTGAGTAGCCAATTGTTTTGATTCAAGTAAGAACCTTGGTACAACGATAACCAAATGGTTTTGAGCAAATCATAAGTCAGTAAACGATTTGATTAGTCTTTACCGTAAGCCGCACCCTTCTGGACTAGCCAACTCTTAGATAAATTATCAGAATTATCTTTGGTGAGCTGATTACCAATTATGGTTTTTCCACTGGCTTTACCACAAGCCATAACCTTGCGGGCTAGCCAACTCTTCACTTTTTAGGATATGGTGAGTTGAGAACCATACAATTTTGGGCAAATTGCAAGCCATATAAACGGATTTGAGAAATCTTTACCAAGAGCCGTTTGCTCCTGGATTAGCCTATCCTTTTGTCTTACGACATGGTGGATGATAACCAAATGAGTGTAGAACACTTACTCCAAAAAAATTTTGGCCAAAAACGGAGAATTGGGTAGATAGTATATGAAATTGTGAGAATTCCCCCCACACTTAGAAATGAATATTGCCTCAATATTCAAAAGTACCGGTTATGCCGAAACAAAGAACGTAAAAGGGAAATACTACGGCCATTATTTAGAAAGATTTTTTTTTTTTAAACTTGCATATATACACAACATGTGGGCAACCCCCACACTAGGTGGTAGAAAATAGAAAGAAGTCAGAAATACGGGTGAAAACCCATATGGTGTGTGCTATCGTTTGATTTCGAAGTCGCTAGCTTGACTCGACCCCACATTAATTGGTTCATGGGGAAGCAAAGTGGAAGAAACAATCTCCATCGGACTTTCAATCAAGATGTTTGGATAAACATTTGAAGCACGCGGAAAGTTCCACAACCGATGAGATATACATAGAACCGGCTCAAAAGATGATAAATAAAATGCCGGATCAAAATAGTGTCCTCATTCCCGAAGGAATTAAGATACGGAGTCACACCGTATGTGACGAAAGGAAGAAAGGTTCGATGATGTACGCTTCAAGCTCAAACAACTATTAAAATTTTCATCCATGTGCATTTTTCTTCCAACGAGCATCCCCTAATTAAAATTTTGTCTTCGCAGATGGCTCAACGGGATACCGAAAGACATCTCATCAGTGAGGATAGAATCGCATCACATGATTGAAGAGATAAGTTAGAATACGAGGTGGGACAAGTGGTGTGCTCTGAGAGCTAGCAATTTCCACCACTTCCGTGATGGTCTCTCAGATCGAATCGCACATTTCATCTAAAAGAGGATTTACTTTCCCAAAAGTGTAGTCATTATTAAATTCAAAAAGAGTATTTGAGAAAATCCCGAAGTAACCTCGAAATGTCAAGAGAATCACAAAAAGGCAAATCACAATCACTATCGGATATATCCTCAGACTCACTTGGGATTGGGACAAGGTCCTCAACACTTGATCGATTCCGTTTCCAAATAGTAGTGCTGAGATGATCATCCTCCATTATGAGAGAGTCTTTGGAAGCAATAATAGGTAAGATAGGTGTGATAGCAATAGACTGAGGGAGATGAGAAATAAGATCGCTGAATAACACTCTCCTCGTTGTCCTCATAATATTCCCTCATTTGAATACTATCCTCATCATCATCGTCATCATATCTGATTCTTATATTCATCTGCTGAAGCTTACACACCATTCTTTTCATTTGTAGTTTCTTTCATGCGTATTTAACTCGTGGAAGATTACACTCTGAATCATTGATATGTCACAAGGCTCGAAGTCTCGATTACTAGGATTAGCCGTTCATTCTTCAGCTAGTAATTCTCCAATAGTTTTATCATGATGATATTGATGAATGATGGAATATCGGGGTTGGAAATTGTCAAACCGGGAGAATTGGAATTGTGAAAATTTTGATTCATCGGTTGACATTCAAAAGTCGCACGAGGACCCCCGCAATTTCACACAAGAGATAAATGGGAAAATAACTTTCACCAAAGTTCTCGATTGTAACATGGTTCGGCTCATAGACAAGCGGAACCCGTGGTGGACAATCAAAACCGTAATGAGAATCATTCCCACAAAACTCACATGAGTAGGATTCGTATTGGGTTTGTGGAGGTAGGTAGGAAAAATCGGGTGTTGCATTATTAGAAATGGGATCGATTACCGACAAATTTGTCTCCGAAACTCACATTGGTACATCGCCGACAATTTCCACCGGTAAATGGACCTCCACACCAGGAACATGTCGAAAACCATGACATGAAGAATTAAACGGATAAGAGGATAAGGAATGAAGAATTAAAAGATTGAGGATAAAGGAATGGAGAATCAAACAGATTAGAAGATAAAGGATGGATATTTTGGGTTTTGAAAACAGGCTATAAAACAAAGAATGAAAATATTTTTGGTGTTGCTAACACTTCAGGAAAAGTGTTAATGAACTTTTTGGATTTTTGAAAACTTTACAAAAAACTTTTATACAAAAGATGGGGTATGTGCAAGAATGGACTAAAAGGTTTAACACACGCTAAAGCCTGCAGCCGCAAAATTTGATCTGTGCCGAAACAATAAGCTACCTCACACAAGCCGTCACTTGTGAATGGCGAATCGTAGAAGCTTAAAACGCTAAACACAAATGCAATGAAGATCAGAGAATACAGTGGATTCCCGGGTCGTTAAGTCCCACGGAGACTCAATGGTGTGTCAAAACTGATTCAGACGATAGAATGATCACTAAGGATAGTGATCGGAAAGGATTTGGATGGATAATTACACTACTGAAAAAGGTAATAAATAACAAATGACTTAAATACAAATTAAGAAAATTAAAAAGATAAAAGATATTAAATAAACGCTATCACTATATTTAAAATGATGAACGTTTAAAATCTAAAACTTACGTTTAAATTAAAAACTACGTTAACGTACAAAATAAAACGTGAAAATAAAGAAGGAAAATACCTACGGATATAGAAAATACATTTTTACAATCCTAATAATATTAGAAAATTATTAGAAAAAGAAAATTATTTTTATAACTATTTATCTAATTATTATTAATTAAAAACTATTTTTACTTATTTAATAATAGACTAAAATACAAGAAAATATGAAATAAAGCTAGAAAAATGAAATTATGACTTAGAAAAATCTAAAATATGATAAAACTTATTTTAAAACTGAAAATATATTTTTTAGACTTTTTAATTATTTATTACTAATTTAAAACTATTTAAAACTAATTAAAATGCTAGAAAATACTATTTAAGCTAAGAAAATTATGGAAAAATACTTTTTATGACTTTTATATTTATCTTAATCTATTAAAATTGAAAAATTATTTTTTTGAACTTTTTCTTAATTTTTTATATTAAATGCTATTTAAAAATGCTTAAAAACTAATTAAAATTAAGAAAAATAGCAAACAAGCTAAGAAAAATCTGAAAAATTCAAGAAAAGCTTAAAATAATAATTGGAATCTAGGAAAAATGGAAAAACATAGGGTTATGAGTAAGATTATGGAACTGATAAGCAAGAGCTTATTGAAATAAGCACTAGAATAAGCAAATGGAGTCCAAAAGCTACCAACCCAAAACAGAAGTTATGAAATACTAAAAGAACCAAAATGGAACAAGTTACAACAAGCCCTAATCACTGAAACAACAAGCTCCACAGATTTGATGATGTGAGCTTTTGGCTACAAACATTAAAAGGGGGTCTACTTTGAGCTGAATAATAAGCACTGAGATAAGCTTGAAACTAGAAAACAATTGTGAGACCTTAAAATAGACCTGGCTGGCTATGTTTAGACCCAAGAACGCACTGCCAGATAAGCTTTAATAAGCTCTGTGCAAGGGTCGCTTATAATGAGAAAACTCAGCTTATGCTGAAGTTTCCGAAGTGGCAACTAAGTCCCAAAAGAGAAGCAGTTTTGATGGTTATAAAAAAAATCACAAAAATATATAAAAATGACCATAAGAAATTAGACCAGCTCAAGTTTTTAAAACAACAATTTTCTCTGATTATGGTCCAGAGATGAGTCCAAGAAAATTCTTCCTAATTGGGCCCAAAACAGGCTTTGCACAAATTGACTTTTGATAAAGAAATGAAAAGTTGACTTTTATGAAGTTTGATCATGATTTAAGGACTGAATATGATGTAATGAGATGAAATAACACTAATGTAAGCTAGACCTATGAATTTTAAACACAAAATGAACCTTTGATAATTCAAAATCTCAACAGATTTGCTGATATGACAGACAGATTGTGATTTTGACTTTAGAGTTTAGCAGGCACAAGGGAATGACTCAAGTGAGTCTCAAATGACTAAACAAACATGAAGCAACAAGCTTTAAACACTACATACACCTCTAAGACAGATTTAGAAGTAAATCCAAACACACCTTTAAATCATGTTAAGCGAGTTTAACTTGAGACAAACATCAATCAGATGGTAATATTGATCAAACTGAATTTATATGATCATAATGCAACTATCTAAACACATTTTAACCATTGGTGACTACAGATACATAGACAAGTACAATGTGCAAAAACTGAAAATAACATGAAACACTCACAAGTTTCCAAATTGGTATGAGACCGAAACCAACCCAAATCCTACACTACCCTATCCTATTTCAACCCAATTCCACTCACTGCATCATCCATAGCATAACCAAACTGCTAGAACCACACTTTCACCAAACAGTTGACTTTTGTTGACTATTTAACAAATTCGTTTGAAAATCATTTTTGAGCTTTCAAAAAGTCAGAAATAGCTTGTATAAGCTTAGTTGAATTTATAAATAAGCCTCTAAGAGCTTACACATAAGACTTGTAAACCTAAATTTGCACATAGCTTAGAATTTGAAACTTATAACAAAACTTGGAATTACTTATTCAAAACACATTACACCTAAAGTTTAACTTAAATATGGTTCATAGAAACTTAAATTACATTATTTAGATATAAACTACAACATTTATAAAAAAACGACATTAAGGTAAAAATATAAAACTAACTACTCCCTATCTTCTCTTTTTCTTCTTTATAGCTGAAAATTCTTCCCACTTGTTTCGAGTTGATCCCACCACTTATGAGCCATTGGATTGGTCAAAAGTGCCATATGTCATTTTGGCTTCAAAAGGTCTTGAGCGTGTTTGAGCTTTAATGAGGGTGGGTTTAGTCAATTAAAGGTTTTGTTGTTTAGAGGAGTTGGAGGGGACATAGGGGGATGGATAGGTGAGGAGGGGGGTTGAAAATGTTGGAAAACCATGTCTGGTTTTGAGTTTACAGGGGTGGAGAGGTATGTCTACAGTGGAGGGCGGTTTTTTTGGTTTGTTTGACTTTATTTGACCCCGTGGCTAATAATACAAACGGGGTGGGTTGGATTTGGATTGATATAACAAAAGGGTGTCCGTTTGGTTTGTGTGGTATACAAGGGCCAAAAATGTAAATTATCCAAACTTCAAGGACTGAACTTGAACTTTTTCCAATGCTCTCACAAGGACCAAACTTGACAACTTTGATAGAACAAGGACCCTTTTTGCATAAAATCAATTTTTTAAAAGTCCAAGGACTAGTTTTGCAAAATTTCAAAGTTTAGGGACCTTTCTTGCCAATTGACCAAAAATTCATTCAAGGATCATTTTAAACAACTTAGAATACTTCAGGGACCTTGAATGATAAATTTCCACATTTTTGAATTTCGTGGACTAGATTTGACGACTTTTTTAAAACTTGGGACTAAAACCGCCAATTTTGCAAATTTGATAATGCTTTTCATCTCGATTTTGATCTTTTTGCATTTAAAACACATAAAACACTGATTTGTGATATTTTCATCATTTTGATGTATTTTTTGAGTGTTTTCGATGATTCTGCAGCTTTAGATTATACAAAAATGATGAGTATTTAGACACTCATCACTCACTGAATCCCTAAGACTCCTCTCCAACTGCTTACACTGAAGACAAACTGAAGTAGAAGACTGAATGATATGAAGACTGAAGAATGAGCGGGACAACACGGGAAAAGTTTGAATCAGATAAGACGAAGTCCTTATCAACCAAAGTCAACTTTCCCTGAATGGCTAAAGATCGGGCTCGTCATACCGACTTTAGGAAAGTAGTCTTGTCTCTTACCTAGAATAGTTTTTAGAAAGAGACAAAATACATCAAGATTTTGTCTCTTCGATGATGTCAGTTTGTCACTTAGGAAAGAGTTAAAACTCATACATGTATAAATAGCATAAGAGATGGAGTGAAAATGTTAAGCTTGTGAATTGTAAAAACACACACACGCAAGCCATATTTTCACTCCTCCAAATACAACTTAGTTCCTGAGATAGCTCAGTGAGCTCTAAGAGTTGTGCTCAGACTTAGCCTGAGCTTAGAGAGGAGTCACCCAACTTTGTCATTTCAATCCCAAGTACTATTCCGCAAGTACTTGGGTAACGTATTCTTTGTTGATTTATTTCTAATAAGAATATGATGTTGAAAATTACTTTGTGTGTTTTACTTATGTTAATTTCAGTCATAGTTAACTATTAACTTGTTTTATATATTTAAACTGTTTTAAACGATAGTGAACGGGGAACAACAAGTGGTATCAGAGCCAAGTTAATTATAAAACTCGTTTTTTAGGCCGCCTCTAAAAGTTTTTAAATTAGGATCCTAAATGGCTGAAATTGATGTACCCCAACTAGTCAATAAAAAGGGTGGAGCTTATTCAGTGTTTGCCCCTAGACTTGAAGTTGGCAAATTCAACAAATGGAAAAGCGAATGCTTTGCTATTTGATTGGGATGGAACCTTATTATATCAAGTGTATAAATGAAGGTTCATTTGTCCCAAAGATGCGAAGGGTTGCCCAAACTGGCTCAGTGGACCCAGGATGAAAGGAGAGTGGTCAAACAGGACCAAAGACTCAAAAGTATCATAATATCTTGTCTTCCTGACGATATTATGGAGTCCGTTATAAGCTGTAGTACAACTAAGCAAACCTAGGATGACCTAGTTCATAGTCATGAAGGACCATCTGATACCAAGGAAAACAGGATAATGGACCTGAAACTTGAGTATAACACCTTCATGGCTAAGGACTCAGAAACTCTGTCTCAAACTTACACCCGGTACAAAACTCTTTTAAATGAAATGTCAAATGATGGTGTTAAGTTGTCCAAACATGAAATCAATGTTGGTTTTGTCAACAGTCTCCCCGAGAAGTGGTTGAATTTCTCTCAGGGACTTAGGAATGCTAATCATATCCAAAATCTTGAGCTTCCTGCAATTTATGGGAAATTTGTCTATGAGGAAAACCTTATCAACAGACGATACCCTGACTTAAAGAAGTCTCAGGAAGTCAAGAAGTCCCTGACCACCACCTCATCACCAATATCAACTGCTTTATATTCTAACAATGTTGTTCAAGATTTTCAGGAAAATTCTGATGATGAGCCGATGAGAGATCAAGTGAGGAGTACCTAAATGACTAACATGAATTTCGTGAAAGGGCACTCCTTGCTAACTCTCGAAGGTTTATAAAAAGAAACAAAGGTTTTCAAATGCTAAAGCAAATGAGGACATGAATGCTTTAAGTGTCACAAAGAGGTCATTTTGCAAAAGATTGTTTTTCAAAACAACATTTAACCCTCTTATAAACCATCGAGGATCAAATCACCTCAGCTTTAGCAAATTTCAACCAAAAATCTATGAGTCTCATCAAAACTTTCAAAACAAATCTGATCAAAACAAAACTGTTGATTTTGAAGCTAAGTATAAGAAAGTCAAAGCTAAGCTTACATTGCTCGAGGCCACCCTCGAAACAACAAAAGTGTTCAATCTGCGTGCAGGATAAAAACAAAGGCCTTGTTGTTGAGACCTTTCGACCGATGAAGAGCCGGTGTCATCGATGATGAAATGGTGCATGTCGCAGTAATGATGGCCCTCTAAGAGGACAAGCTAGTCGTTGGAAATAATCATGCCGAGAACGGAATGGGTCAACATCACTATGAAGAAGGTAAATATCTTACTTTCTATGGATGATGACTGATTGGCGTCTTATATGAATTATCTTAATGTTGACCTTAAGTTCGTAGAAGAGCAAAGATTAAATCTTTTTTCAAAATACAACAAGCTAAGTTTTGAATTAAACAAGTGTAGAGATGAGCTGCTTATTTTAAAACAAGCCAAGCTTGAGGCTGTCACTTTGAAAATTCAAAACACCGAACTAGTTAAGAGAAATCAGGCTCTTCAAGATGAACTTAAAAAGGAACAAGATATTCTTGATAATTGACTTAAGAATCCGGGTCTTGTGCTGTGGTGCCACCAGCAAAAGAGAGTCATAGGTGAAGATCATCTCCCCGACTCTCAACAAAGACCAAAGTTCAAAACCATTTGTGTCGGTGGTATGATTACCAATATGCCGACAACTCCAAATTCCAAGAGCTTGGATTGAACGGGTTAATCCTGAGAGTAAGCTTCCAAATTTCGATTCTGGAAGGATTCTAGAGCTGAAAGCCAAGCTCTAAAGAGCATGCTTGGACCCCGATGTACCTAGTAGTATGAACCCATCTCTGAGTCCGGCGAATCTCAAGCACCGCTTGCACCACTGAAACTCTTCGGTGCTGCACCAAGCTCGAGCTTACCTCTACAATTCAATCCTCACTCACCAAAAGAAAGGTCTGGACTTGGTAGAACCATCCTGTAAAGACTAACAAAACCAACTCAACAAGATTCCACTCCTACTGAGACTTCAACATCCTCTGTTCCCACCGGTTTGACCAAATTCAGAACTAACGAGCTTGTGAGGAAGCCGACTGAAAAGATGGACTCCATCAAAAAGCCCTGATTCAATCAAGGATACTAAGTCAGCCTCATCTAGCTCATCAAAGTCAAAATCCACCAACAAACCCAAGCAAAAGTATGAGCCGCGGTCATTACACCGACCATACCACCGACAATGCTATAGAATCCTTTTTGCATGATCGAAAAAGGATGATCACAGAGGCAGACCACCTACGTATGTCAGTAAGAAAACTATACCAAAGTTGGTCATCAGTATGCTTCATCCTCCAAAACTGCTCTCAAGAATAGAGCAAAACCTTTTCCTCTTTGCCCTCACTATGGGTTTAATGATCATCATCGATGACTATCTCATGAACACATGCTTTGGACATATGTGGAAATCCACCTCAGAGACATCCCAACATGCATATCATTCATGCAAGGAGAAGTACAAAACAACCCAAAATCACTAAGTCTTCCTCAGTCTCTAAATGCAAAACTTGTGGTAGCACAATGCACTCAACCACTGGCCATGAGTCGATTGCAATATTCAATGAGACCTTGAGACCCAAGCCCACTAGCAAGTGGGTCACTAAAAGAAACTAATTCAGTTTACTACTTGTGCAGAGACACGCCAGGGAGCCTATTTGGCATCTAGACAGTGGTTGCTCAAGAAGCATGACTGGTGTGAAGGAGTATCTGCACAAGTATGTAAAGGAACCAGGACCCAAGGTAGTATTTGGTGACAACTCATCATGTCCCACTGAAGGTTATGGTTCAGTAAACTGCAATGGAATAGTTTTCTCTAGAATTGCTTATGTCAATGGTCTCAAATACAATCTCATCAGTGTCAGTCAACTATGTGATGCTAAGTACATTGTGCAATTTAATGACAAACAAGGTACCATCTTCAATGCCAACAAGGAAGTGGTGTTGATAGCTCCAAGGAGAGATGATGTTTATGTGTTAGACATGTCAACACTCTCCCAAGATGGAACTTGTCTCTTTGCTAAAGCCACTGAAACTATCAATTGGCTGTGGCATAAGAGACTCTCACACTTAAACTTCAAAACCTCAACAACTTGGCAAAACAAAACAAGGTCCTTGGCTTACCATCACTGGTTTTTGCAAGAGATAAACCATGCTCACTTGTGAAAAGGTAAATACCATAGAGCATCATTCAAAACCAAACAAAATTTCTCCATCAAAGTCTGCCTCACCTCCGCACATGGATCTCTTTGGACCTGTCCATCCCAGATCAATCCAGCATGAGAAGTATACACTTGTCATTGTTGATGAGTTCTCAAGATACACTTGGGTATACTTTCTTTTCAAAAAGAGTCAGCAGCTTGATACAATAATGTCATTCATCGGGAAGATTGAAAACCGAATGACATTATGTTAAACAAATCAACTGACAATGGTACTGAGTTTACAAATCAAGAGCTTGAGAGTTTCTGTGATGAAAAAGGAATTTCTCAAAATTTCTCATCTCCATATACCCCTGAACAATATGGGGTTGCTGAAAAGGAAACAAAACCTCTCATTAAGGCTGCTAGAACCATGTTAAATGGCTCACCCTCTCAAGCATTTCTGGACCGGCAGCAAAAGCCTGTTACACTCAAAATGGTCAATCATTGTCAAAAGACATAATAAAACCCCATATGAGATCTTCAAAGGTAGACTTCCTAACATCAACTATTTTCATGTGTTTGGATGTCCTGTGTTCATTCATAACCACAAGGATCATCTAGGAAAGTTTGATGCAAAAGCTGATGATGAATACTTCTTGCTACTCACGATCTCCAAAGCCTTCGGGTTTTTAACACAAGGAGACAACAAGTTGAGGAAACCTTTCATGTCACCTTTGATGAAAGTACAGAAAGCATCAGGTTCACCAACACCTCTGTGGAGGAAATATGAATTGATAACTCATCAAGATATCCTCCTGATGAGTACAACACTGAACTAAATTCCTCATATCAAGCGATGCCGACATCTTATATTATGTCTTACCTCACAACCTACCCCAACCAACCATCAGTGAGTTCATTGATAATCGGTCACCCCTGGCTGATAGGAAACACTTATCCAAATGATCGGAACCTGTAACTCATGAAACTCAACCCAACTAGACATCTCTACAGATGATCTAAATGATTCTCGTGACTCTCACACCGAACTCTCATGCCAACTCCTAGTGACATCATCAAGCTCTCGATCCCGGACCACAAAGTAAGTGGACAAGATCTCAGGACATTGAGCTTGTAAACATCATTGGTGAACCCACTTAGGGCATGCTCACTAGAAGCATGGCTGCTAATCTAACTGCAGCTTCAGCCAATGAATGTCTATATGCCGATTACTTATCGATATAGAACCCGTGTCATCGAGGCTCTAAAACACCCAAGCTGGGTTCAGCTATGCAAGAAGAACTGCAATGTTTGATAAAAATAAGGTCATGACCTTGATCAAATGTCCTCTGGATGTAGTAGTCATAGGAATGAAGTGGGTTTTCGAAACAAACGATGAAAACGCACTGTCATTAAAAACAAAGCCGACTTGTAGCCAAAGGTTACTCAACAAGAAGGCATTGACTATGATGAAACATTTGCTCTGTTGCAAGAATGGAAGCCATCAGGATCTTCCTTGCATATGCAACATACATGAACTTCCGGGTCTACCAAATGGATGTTAAAAGTGCATTCTTAAATGGTGATCTCAAGTAAGATGTGTATGTTCAAGAACCCAGTGCTTTGAGAGTAGTGAATTCACGACTATGTCTGAAGCTTGACAAAGCCCTTTATGGACTTAAACAAGCTCCTAGGGCATGGTAAGAAACTCTCTCAGCCTTCCTGATACAAAACAAGTTTGTCCGAGGAAAGATAGACAACACACTGTTTGTCTATAGAACTCAACAGGATGTGATACTAGTCCAAGTGTATGTTGATGACATCATCTTTGGCTCAACAAACTACAAACTTTGCAAACAGTTTGAAAACTGATGACAAAGAAGTTTGAAATGAGCATGATGGGGTAACTCACATACTTTCTTGGACTACAAATCAGAAAACTGATAAAGGAATATCCATCGTCAAGAGAAATACACCGAAATCTCTTGAAGAAATATGAGATATCTCGATGTGCCTCTGAAGACTCCAATGGTCCCACCTAACAACCTTGGACTGATCTCACTGGCAAATCGTCAATCAAACTCATTTCGAGGGATTGTAGGTCACCGATGTATCTAATCGCTTCTAGACCGGACATCCAATTCACCGTCTAATAACAAGATATCATCCAATCCTAAAGAATCCCATCGTAACCAAAAGAATACTCAGTACCAAGGGAACCCCAAACCTTGGACTCTATTATCTAAAATGCTCGGGTTTGATCTCAAGGGTTACTCGATTCGATTATGCTGGCTGCAACATGGACAGAAAAAGTACCTCATGGTCCTGTCAATTTCTTAGAGGAAAACTGGTTTGTTGGAGTGCTAAAAGCAACAATCATATATGTCCTCACCGGTTTATGTAGTCAGCAGCAGGATGTTGTGCCAATGTATTATGGATGAAAAGTCAACTCAGTGACTATGACATCCATTATAAAATGGTGCCCATCTTACGTGATAACACCAGGCTATTGCAATCTCAAACAACCCTGTCCTCCACCAAAGAACCAAACACATTGATATCAGATATCACTTCATCGGGGATCACATAATGAAAGGAGACATAGAACTTTATTTCATCCTCGCCAATATCAATGGCTGATATCTTCACCAAACCCTTGGATGAACCTACCTTCGTGAGATCAAAGCTGAATTGGGAATGCTTGACATTGAAAGTCGTATTCAAAACCAATCTCAAGTTCTCTGAAATGGTTCGTCCTCCCTGAACATCCAAAACAACCTCTCACTGAATGAGTAAGACTCATTCAGGGTCCCTGACATTTGACAAAGAGCATTGAATGAGTAACTAAATGATCCAAGTATCAGTTACTTAAATGTCCTAGGTTGGTAACCACACTAATTTAATAAAGGAATATATGTCTTTTGTCTTCTTGTCATCCCACTTGGCATTTAATGCCTCCTCTCACAAAAATATCAAATTGATATTTTATCTCTGTAAAAGTGCACTTTTACTGGCACCGCAATCGTTCCATTGAAAAACGGATTTTACGGGTAATGGAGTGGTAGCATTAAATGTGGAAATTCAAACGTTTTTCAAAAACCGACTCTTAATATTCCCATTTGTGCACAAATCACCCTTCTCACCACTCTATAAATACCCTCTTCCAAAACAAACAAACACACACAAATTATTTTCTGCAACAAAACTCTGTCAAAATCATTTCTAAAACTCGAAATATTTGTGGCGCCAAAAACTCTTCAAACCTCTTTTGAAAACCCTTCTTGTAAACATTTACAAAAGTTTTTCATCACAAACTTGAGAGATCAAAAAACTTTGATTATTCTAGTCAAAATATTTTCAAAACCCTAAAATCTTTTAAATGGAAATGGCTAGAACTCAATATCTCCAGTTTGCTTCTCGGGTAGGTCTTACAAATGTTGAATTTAAAACTAATAATGTCATAGGCAACTTTGAATACCCTGAAGCTGTCCCACCTACAAAGACATTATGAAATTTTTGTTTAATTGCCCACTAAAACGGCCTTTGTTCAGTGTCCCTCCATTGTTTACCAAAATCTCCTCAAGGAGTTTTGGGCAACAACCAAGGCCTTTGACCCGACACCCTCTACATGAGAACAACCTCGGACCTCTCGGAAATATCTCATCGATTCAGTCTTCATGGGGCAACAACAATTCACCCCGATTATAAAACGTTTTGCACTTCAATAGGGTTGGATTATAACAAAGGAGTTTATGTCGCCCATCCCTAACCCTCCACAAGGAAGGATGGGTTAAAACAAATCATTTTAGATCCAACGTTTTGGACAGACCCCGGTCACCAAAAGCTCATTTCTCGTGGCTTGGAGGATCCTATTCACTTTTGTGATTCAGGTCCTCGGGAACCACTCATCCACTGAACAAGTTAACTCTATTCAGTTGATGATGGCATATTGCTTGATGAATGGGGTCACTGTCGACATATGGGAGATCATTTACAATGATTCAGAACCAAGCTACAGAGCAAAACTAGGACGAAATACGCCAGATCCTAGGTTTGTCTCTTGCGCTTTGCAAGTGTTACTGGGTTCAAATTATCCTCGTGAAGAAAAATTTGGTGCTTTACCGTGCATCCTGAGCCAATCAAATTTTCAAAATGACCCATCCCTTGTCACTCCTATTGAATTGACGGCCCATATGGTTGCCGAACAACTGGAGGGATGTCTCCAAACCCCGCTCCTAAAAGAGAAAGGGGAAGTCTCAGATGGGACTAAGACTAAACCCAAGTCCAGCCCCCGAGGCTTCGAGAACACGACCAAAAGGCACAAAAGGCCCGAGACTAAAAGACACCCACCGATGACCGGCAACATCCACCCCGTGACAACGAAGGACACGATACATCACGCCGCGCCCTTGGTCACAACCACTACTCCCCAAGATCCGAGGGAAACATACGACCGCCGGGTAGGGGAGCCTTCCACAACGCCAAGGATGACATTAGCAAATCACGCCTTTGTCGAGGGCACACTGACGATCCCAAAGACTCGAGGGAATCAAACAACCCACGTGATAGGGATACAACTATCACTGACTCTGCTAAAGGCATGGAAACGCCCACCGCTGTCTCAGTGGGTCATCGGGGACAAAGACTCGGAGGGAAAGAAACAACCCGCCGATACAGAACCTAAAACCAATCCCGACTCCAAAGAAGGCACGGGAAACGCCCACCGTGTCCGAGGGGTCAACTGGGGACAAAGACTTAGAGGGAAACATACCACCCGCTGATATGGAACCCATCACCAACCCCTGGTTAACCGTTGTTGATGTTACTGGCATACTCTTTCTCAAGATGAGCTTGCTGAACCTGATGATGAAATTTTATCACCGGGAAGAAAAGGACGCTGAGGTTCATTTCTAACAAGAGCCTCGGCTGATCCATAGGAGCATACTGAATCACCATTCCAACATGAAAATGACTCCTCCTCCTCCTCCACTGATGAATTTGAAAGATTTGATAATGTTCTCCCACTTACTGAAAGGCAGCTTGTTCAGTGGATCACCAAAGCTTCAAGGAAATTATACTCTGGGGTCAACAAACACTGTGGGAACAACGCACTATTCAACCCCCTTTCTAGTTTTCCACAGTAAGGATGGTTGTGGTGAACCCTTATGAAGGAGATTAGGTCGGAGATGGAGATCGAGTCCACCAGTAGGTGCATTCAGTCTTCTGATTTTAATTTATGTGAGTTCATTAATTATGGTTCTGATAAAACCCTTGACATGGTTTTCAAAAATGGCGTTGTGGATTCTTATGTAGAATCTTCACAAGGATCACCAAGAAATCCTACTAGTATTAAAATCACACTAGCACTAATAGGTCGAACACATACTGTATCATCTGTTGATACTGTGGTAACTCGAAAATGGATTCTCTAAGTGAGTCTGGTTTGTTACCGATTACCGAATAGGCACCAAAACCAACACCAACAGATGCAAATGCAACTGAAGAACCAACAACAACTACAACAGTAGTTGCACCAACCATTATCCCACCTCCAACATAAACAGTAACAACATCTGCAACAACAACTCCAATTCCATTTACAACATCGAAGGTTGCATCAACACCAACACTCACTCCTATTAGGACAACATAAAAAACAACGACACATGTTTCACCTACACCATGTAACTTTCATGTCGATGCCTTGTGGTTTGTTACCGAAGGCACATCAGACAATCTCAAAGATCAGATAAAAGAAAGCCTAACAACATTCGAGCAAGGACATGGAAGAGATGTTGTTGGGACTTCACAAGGACATGAGGGTAAAACCATGGAAGACTTGAAAGCATTGATGATGATAAGATTTATACAGAACCTAGAACTTGGAGAGGCTGATCCACAAGTTTTTTAGGCATTGTTAGACACCTTATCTCAATCTAGAACCGTAACCGTAGTTCGAGAAGAATTTCGATCCATGCGGGAGTCAATGGACAACACCACTTTCTGAATCATGACAACAATCTCTCAGCTCAGTGATAAGGTCACTTCCTTGGAAAGAAAACTTTAGGCCTTAATCTTGAAATCGACGTCAGGATGACCCCGAGAATGATGATCATGAGGGGGAGAATGGCCCAAGAGAGTAAGGACTACAACACCAACATGTACTTGGACATAAATAGAGCCTACAACATCTAACCCACAACAATCAAAATATCCCTCAAAGTCGTCAAAGCCAACTGAAGTAGAACATGGATGCATAGGTTTGGGCTGAAGCAAAATTGGGTGAAGATTTGGGTATGGATGAGGTAGATATTGAGGCTATGTCAGGTGTTAAAGAAAGAGATGTATTAGTGGAAATGGATGATGTTAGTCGAGATAAGATAGATGTAGAGTCTATGGACAAGGATGTGGAATTAGAGAAACCGACGGTTGAAAAGCCTAAAGGAGTATCAACATCATTGCACAGGCCTTTGCATCGGTTACGCGATAAATGAAGATAGATACAATCACATATTCTATGTTGAAGGGTAAAGTTGAAGACATATTTGATACATTGTTCTACAAGCTCAACAACGGAATGAAACTGAATAGAGATTATGACAACCAAATAGTTTGTTGATTATATGAAGAAATCTTCATTCTCATGGGGAAAAAGGTTACCAAAACGCTTTAATTCGGTCATCAAAAGAGAAACTCTCAGACCGAGAAAAGAAGCTCCCATTCCCACATGTAACCTGATACCTGTACTCTACAAGTTCAATTTTACTTTACCTAAAACCTTTAAAAACTATGACTTGTACTACCTTGCATATGGAGAACACAAATACCGTTCATACATAGATAGAAGTCTGTCGTTTGAGATATATCCTGATAGGTTTTTGGAAGAAGGGATTTATGCAAAGAAGTTTGTGAAGCTGCAGTTGTCACCACTCAAGTACAATGTAGATGCATATATGGGAATCACACACTTGGATGAAGCTTCTAGGAACTTCTTCAAGTTGATTGATCACCAGAACGTGATGCTTTAAAGAGTTGTGCAGATGATTTAAGAGAGGTTGGAACTTCGAGAGTTCTTGAAGCAAATGGAACAATACATTGGAGCTCGAAGTTATCCGAATAAATTTCCAGTCAGGAGAATACCCCAATGATCTACCTTTAGGAGGAGATTGTTAGGACAAAAAAAGTGTACGTCGTTACTTAGGGTCTTGTAATATGTAACGTCAAGGATTATTCCGCAAAACCTTAGATTACATTATGGTAACAAGCATAATTATATGACTGATTAAGGACCAGAGATTGATAAAGAGATATTGTTTCATAAGTGTTTGGTAATAGATATGAAAAAAGGTTGGGATGCATAAATGAAAAGAGGGGTAAGATGGCATGGTATGCCACATCATTTTTTTGCCATGTCACATTCGACGTCATCAATCCAGTCAGTCACGTTCAAAAGCTTCTATCATGTAAGTCTAGATTCAAACAATATCCTTCTTTCTCATGCATATCTCAGTCACCGACTATAGGTTAAGTCCTCGTTTATGTGAAAAATGGGTAAACGGTTCAGCTGTCCGATTCAACCGGTTAAATCGAGAACTGACTCGTCAACTGGTTCGATCACTCGTTCGGTAAACATTGTATAAAAGAGTATACACAAGTTTTTAATGAAATAAACTAAAAATGTAACATCAAAATTGCAAAGTACTGAAAATCCATGACAAATTTACAAGAACAAAAAAAATATAGGCAAAAGTTCAATATAGATCTCAAATTTACCATAGATCCAATGAACCAATCATAGCCATTCATTTTTCTAATCAAAAAAATTAAAATAAACTTTCACCATTTTTTTAAAAATTAAATATCTCGCAAACCGTTAATCGTTACGCGAAAAAAATTATACCATCGCGACGAGAATTAAGTTATCTTTCTATCAGTGTTGCAAAAATCTGCCGAATCGGCCGATTAATCGCCGATTAATCGGTAATCGGCCATACACCTTGTAGAATTTTAAAAATCGGTAAAAAAATCGGCTAGGTAAAAAAATCGGTAAAAAATCGGCCGAATCGGTCAACTTTAAAAAAATAATAATTTCACTTATGACGTACAATGGGGATCGTTTATTTCACTTATAATGCACAATGGGCCTCATAGAATTGGAGCCTTTTATTGAGGTTTGAAAACATAGTAGGCTTGGAATTAGTTAAGATATTTAGTTTGGTCTCCACAAATACTTTAAAGTTACAGGAAATGCGAATCCGATTAATCACCGATTAATCTCGCCTTGACCGATTACTCGCTGCAGGGTGGTCGACCGCCCGACTACCGATTCACGGTTTTTGCAACATTGCTTTCTATAGATATGCACTTCTATATATTTTTAACGATTTTTTTCAAAATTTCGGCTCAGAAAAATCTATGATTCGATTTTTACAAATCATATATGCATTTTGCAAATCATATGTGATTTGTAAAAATCATATATGATTTGTAAAATCATATGTGATTTTTCTGGACGGAATTTAAAAAAAAAAAAAGTTTGTCGAAAATATAGAGAAGTGCATATCTATAAAAAGATAATTTAATTATCGTCACGATGTTGTATTTTTTGTAGTTTGAAGATTTACCGTTTGCAAGATATGTTGTTTTTTTAAAAAAAAAGTGAAAATGGTTTTTTTTAATTTTAATAAAAAATGAATGACTGATATTGATTTATTGGATCTATAGTAAATATTAGATCTAGAAACAATTACACGTTTGGTCCATGTGGTTTACCTCAAATAACAGGTTTAGTCCCTAAGTCGTTTTAATTACACCACACATACCTAGTTTTGAAACATGTTGCCCATTTAGTCCATATTTTAAAAAATAGGGATCATCTGTGTAGCTATTTACAGTTTTTTTTATTACACGAATTGTCCTTATTTCTCAAAATAGGGACTAAATTGGCAACATGTTTTAAAAATAGGTATGTATGGTGTAATTAAAACGACTTAAGGACTAAACTGTTATTTTAAGGTAAACCACAGAGACCAAACGTGTAATTTTTTCTTAGATTTATATTGATCTCAACTCAAAAAATATATGACAAAATCTAGTGAAAAAAGAAGTTGAATGAAGACAAAGAAGAGAAGTCAATATACCAAAGGAGACAAATTGTCCTTCACTTCTCTTTCTCTCTTTTTCTTTCATTTATTACCCAAAAAGCCTATGTTTTCTCAACTCCATTTAGATTTTTAAATCTTCACAATATAATAAAAACACATACCATTATTACATCCCCACACACTCTCTCACACACAAACACAAACGAAAGCTTTTGTGTACTGAGAGATAGCAGAAATGAGATGGGAATTAATTTGCATAGGTGCGGTTGTTGGATGGTTATTCTACAAACATTTCATAGTTAAAAGATGGGGTTTGGAGGAGATTGGCGGCGGCGGCGGGCGGCGCCGCCTCCAGCCGCCCAGAGGTAGCTCAGGTTGGCCAGTGGTTGGAGAAACTATTGAGTTTATTGCTTCTGGGTTCACTTCTCGTCCTGTTAGTTTCATGGAAAAAAGAAAATCTATGTAAGGCTAGTTTATCACTTTGCATGTGTAAACATTATGCAGTTTTGCTTGGTCTTTACTAATCAAGTATAGTTACTGTTTAAAAAAATATTACTATGTTTGGTTTGAAGATAAAGTTTTCTGTTTTTGTTGTTACATATATATGGAAGATAGGGGTGAGATCAATAAAGATCACATAAAAATTAAAGATCAAATGGACAATTCGCAACAATTCATTTTTTATCAAATCAATTAAATTCACTTTCACCCTTATATTTAAAAATTAAATATCTCACAAACCGTTAATAGTTAGATAAAACTAATTATACCATTGCGACAAGAATAAAATTATCTTTCTATAGAGATCCAATATTGTATACTTTCGACGAACTTATTTTTTATCGTTTTTTGCGGGTTTCGATATATTACACTATAAATGAAAATTTTAAAAATACTCTTTTATGTTAACACAACCCGTAAACCCTAAAAACCGTAACCCCTAAATCTAAAAAACCCTAACCCCTAAACTTTAAAAAACCCTAACCCCTAAACCCTAAAAACCCTAACCCCTAAACCATAAACCCTAAACCCTAAAAACCTAAACCCCTAAAACCCTAACCGCAAAACCAAAAACCTAAACCCTATCCGCTAAACCGTAAGAAACCTAAACACTTAACCCCTATAAAGCTTAACCCAAAAAAGTCAAACCCTAAACCCTAAACACCTAAACCCTAACCGTAAACCCTAAACCCACGAAAAAGTCGGAAAAAAAAATTTCGCCGAAAATATATGATGTGGGATATCAAATTAAAGATAATTTTATGCTTGTCGTGATGGTATGATTAGTTTCGTCTAACAATCAATGGTTTATGAGATATTTAGTTTTTAAAAATGAAAGTGAATGTTTATTTTATTGTTTTGATGAAAAAATGAGTGGTTGAGAATGGTTTATTTGATCTTTATTTTTTATTTGATCTTTATTGAACCAAACTCATGGAAGATATAAGATAAAACACAATATTGTGTAAAAATTGATTGTGGTGTTGCAATATCTCTACTCAGAAGTTAAAATATGATAATATATGATGTGTGCTAGGTTTTTTTTTTTTTTTTTTTTTTTAAATGGAAGCACATCAATGGAATAATTCTATTTTGAGCATAATAGCATGGTTTATTTTATAAGATAACATTATATGTAAATGTAACTCATTTTGAAGTCACCATCAATTAGTAAATTGCTATCCAAATCACTATTAATCATTAGAATGATTGTATACTGTATATGATATGATGCCAATTGATTAGATGATAGTGACTTCCAAATCAAGGTTGAATATATGAAAAATCACCATGTGATTATGCCTAAAAATATTGAATTACCATCGGAATGCAGCCATATGATTCTAATTTAGATGTCCAAGTTGCAAAGTGTTGTACAATGTGTATGTATTTCCGTTGGCAATTCAATAGAAATGACATTGGATTTATATTATATGGGTGTATGTATACAGTATAAGTATTTGGTGTTGTAGAATCATATCCCCTAATGTTGTTGGTGTGGGTATTACAGTATTGTTTCTATGGCTATTATTGTAGATTGTTTTGAACTTTATATTAGTGCTAGCACTTTTAATATAAAGAAGAGTTAATAGTTCAACAAGTACTTGAAGTTGAAAATATTAAAGTGGTCAAATGAATCTAAAGCATCCCAAGGTTTGGTATATTTTACTAAAAAGTACAAAGAAAATAAATGAACATGTGTAATTGGACATTCTTTTGTCAGTAGGCATGATAATAAAAGTAATATACAGTAGCACATAAAAGTGCATTAGATCACCCCCACCACATCTTCATGACCATAATCATGTTATCACATAACCAATATCACTTTTTCTGTTTATTATTTGAATTAAGTAAGTTTTTGAGAATTTCCTCCTTTTTGTAAAGTTTGGTTAGTTGTTAGTTCCCAACAACAATTGGGTGAGCCAATTGAGCTTAAGACACAGATAGAGAACTTGTGGTTAGAATAGCAAAAATGCTATACCAACGCATGCATTAGGTGCTTGTATCAGGTACTTTACTCGTTGGATGATTTTCAGAAAACCGTAGCCTGTTTCTCTAAAACTGAAATTTTCAAATCTAAACAAGTCGTATCATAGTAACTTGCAATACATTCGCTGAAAATTATACATTGGGTTAATGGTTAGAAATGTAGAGTTGCTTGTCTAAAAGTGTGAGTTTCAGTAAACAACCTACAAGTGACTCTTTCTGTTTATTTTTATTTTTTATTTTATTTTATGTATTTCTCTAAAATATATGTCAGTAAACATGTGATATGATCTCATAAATTTTCATTTTAATGATTGGTGTTGTGCTTGTCATGGAACCCTTTATGCATATCGGTATCATTATTGAGTTTTATCCTCTTTCCGATTTACCAAAAACTTAGATTGCCACTTGAACTAGTTAGGTTGGTCAAGGTTGCCCTTTTAGGATAAAAAGTTGGGAGTGTTGCCTCTTATTAAAGTTATATGGAGTCATTGGTTCGTTAAGGTCATATGATACCGTATATTATTCATGGATAGTAACAGTATTGATAATTTAGTGGCAGTATGCACGTTGATAGTTTAAAGTGAAATTGTACCTGGATTATCATAATGTCACGAATTATAGTTGTCGGCTTTTGAATTATTACACCATAGCGGAGTGAGGGAGGGGTATTTGTATACTTAGAGTTTTAGAGCATCTTCCATGTTAGCATTACTCGTATCTTTTTGCACTAAATGATGCAGAAGTACCGAAAAGTCACTCTAAAGAGGGAACTTTGATACATATTTAAATCAAAAGGGGGAAAAATGCGAAGGATGTTATTAATTTTTTCAGCATACTTGTAAAAGTATTTCACATGCCATTATGACTAAGATGGATCTTTCAGTTTGGTTATCACTAAAGGAATGTGTTTTGGGCATCATTCCAATTACTTTGCATGCCACAGGGTGGTTTTTTTTTTTTTTTTTTTTTTGGTACTGTTTTTGTTGATACTGTATCATGAGGCATGGGAAGTAATTTTGATGACTGATCACAATCACCTAAGAAAGATAGGTCTTACTTCAACTACTTATTACTATTATTTTTGAAAAGAAAAAAAAGTTGAAATTTTGAAGATTAATTTATGATAATGAACATGTAAAAAATTTATTTAATTTTGTTAACATAAACTCATAATGAAAGCCTATTCCCGTGCTTTTTTTTTTTTTTTGGGTGAAAAGTTGAATTGAATATATAAATCACAAAAAGAGGTTATATAATCAAGGGTAAGAATCCATGGACAATTCCCATGAATCTAAACATGATCACATCAAATAAAACAATAGCTATAGAGTAGCCTATAGCATTCACAGTACTAATACCAACAGTCCATACAGAAAACAAGACAATCGATCAAAGCATCCATGACTACAGAAAACAAAACAATTAAGCAACTCTGGAAACTACACAAGCATCCATGACTGCATGTCTGCATCATTGATGGCAGGACTTTTGCAGGAGCTCTTACCATATTAACATATATGTTTGAAAAGATTGTTGTGTTTATATAAGCACATAAGAATTCTACTGTCGTTATACCATATATTTATATTTTGAAAAAAGAAGTAATCCAACTTATGATAAACATTTCTTTCTAAATTTTCTTACACCTGTAGCTGTTTCAATTATTTAAATCATTCTAATGGTACATCGTTTTTCATAGTTATGGGAAGGTGTTCAGGACACACATTTTGGGTAGACCAATCATCGTGTCAACGGACCCAGATGTGAATAAGGTCGTTTTACAGAACCAGGGCAATGTTTTCATACCGAGCTATCCCAAATCAGTCATTGAGTTACTTGGTGAATCTTCAATACTGCAAATAAATGGAGGCATACAAAAGAGACTGCATGCAATTATTGGAGGTTTCTTGAGGTCTCCTCAATTCAAAACTCGTATCACCAAAGATATCGAGAATTCAGTCAAGCTCACATTGTCCTCTTGGATGGATCAGAAAAATCCCTACCTCCCTCTTTACCTCCAAGATGAAACCAAAAAGGTATGACCTTTTGACTTTTATGGTTAAACTGATACTTTGACTAAAATTGGTATGACCACGCAACTTGAATTTCCTCAAGATTGCAGAAATGTTACCTTTTATAGGGTTTAGTGTGGGTAATAATGAGCATGGTTCTCTACTTCAGCTTATTCAAGTGGTTTAAAGCTGGATCATATAGCTTACACATCCATAGTTTATCTTAACTGAAATATTTCCCGCACAAGTTTCCAAATAGTTCATTAATAGATAAACGAAACATGTTTCACCCTCTCGATTTACTCGCCAAGATGACTAATTGTGACACAGATAACTTTTTCAATTCTTGTGAGATTGTTGATGAGTGTGGAGCCTGGTGAAGATATGGAGTTCCTCAAGATAGAATTCATGGAAGTCATCAAAGGCTTGATTTGTTTACCCATCAAACTACCTGGCTTCAGAATGTATAAATCCCTCCAGGTAATAAATTAATTATTACTGAATATAATGCAGTACTGATTCTTAGCGGATCATGACTGTAAAACATACATGTTGCAGGCTAAAGAGAGAATGCTAAAAATGGTGAGAAAGATAGTAGATGATAGGAAATCAGCAATGGAAAAGAATGAATTCAAAGGTCTGGGTTTGCCGAATGATGTCATTGATGTGTTGCTACGGGATACAGGTGAATCAGATGGGTCTCAACAACGACTGCCGTTGGATTTCATCAGTGGAAATATCATAGAGATGATGATCCCTGGAGAGGACTCGGTGCCCATGATCATGACCCTAGCTGTCAAATACCTAAGTGATAATCCTGCAGCTCTTGCTTGTCTTGTGGTTTGTAACTTGTCTTATCGACTACTTTTGTGTCTACAGCACTTGTGACCTATTTAAAAACAAGGTTTCTATGTTAATGACAGGATGAAAACAACAAGTTAAAGAAGCGGAAGGATGAATCGTGTGAAGAGTATGATTGGACTGATTATGTGTCTTTGCAGTTTACTCAAGGTGTAAGTTTCTTATATCCTATAGGTAGCAGTGATCGATTCTGAAAGTATGATTTCCTAGATGTCAAATGGCTATAGTGTTATAATTTAAAACTTTGCTAGAATGAATAACAGTTCAATAGTCGTTTTATATGTTAAGAAAACTCATAAATAGGATTACAAGGAAAACAAAATTTCTTAATTTTCTATTTTCAGATTTGTAAGAAAAAAGAGGGGATTTAATTTTCCACAAAACATAGAAAACGCTTTCATGTGATATTGTTTTCTATTCTCAAGAAAACAATGGGGGTTACAAGGAAAACAAAAAATATATGTTTTGTAGTTTCCCTTGTTAAAGTAGGAAATGCAAATTTTCTGTTTTGTAGAGAATTTGATGATTTGAACGCAATCTGTATTTTTCTTGTTTTGTACAAAATATTTTGTGGAAAACAAGGGTATTTCCTTTTAAGTAAATGCACACATAGGTTTCATATTTTTATCTAATACGTTAGTTGTATAAAATTTTAAAAGCTGGAAAAAGTGTCCATGGGTCTACCCGGCCCAACTCCAACACAACCTGTTTGGACATGTATTAAGAAATTTCATATTTCCTCTAATATATTCTCTGAACGAGTTTTGAAACTATATTTTCTACTAAAGACATTTAACTTTTAGGTAATAAGTGAAACTCTTCGAATGGCAAACATCATCAATGCCATTTGGAGAAAAGCTCTGGAAGATGTAGAAATTAAAGGCTACTTGATCCCGAAAGGATGGTGTGTTTTAGCATCATTGACTTCTGTTCACATGGATGAAGAGAACTATGAAAATCCCGACAAATTTGATCCTTGGAGATGGGAGGTAAGTAAATAAGTGATGGTTTATGTATTTTATTAGATGTCTATTATACATTTGCTCCATTTTTATAAAATTAATTTAACTGTGTAGAAAACAGGAGCGACTGTTAATAGCAACAAGTTTACACCATTTGGTGGTGGACAACGGTTGTGTCCCGGTTTGGAGTTCTCAAGGCTCGAAATCAGTATTTTTCTTCATCATCTGGTCACCACGTATACTTGGGTTGCGGAAGAAGATCAAATTGTGTATTTTCCTACTGTTAAGACTAGACGAAAGTTACCCATCATTGTGACACCAAAATGAAATGAATCATAAGAAAAGTTATTTGATAAATTGTGACCATTTTCAAATTTTGACTTGGGGTCAAATTTGTTCCGGTTGTGATGTGCTTATGTCAGTTGTTTTGTGATTTCCAATTTCAATTGGAAAGGTAAAATGTTCACTGCAATTACCAAAATGACAAAAAGCAATAAGTTGATTTTGAAAAAATTACAAACAATGCAAGCAATGAGTCACCGCAATAGTGGTACAATGGTTGAGGACATACATTTAAAATAAAATCAAAATACATTCAAATTTTGTAACTACTAGTTAATATTTCTACAATAAAGTATTATTTTCACAATTTTTTTTTTTTTTTTTATGATTAGCACATGCTTATAAAGTACTCCATATTCATTTTCATTAATAATTAATGCTTACTACTCCATAAGCTTACGGTTTAGTAATCAAATTAATGTGACATCAGAAAATCTATAAAGGTTTTAACCAATGTTGCAAAAATCGCGAATCGGTAGTCGGGCGGTCGACCTCCCTGTAGCTTGTAATCGGTTTAGGCGGGATTAATCGGTGATTAATCAGATTGGCATTTCCGACAATTTTTTAGTATTTTCGGCAAATTTTAGGTATTTTCAACAAGTTTTAGGTATTTTCGACAAGTTTATGTATTTTCGGCAATATTTTTCTTGAGAAACATCTTGTAATAGATATAAACAATGACCATAAGTTATTCAAACAATTTTATGGGTAGTTTTAAGTATTTTCGGCAAGATATGAAGGTTTTCGACAAGTTTGACCACCATTAACAGTCATTGACAACCATTGACCACGGTTGACCGATTTGTTTGACCGATTTACATAAATCAGAAAGGTTGGTGGCCTTGCAACACCTAATCGGCGATTAATCGGCCTTGTAGGCCTTGTTTTGCAACACTGGTTTTAACTCTAATGCTTTGAAAACCGGACCGTCTGGTTTGACCGGTTGAACCAAAAGCCGGTTGGTCAAAACCGGTCGTTTGAACGGGATGTAACAAAAAAATGCAGAAAAAATCGAGTACCGTATGAAAAACGGTTCGATATCAGGTTCGCTTTTAAAAACCATAGCTAACACATATGTTTTTGTTACTGTTTACGTGTGGTATGTAAATCGGTATTAAGAGATGGTTCAGGATGGTTTTGTTGTTTGGTTTCCCGTGTTGACCGGTAAAGATCCGATGAGAATGATTGAAATCAAAAAGCTCGGGTAACACTTAAACAAATACCATTTGAGACTGCGTATGAGGAAGTATTTGCCCAAGTGTGTGAAACTTATAAAGTTTTGTATGAGGCATTCTCTTTATAGAGAGGCGAATAGGGTTTAAAAATAAACCCTTTGGGGATGATCGACGGCTGCAAGGGAGCCAGGTGTCGATCATCTAGAGAGCAAACAAAGGAGACAGGTGGCCTTCCCTCCTTGGCTAATATAAGAGAATGCTCTGCTTCCTATAATGTTAGTCGTGTGTCTCCCACTGCTCTATGTCAGTGATAACATCAAATAGTCCTGAATATTAAGTGTCAATTTTCCCTGATAATGCTCATATTTTATATCATTTATATGGATTTACGCTTGTTTTCCTCTATATTTCACTTTCAGGTAAATTACGAGCATTGGAGCTAGTGAGACGCGGATTTGGAGAGTTTATTGAAGATATATGATATTATGCCCATTTTGAAGATGTTACGGCGTAACTCTCCTCTCACATTACGCCGTAACAGAAGCGTGGCTCAGAAAACCAACTAAACTGAAGATTACGTCGTAACTAATTAGGTCAAATGATGTTCCGCGCCGCTGCAAGCTACGCCGTAACTCATTCCACAAATACGGCGTAATCATGATTTATTGAAGATACGGCGTAACTCATTTATGATGTTACGCCGTAACCAGCTTTTCCAGAGCAAAATACAAAGAAATGGATGTTAAGGCGTAACTCTCAACTTAAGTTACGCCGTAACCAGATCTAGCCTATAAATACCGCCCAAATTCCAGCATTTCTATTCATTCACTCCACACACCAAATCAGAGAACGTGGGTAGAAGGTTGAAGGCAGATCTTGAGGAGCATACGGAGCCATCTCCAAGGGAGAAATCACTCCCCTACGATAAGCATTAGCAATTTATCATTTCTTTACTTTCAATTCATGTATTTCAATATGTTAAACATTGAATCGATTGTTTTAGTTAATATGAGCGGCTAAGCACCTCTGGTGCTAGCCTAGTTATGATTCCTTGATTGTTTTGTTTATGTTTACATTGCTTCCTTATAATTGTTTCTAGTGTATGCATGCATAGTTTGTTGGTAGCTACCCTTGTTTCGGTAGTTTTGAATGGCGATAGTGGCTAGTTACTTAGGAGATATGACCAACTGACCCTAAGTAGTTAGACTGAGTGGGAAGGGTAAGAATTGACCAACTGATGATCCTTCTTCGGTTGTGCGATTTGACTAACGGATCACCTACCGTTTGGATGAACTTAAGAAGTTAGGGATGAGTGTTTTAGATGCTAGTGCCCGGGCACTCATTATTATGAATCTTGCATGTAGCGGAACTTAATGACTTGGCTTAGGGGACTAAAAACAACTGGACTTACAAGGGTAGTAGCTTGTTCTCCGGTGGAAGCCTTTGCTGATAGGTTAGGACGAACTGACAAAATGTTGTCCTAGCTACTTTTATCCCCACTTGAAGCAATTGGAAGTAATTAAACGTGAACTTAACTTGATAGGATGAGTAACTAGGTTAGCACACTTCTCCTCTATTGATCACAACCCTTGCCTTTATTTGCTTTCTTTTATTTTTCTGTCTTTAGTTATTAATTAATCATTTCAACCTTAAAATCTGTGACACCTAGAATTAGTTAAAATTCGCACACATAGCTCTTGGAACGACCTCGGTTTTACCGAATACTACACTACACACAACTGGGTACACTGCCCATTAGTGTATTAGGGTAGACCATAGGTATAACGAGACTTTATAAATATTAAAACCTGGTCAGTAAAACCTGCATCAAGTTTTTGGCGTCGCTGCCGGGGAGTTATATTAGGATTTTCGTTAAGTCTTTCATTTCTGTTTTGTTTTAAATTTTCTCACGATTTCTTTTCAAGTTTCAGGTACCATGGAAGTTGTTAACATTGATGACCTCACTCTTGAGGAATATTTGGCGTTGACAAGAGAAGAACAAGGGCCGGGTCTCGTTAGACCGGCAATTGGAGCTAATGTCCGTTTCGAAATTAAAGATCAGTTTATGAGGGAGCTTCATGCTAACCCTTTTCCAGGAAAAAGGGAAGAAGATGCGTATGAGCACGTTGAGAATGTCTTGTACATTGCAAGCCTTTTCAACATTCCGGGTGTTTCTCATGACGCTGTTATGCTAAGGGTGTTCCCCATGACTCTTACTGGGGGAGCAAGAAGATGGATCGAAAGATTGCCCGCCGGGGCAGTTGATACATGGGCTCTACTAAAAAAGCACTTCATCCAAAGATATTGTCCTCCGTCAAAGATATCTAATCAGCTCATGGAGATCCATAATTTCAAGCAAGATGACGATGAAACGTTGTATCAAGCTTGGGATAGATACAATGATCTCCTCTACAAGTGTCCAACTCATGACTTAAATAGCCAGCAAAAGCTCAACATCTTTTACAAAGGTATCAACGTAACTACAAGACATATGCTGGACTACCAAGGACCAATTCCGAGCATGACCCCCACTCTTGCCATTGAAGCCATCCAAAAGATGGACAATCATTCCCAAAAATGGCACGATGGAGGAAGCAAGAGGAACCAAGGCGGAAATCTTGATGGAATTGCCGCCATCACTAGCAAAATTAAAAACCTTGGTCAGGATATGCTCAAGCTCAGAGAAAGTGTTCATGCCATCCAAGTAGGTTGTGAAAGCTGTGGAGGAGGACATCTCACCAAGAATTTTCCTCACATTGACGAAGATAGCACAGTCGAAGAAGCTAAATATGGAGACAATCGACCGTTTTATGAGGATAATCAGAATAGTAATGGCTATCGTGGAGGACCTTCTGAAAATTACAACCGCGGGCCTTATGGAGAGAGAAGGCCCAACATTGAAGAGACCATTAACCAATTCCTGGAAAGCTCAACCCAAAAGCAAAAAGAGCAAGATAAATGGCTCAAGGATTTCCAGGAAAATACAAATAAAAGCCTCTCCAGACACGACACAACCCTAAAAAACCTAAAAGCCATGGTGGAGAAACTTAGTGCAGAGATAGAGAAGAATGACACTGAACCTGAGGGGGTCAAACCTATGGTGGTATGTAATGTCGTTTTTGCTGATAATGATTCACAGGAAGTGATTGAAGATTGCCATTCCCCAACTGAAAATCTAAAGGCTGCGACTGTCGATAATCGTTTGCAGTTACGCCGTAACTATTTTCCTGAGTTACGGCGTAACCAGGAGTCAGAAGACATAAACAGGTCAGTAATTGGGTTATTTTCAGTTAAAGATGTTAGCACTGACGGGTTCGTCGTTCCATGTTCAGTTGGGAATCATGATCTCTTGGGATTAGTAGATTTTGGGTCTAGCATAAACATCATGCCACTTTCAATATTTTTAAAACTTAGATTTAAAAACACAAGGGAACGTTTAATTCTTGGTAAACCGTTCCTTGACTCATTGGGATATTATGGTGAGAGAGTAGTATTTAAAATGGACAAAACTATGTGCCATGAGCCAGATGAAGTAGTGACAATTGAAGTTTCCAGGGAGGTACAAGTTAATTGTTCCGATAATTTTCCTCCTTCGTATTTTGGCCTTTTGAAGGGAACCGAGTCTAGTGATGATGACAACAAAGGAAGAAGAAGATGATGATGTCCGACCTTCCGTGCCTGATATTGTTGCTACGGGAAACCTTCATTGTTGTACTCCTGAGATTTCTTTGATTGAGGGTTCTAAAGTGACATTGCCAACGTGTTCTCCGTTTCTCAAATGATGCAATGGAGGAGGACAGTTTTTTATTCGAAGGATAAAAAGAGGCAACAGAAGTTTGGTGGTGCTGGGAGAACAAAAAACTGATCAAGAAGCGATGGATTCAAGGACACGATATTATGAACGATTGGTTCACTGAGGTTGATTGGACTCTTCATTTTTGCAAACCGGCTATAATTTCTAATGAATTCACCAGAGCATGGCCAACGTGCAACCCCAACCGGAAGATTTGCGATGGAGGAGAGTTCCCCGATCCTAACTGGCTCAAATGCAAAGAATGGGCATGTTTCAACGAAGAAAGGAGAATGAAAGTTGGATACAAGGGAATCTCATTTGAAAATTGGGTTAAAGTGAAGTTTGGAGCTATCAAGCTAAAGTGGGAAGTCGAGACTAAATTTCGCTACGAATGGGCGAAAGCTAAGTTTTCGCAAGAAAATCGATACTCCCTGACTCCGTATATTCCTTCATGTGTTTGGGACCAGCCATCCTCTAACAAAAAAGCAGCTAAGAAGGAAGATGGACAAAAGCCACCATAAAGCCCCGAGGCTTTGAGTCTCATTTAAAGACTCGCAAATAAAGAAAAGTGCTCTTTCGGGAGACAACCCGAATTATCCTTTTCATTTGTTTTATTTCCATTTCTGTTAGGTTTTTTGTTTTAACCATTTTTGCAGGAAAATGGAGAAAAGTTGCTGCAGCATGCTGAACGGGGACCTGATCTGTGACAACTGGCAATTAGGGAGCCCGTTTTAGGTAACCGCATTACGCTAAGTTAAACCGAGTATTTGCCTTTAGAACTATTTTGATTGACCATGACTTGTTTTAATATCGATTATTGGCTTTTATGATTTATTTTATTATCGTATGAGTTGTCGTGTGAGTTTTAACTCTTTTTATTAAGCACTATGTGATTCGGCACAATAAAATCCTATAATAAGAAATAACGTAACTTTTAAACCGTAACTCAAAAATTAAGAAATAAATAGTCAAAACTTGTGGAAAAACATAAATAAAAGCGATAGAAAGTCGAAGGAACGTCGTGGCACACCCGTAGGACAATATATGAGCTCGGGAATGGGTAAACGAGATAGTTTGGGAAAATTAGCAGGTTTGGCCCCCCTTGTTTAATGCGGCCGGCGCCCCTCCCCTCCCCTCTCATTTTTATTTTAGTCCTCATTCAAAAATATATATACCCTCATCCTACCCCCATTTCACCCATTTGTTTCTCTCACTAAAAACACACACATATCATCTCTTTCTCTATCTACTCTCTCTCTCCTACAAATAAAAACCCTAACCCTAAAAACCACCATCACCGCCGCCCCTATTCCAGCCAATTCCGGCCACTTTTCCGACGAGTGACATTACACCACCACCACCATTTGATAGATCTCCATTTCCTCTTTCCATCCATATATGGCACGCCTATAGAAGCCTTTATTAACACCTCCAAATCTTGCAAAAACTATTCGTGATTCTAGGGTTTTCAAGTAACTTTGTAGATCGAGGGTAAATGGAACGTGGGTAAGGCTCGTTTGAGCCATGATAAGCCACGTATGAGCTTCATATGGCTCATACAAGGCTCGACCTAAGTGGGGTTTGATGAAACATGGGTCTAAAACTAATTTACAACTAATAAAACATGTAACTAGTGATTTGGTATCGTGAGTTGTATCATTTTATTGTGTTTTTTCATTTTTATTATTGTTTCATGATGTTGGTTTAGATTAGTTGATGGGTTTGATGATTGGATGTTTTTTAGAGGTTGATTGATTGTGTTTGGTTGTTGGAGAAGCCATTTGGGAGCGTTTGGATGGGATTTGATAGGCGTGCGAGCCACTAGGGACTCGTACGTGGGTGTTTGGTTTGCGTACGTGACCCATATGGACAAAGGGTCCGAGTCGGGTTGTTGTGGTATCTTGTTGGTAGTTGTTGCTGGTGTTTGGATGAGACGCGTGGAGCCGAAAAGTTTCTAGAGCTTGTTTGGTTCACGTGGTCTTAACCGGGACTGTGTCAAGACCACTAGGGTCATACATTGGTTACGGGTATATTTGGTAGTTTGTTTGGATGGCGAGATTGATATGGGTTGAATGGAGATTGATTTGCGCTATTGTGATTATTTAATTGGACTATATTATAAATTGTCAACTTTGAGCAACGTCGGTGTTACTTTGACTTTTTAGTCATAGTTGACCCCGACAACGCCGTAACATGAAATTTAGTATATATTGGACTATATATTGATTAAAAGTCGAGAAGTCATGACTCGTGCTTGTGGACTCGAAACGAATAACGATTCGAAACTAATATTGAAATTGACGTAATATATATATATATATATATATATATATATATATATATATATATATATATGTATATATATATGTATATATATATATATATATATATGTATGTATATATATATATATATATATATATATATATATATATATATATATATATATATATATATGTTATATATATATATATATATATATATATATATATATATATATATATATATATATATATATATATATATATATATATATATATATATATATATATATATATATATATATATATATATATATATATATATATATGTGGGACTACATATGCCACGTCACTAATGCTTACATGGCATTATAATGATGACATGGAAATGCTTACATGGCACAACATCCAGGTACATATTTAAAAAATATTGTCAACTGCAAGATTCGAACTCAGGTCCTGAAGTAAACAGACAAGCGATTAAACCAGTGGAGCAAGCCATTGGTTGTGTTCAAGTAGCAAAAACCAAATTAATATTTGCACATACATTTAAACACAATGTATTTA
Organism: Chrysanthemum makinoi; assembly: GCA_910596185.1. Classification (NCBI taxonomy): domain Eukaryota; kingdom Viridiplantae; phylum Streptophyta; class Magnoliopsida; order Asterales; family Asteraceae; genus Chrysanthemum; species Chrysanthemum makinoi. Next base: position 84,987,947 of record OU343219.1, on the reverse strand, counting down.
AAGACCTCTTCGTTCAAATTCAAAAAGTGACTAAACCCAAAACCAAAACTGAAAACTGACTCCCTTCTCGCTGGCATTTCCAAATTTAAGATCCCCCAAATTAACCACGATCATAAAACTAAACCCAAAACCCTAATAATTTTAAATGCATAATATTAAAGTCAGGGTTCCATCAACAAAAACAAAATCAAGATCGTTTTTAATCAATGTATCTGATTTTGATTTGAAGTGTCTCTTTTCAATCTTCACTCAACAATTTTGATTCCAAAGCCATGGTATATCATCTTTGATTCCAAGATGTGTTTCTTTTTCGTTAGTATTTCTGATTTTATATATTTTCTTTATGTAATCGTGAATTGATTTTTCAATGAATTGCTTGTTTGAAATTAGACCCTGAATTTATATGATTATCATTACATTTGTGGTTTTCATAGATCGGATTGATGACTCACAACAACAAATAGTACAAGGTATGTTCGATTTCAACTTTTTACATCATTGTTGTATAGCTTTAAGTCGTTAGTATATGCGGGGCATAACAAATTTTTAAAATTTTTTTGAAGTGCAGCATAACCTCACAGTAGTGTCTTAACTCATGACAACATTTTCATCACAGAAAGTATGTACATGAACTTAAAGTGAAAAACTATTATGTCTTGGGCAAATATCATTGGTTTCTCCCGGACCACCTTCTTTTATTTCTCCGTTCACAAAACCGTAACAGATGATAAAAGGGCGACAGCCCGGGAGAAAAATGCAAGTTTTACCAAGGATTAAAATATCCTTGGATCGTTTATGTCCTGGTGAGGTGTGATATCCTGAATACAACGACTTGTGATAAAATGATATGATCAAGAATGTACAAAAACAGGAATCTGATTGACTAACACTGAATGTGAATAGTAATAGCTCTGTCACAGCTATGCCGTTAAAAACGTACAATCAGAAACCTAAAAATGCAAAAGATATACAAACGTACGTTTTACTAAAACGTAAACGTTTGAAAACAAAACGACTATAACTATAATAGGGATTTGCATGTCTAGGCGACTTAAATGCAAATTAAATAAAATATAATCTATAACTATAATTTACAAGTATATACAAAAGGTTAAGATAACTAAAAACTAAAACAACAAATACATATTTACATAATAATTACATAAATGTAACAAAAATGAAATAAGAAAAGAATTATAATTATACTAAGGAAATATAAAAATATCAAAATTTTGAAGTCATTTTAATTCTATTTTTACAATTGTTTACCCGATTAAAATCTAAAACGTCACGTTTACTGAAATTTATGTAAACGTACAAAATAAAAAAAACGTGAATTCGTCCAATACAACTCCACAAATGTGAAAATTATATTTTTAGAATCCTAAAAAGATAAGAAAATTATTAGAAAAGAAAAATAAATTTTTACACAATTAAATTAATTAATATAAATTAAAATGAATTAAAATGTATTAAAATGAATTAAATAATAAGAAAATCTAAAATTAACTCAAATAAATGAAATAAAGAATTTGAAAAATCTAAAATATCATGAAATGAATTTTAAAACTGAAAATGTATTTTTTACATAATTATCCTATTTATTATTAATTATTTACTATTATAATACACTTAAATACTAGAAAATATAAAAATAACCTGGAAAAATAAAATTTAAACTTAGAAAAATCTAAAATATTATAAAACTAATTTTAAAATAGAAAATATATTTATTATACAATTATACTAATTATTAATAATTATTAACTATTAAAAAGTATTAAAAACTAATATTATTTATTAAAAATACTAAACAGTAAAAGAAAAATCTCAAACTTTTTACAAAATTCTAAAATAAATAAAAGAAGCTAGGAAAAGTATAAAAATGGAAGCTTATGTACAGAAATAAGCTAATGGGCAAAAGCTCCAAAAGAGAAGCTATCACTTAAGCTTGAAAAGTAAATCTTTTTTTGATTTTTTTTTTCTGTTTTCTGGATTAATGTACTACTGATATTATACAAGTTTAATGAAAATGGAACTTTACAAACCTAAAAATAAGCAAAGCATGAGCTTATGAGCCCAACGAGCTTAAGCTTTTGGCTTGGATCTGTTGAGCTCAAGCTCAATATAAGCTTGAAAAGGTTCTAAAGAAAACAAAAGATAAAATAAGGTATATACAAGTCCAATGCAACAATATAAACAAGAAAAATGGACTGCTAAAGTGTGAGCTTATGGTTTAGACAATCAAGCTACAAGCTTGACTTGGATGGAATTGAGGCCTCAAAGGACCTGTAATAAGCTCCACACTTGATAACAAAAGTAAAATAATATGTATACAAGCTATATGGACAAGTATGAAACAAGCTAGTGTCTGGCATTTACCTAAAAGCTTGCAATAAGCTAATAAGCAAATCCAAAACCAAAGTACTGCGAAGCGAGTACTTTCCAAAATGGGACAAAAGAAAGCTCATTGCAGCCCTTGTAAATAAGCTACAATATAGGAATTAAGCACTGGATCTCAAAGTATGGTGGTTAAGCTTCCCAAAAAGCTAAACCACATAAGCTAGATCCAACAGTGAACTTCGAGAGGCTTGTGGAAATGGTGTAATACCACTGAATTGCTCAGAGGTATGTTGTGAGTGGGCAAACACAAGCTTCTATAGGACTTATCAAATAAGCTCTAATAAGCTCAACTCAAACTGAGACATTGAGATGGACTGCTTAGCTTCTCACAAAGCCAAGAATCACAATCTCAAGCTCATTAAGGAGCTTATAAGGACTTATTTATTAGAAGCCCCACTCAACTGTTTTCTTCAGTTGAGTGGACAAAATGGGACAATATAGATGGATAGATTAAGCTAAGCACATAAGCTAAATATGGACAAATAAGCATACACATTACAACTAAGCTACAAAGGCTACACAAATAAGCCAAGTACACCAGCTAGGGTCTAATCCATGAGCTTATGCAAGCTCATGGTTTTGACAGCAAAACCATGGTGCAGGGCATGCAAACAGACAGAGTACTGAAAATAAGCCAATGAACAAGCTATCTAAAAGCTGAGAAAATGTAAACTATTATTTTTGTATTTTTCTTAAGCAGCTATATTTTGAAATCCCAAAAGGATTAAGACTAAAACTTAAAACTGAATCCTACACAAAATTATACATTTTATTCAAAAACGACTCTATGAAAATTTGACTTTTGAGAAAAACCAAAAGTTTGACTAAGATGGATTTTGAATTGATTTTAAGCACTGATGATGTTATGTTAAGGTGTTTTAAGACTGAATATAGCAAGATTAACAACTTTTAAACACAAAATCAAGATCCTTGATCTTAAAAACTCAACAAGTAGCAACCAAGAAATGATCAAAAGAGATTTTGACTATTTGCTAAATGACCACTGTTTAATGGTTAAACTGAGATACTAGATGTATATATAACACAGAACAAGCACAATCAAATAACACAAACAAGACCTACTAATATTTAAACAGGCAAATCCAAACACCCTATAACATGACTGTCTTGAAGTTTTCAAAGCAAAAGATAGTCTAAACCAAATCTTTCAAATCCAGAGATCATATTGTGTCAAAATAGACCTTTTTCAGCCTAAACCAGATGTCAAACCAGTCTAAACCTATGATTTTCAAAAATTGGTATATTAACAGTACCAATGCAATATCAAGCCACAATCCAATCCAAGGCATTACAACATAATATAAAGCTATAATATCACTAAATAACAACAAATGATCACAAAAACATGAAAATCAAAACATCTAAAGGACTAAAACAGTTAAATGCAAAAATATGAAGAAATGAAGCTTACATGTGATCAAGACTGAAACTGAGTACCAAGGTTAAAAGGCCACTCCTAACTTATTGTCAGTAAGCTAGGAACCAAAAAAATCCATCCAGCTTGGCTTCTCTCCCGTAACTGCTTATTGGATCACATTTGACTTCTGTTGACTTTTTGGATTTTTTATTTTCTTTTCTGAATTTAAAAGGTCTAGCTTGTTTCATGGTTCTAAGAGCTTCTTGAGCTTTGTCAAGAGCTTATGCAAGCTATATAAACCACAAAACATCTAGATAACATGAAATTAAAACGACTTGAAAATTTAAAGGAAATAAGTAAAAACTTGAAACTGAGATTCAACTGAAATTAAACTTAAAATAAGGTTTCATTACACTACTGAAAGATAAAGTACAACATTTGAAAGATTTAAAGACATTTAAACTAAGAAAGCCATAAAAACTACAACTATGTGACTAAGGCTTAAGGCCAAAGTGCTCTTTCTCTTGCCTCTCCTCTCTTCTTTATAGACTTTTTATCATCCCCATGTGCTTCTGATTGATTCCCACCAAACTTGAGCCTTTGGATCACTCAAATTAATCATAACCGTCCACATGTAAGTTTTGGCGCCAAAAATTCTTCAAAGCAGGTTTTTAGCTTTAATGAGTTTGGTTGAGATAATTAAAGAATTTGGAGTTTAGAGGGGGTTGGAGGGAACATAGTATAGAGGGGGGTTGAAAATGTGGTGAAAACCACTCTGGTTTTGATGTTTCAGGCTGGAGAGAGCACTCTGCTACAGTGTTTACTGGGTTTTGAGCGCGCAAAAGGTGGGTTTGACTTGTCAACCGAGTGGTATTAATAACAAAGGGGGTCAAATTGGTTTGTGGCAGGGCCAAATGAGTTTGACTGGGGTCAAGGGTAAAGGGTCAAAGGCAGAGGGTTGGGCTTGATATTGTTGGGCCGGATGGATATGTTTTGGGTTTGGATTGGATTTATTAGTAAGGATCCATTTGGTTAAGTTATAACAATAAGGACCAAAAGTGTAATTCACCCAAACTTCAAGGACTGATCTTGCAACTTTTTCAAACTTCTCACAAGGACCAAACATGACATAAATGAATAGTACATGGACCACTTTTGCATAAAATTCATTTTAAAAAGGTCCAAGGACTATTTTTGCAATTTTTGGATTTTGAGGGACTAAAAGTGTAATTTCCCAAAAGTTTATCAAAATGTTCCAAATTTTCAATCATGCATAGTACAAGGGTATTATTTGTAAAATTCCAAGTTTAGAATACCCAGGGACCATTTTTGCCAATTTTGTAACTTGAGGGGTAAAAATTGCCATTTTGTGTAAACTTTCATCCAGGGATCATTTGTGAATATTTTTGGTTTCCCAAGGACTTAAGTTGACTTTTCATTCATTTTAAACATTTAGGGACTAGTTTTGACAATTTGTGTAACTCCAGGGACTGAAAACGACAATTGTTGTGAAATTGATCAATTTTCACTTGTTTTTCAATCTTTTGTACCTGAATCACATAAAAACACATTTTTATGAATTTGTATCATTTTGAGAGTCATTTGTGTGTTTTTGGTTGTTTTTGTGGGTTTAAATAGTACAAATATATGTGTATTTAGACACATATCAAATCCCACATGAACTATTGCTAGTACCCTAGCAATCTTTTGAAACTTTAATGGATTTTAAAAACTCTTTACCAAAAGCCATCACTTCTGGAGTAGCCAAATGTTTCAATTCAAGTAAGAACCTTGGTACACTGATAACCAAATGATTTTGAGCAAATCATAAGCTGTAAACGGTTTTGATTCGTCTTTACCGAAGCGTACCCTCGGACTAGCCAACTCTTAGATAAATTATCAGCATTATCTTTGGTGAGCTGAATACCAATTATGGTTTTTCCACTGCCTTTACCACAAGCCATAATCTTGCGGGCTAGCCAACTCTTCACTTGTTAGGATATGGTGAGTTGATTACCATACAACTTATTAGCAAGTTGTCAACTAAAAACGGATTTGGAATATCTTTACCAAGAGCCGTTTGCTCCTGGATTAGCCAATCCTTTTGTCTTACAGACATGGCGGATTGATAACCAAATGAGTAAGTGTAGAACACTTACTCCAAAAAAAAATTTGGCCAAAAACGGGGAATTAGGCGGTATAATTACGTGATAAAATTCGTGAGAATCCCCCCACACTTAGAAATGAATATTGCCCTCAATATTCAAAGTACCGCGGTTATGCCGAAACAAAGAACGTAAAAGGAAATAATATTACGCCATTATTTAGAAAGGTTTTTTTTTTTTTTCAAGATGAATGAGAATATACAACAGTGTGGGTTATTACCCCCACACTAGGTGGTAGAACAGAGAAAGAAGACAGAAATATGGGTGAAAACCCATATAGTGTGTTTGTTTTTGATAACCAAGTCACTAGCTTGACTTGACCCCGAATTAAATTGGTTCATGGGGAAGCTGAGTGGGATTGCCACTCAAAGATTGGGTGAGAAATTGGAGTGGGATTGCCACTCACAGAATTATGAATAATCATCATTAAGATGAGTCTAAGAATCTTTAGAAAGAAACTTAGAAAGAGCGAGAAGAATCTTTTTAATTTTTTGATTTTATAAAAAAAATGGAAAATATTTTTGTATTTTTTAAAGTTTTATATATATATGTACAAAAGAAATTCCTTACAACGCCCTCGAAAGGGAATCTGGGTCTTGACAGAGCTCAACGTGTATCGAAAGCGTACCAACAACCAAATGTTGTAACTGAGGGACTTATCAAACTGGGCAAGTTGTGTGCAAAGGAAAAAAAATGTTTTTGTATTTTATATTGTTTTTGAAATCTGAAATATATTATATATAATATATAAGAGATAGATATAAAACACAAGTAATGCGTTACGCAGACACACCTCCCGGCAACGGCGCCAAAATTTGGTTTCTCCCGGACCACCTTCTTTTATTTCTCCGTTCACAAAACCGTAACAGATGATAAAAGGGCGACAGCCCGGGAGAAAAATGCAAGTTTTACCAAGGATTAAAATATCCTTGGATCGTTTATGTCCTGGTGAGGTGTGATATCCTGAATACAATGACTTGATAAAATGATATGATCAAGAATGTACAAAAACAGGAATCTGATTGACTAACACTGAATGAATAGTAATAGCTCGTACATGCTATGCCGTAAAAAACGTACAATCAGAAACCTAAAAATGCAAAAGATATACAAACGTACGTTTTACTAAAACGTAAACGTTTGAAAACAAAACGACTATAACTATAATAGGGATTTGCATGTCTAGGCGACTTAAATGCAAATTAAATAAAATATAATCTATAACTATAATTTACAAGTATATACAAAAGGTTAAGATAACTAAAAACTAAAACAACAAATACATATTTACATAATAATTACATAAATGTAACAAAAATGAAATAAGAAAAGAATTATAATTATACTAAGGAAATATAAAAATATCAAAATTTTGAAGTCATTTTAATTCTATTTTTACAATTGTTTACCGATTAAAATCTAAAAACGTACGTTTACTGAAATTTATGTAAACGTACAAAATAAAAACGTGAATTCAGTCCAATACAACTCCCACAAATGTGAAAATTATATTTTTAGAATCCTAAAAAGATAAGAAAATTATTAGAAAAGAAAAATAAATTTTTACACAATTAAATTAATTATTATAAATTAAAAATGAATTAAATGTATTAAAAATGAATTAAATAATAAGAAAATCTAAAATTAACTCAAATAAATGAAATAAAGAATTTGAAAAATCTAAAATATCATGAAATGAATTTTAAAACTGAAAATGTATTTTTTACATAATTATCCTATTTATTATTAATTATTTACTATTATAATACACTTAAATACTAGAAAATATAAAAATAACCTGGAAAAATAAAATTTATACTTAGAAAAATCTAAAATATTATAAAACTAATTTTAAAATAGAAAATATATTTATTATACAATTATACTAATTATTAATAATTATTAACTATTAAGAAGTATTAAAAACTAATATTATTTATTAAAATACTAAACATAAAAGAAAAATCTCAAACTTTTTACAAAATTCTAAAATAAATAAAAGAAGCTAGGAAAAGTATAAAAATGGAAGCTTATGTACAGAAATAAGCTAATGGGCAAAAGCTCCAAAAGAGAAGCTATCACTTAAGCTTGAAAAGTAAATCTTTTTGATTTTTCTGTTTTCTGGATTAATGTACTACTGATATTATACAAGTTTAATGAAAATGGAACTTTACAAACCAAGAAATAAGCAAAGCATGAGCTTATGAGCCCAACAGTTAAGCTTTTGGCTTGACTGTTGGAGCTCAAGCTCAATATAAGCTTGAAAAAGGTTCTAAACAGAAAACAAAAGATAAAATAAGGTATATACAAGTCCAATGCAACAATATAAACAAGAAAAATGGACTGCTAAAGTGTGAGCTTATGGTTTAGACAATCAAGCTACAAGCTTGACTTGGATGGAATTGAGGCCTCAAAGGACCTGTAATAAGCTCCACACTTGATAACAAAAGTAAAATAATATGTATACAAGCTATATGGACAAGTATGAACAAGCTAGTGTACTGGCATTTACCTAAAAGCTTGCAATAAGCTAATAAGCAAATCCAAAACCAAAGTACTGCAGAGATACTTTCACAAAATGGGACAAAAAGAAAGCTCATTGCAGCCCTTGTAAATAAGCTACAATATAGGAATTAAGCACTGGATCTCAAAGTATGGTGGTTAAGCTTCCCAAAAAGCTAAACCACATAAGCTAGATCCAACAAGTGAACTTCGAGAGGCTTGTGGAAATGGTGTAATACCACTGAATTGCTCAGAGGTATGTTGTGAGTGGGCAAACACAAGCTTCTATAGGACTTATCAAATAAGCTCTAATAAGCTCAACTCAAACTGAGACATTGAGATGGACTGCTTAGCTTCTCACAAAGCCAAGAATCACAATCTCAAGCTCATTAAGGAGCTTATAAGGACTTATTTACCAAGCCCCACTCAACTGTTTTCTTCAGTTGAGTGGACAAAATGGGACAATATAGATGGATAGATTAAGCTAAGCACATAAGCTAAATATGGACAAATAAGCATACACATTACAACTAAGCTACAAAGGCTACACAAATAAGCCAAGTACACCAGCTAGGGTCTAATCCATGAGCTTATGCAAGCTCATGGTTTTGACAAAAAACCATGGTGCAGGGCATGCAAACAGACAGAGTACTGAAAATAAGCCAATGAACAAGCTATCTAAAAGCTGAGAAAATGTAAACTATTATTTTTGTATTTTTCTTAAGAAATAGCTATATTTTGAAATCCCAAAAGGATTAAGACTAAAACTTAAAACTGAATCCTACACAAAATTATACATTTTATTCAAAAACGACTCTATGAAAATTTGACTTTTGAGAAAAACCAAAAGTTTGACTAAGATGGATTTTGAATTGATTTTAAGCACTGATGATGTTATGTTAAGGTGTTTTAAGACTGAATATAGCAAGATTAACAACTTTTAAACACAAAATCAAGATCCTTGATCTTAAAAACTCAACAGTAAGCAACCAAGAAATGATCAAAAGAGATTTTGACTATTTGCTAAATGACCACTGTTTTAATGGTTAAACTGAGATACTAGATGTATATATAACACAGAACAAGCACAATCAAATAACACAAACAAGACCTACTAATATTTAAACAGGCAAATCCAAACACCCTATAACATGACTGTCTTGAAGTTTTTCAAAGCAAAAGATAGTCTAAACCAAATCTTTCAAATCCAGAGATCATATTGTGTCAAAATAGACCTTTTCCCTAAACCAGATGTCAAACCAGTCTAAACCTATGATTTTCAAAAATTGGTATATTAACAGTACCAATGCAATATCAAGCCACAATCCAATCCAAGGCATTACAACTTAATATAAAGCTATAATATCACTAAATAACAACAAATGATCACAAAAACATGAAAATCAAAACATCTAAAGGACTAAAACAGTTAAATGCAAAAATATGAAGAAATGAAGCTTACATGTGATCAAGACTGAAACTGAGTACCAAGGTTAAAAGGCCACTCCTAACTTATTGTCAGTAAGCTAGGAACCAGAAAATCCATCCAGCTTGGCTTCTCTCCCCCCAGAACTGCTTATTGGATCACATTTGACTTCTGTTGACTTTTTGGATTTTTTTATTTTCTTTTCTGAATTTAAAAGGTCTAGCTTGTTTCATGGTTCTAAGAGCTTCTTGAGCTTTGTCAAGAGCTTATGCAAGCTATATAAACCACAAAACATCTAGATAACATGAAATTAAAACGACTTGAAAATTTAAAGGAAATAAGTAAAAACTTGAAACTGAGATTCAACTGAAATTAAACTTAAAATAAGGTTTCATTACACTACTGAAAGATAAAGTACAACATTTGAAAGATTTAAAGACATTTAAACTAAGAAAGCCATAAAAACTACAACTATGTGACTAAGGCTTAAGGCCAAAGTGCTCTTTCTCTTGCCTCTCCTCTCTTCTTTATAGACTTTTTATCATCCCCATGTGCTTCTGATTGATTCCCACCAAACTTGAGCCTTTGGATCACTCAAATTAATCATAACCGTCCACATGTAAGTTTTGGCGCCAAAAATTCTTCAAAGCAGGTTTTTAGCTTTAATGAGTTTGGTTGAGATAATTAAAGAATTTGGAGTTTAGAGGGGTTGGAGGAACATAGTATGGAGGGGGTTGAAAATGTGGTGAAAACCACTCTGGTTTTGATGTTTCAGGCTTGGGAGAGACACTGCTACAGTGTTTCTGGTTTTTGAGCGCGCAAAAGGGTGGGTTTGACTTGTTGACCGAGTGGTATTAATAACAAAAGGGTCAAATTGGTTTGTGGCGGGCCAAATGAGTTGTGACTGGGGTCAAGGGTAAAGGGTCAAAGGCAGAGGGTTGGGCTTGATATTGTTGGGCCGGATGGATATGTTTTGGGTTTGGATTGGATTTATTAGTAAGGATCCATTTGGTTAAGTTATAACAATAAGGACCAAAAGTGTAATTCACCCAAACTTCAAGGACTGATCTTGCAACTTTTTCAAACTTCTCACAAGGACCAAACATGACATAAATGAATAGTACATGGACCACTTTTGCATAAAATTCATTTTAAAAAGGTCCAAGGACTATTTTTGCAATTTTTGGATTTTGAGGGACTAAAAGTGTAATTTCCCAAAAGTTTATCAAAATGTTCCAAATTTTCAATCATGCATAGTACAAGGGTATTATTTGTAAAATTCCAAGTTTAGAATACCCAGGGACCATTTTTGCCAATTTTGTAACTTGAGGGGTAAAAATTGCCATTTTGTGTAAACTTTCATCCAGGGATCATTTGTGAATATTTTTGGTTTCCCAAGGACTTAAGTTGACTTTTCATTCATTTTAAACATTTAGGGACTAGTTTTGACAATTTGTGTAACTCCAGGGACTGAAAACGACAATTGTTGTGAAATTGATCAATTTTCACTTGTTTTTCAATCTTTTGTAACTGAATCACATAAAAACACATTTTTATGAATTTGTATCATTTTGAGAGTCATTTGTGTGTTTTTGGTTGTTTTTGTGGGTTTAAATAGTACAAATATATGTGTATTTAGACACATATCAATCATCATTTGTTTTTGATAATGGAATTGGTGATTGATTAACAAGAGAAAATGAACATTGTTTTGTTTGCTAGGTTAAGGCGTATTTGGGAGAAAAGTTGTGGTGATGGATCTGATATTATTAAAAAGGATAGTAGTTGTTTATGTACCTACATAAAGTTGATGCCTTATAACTTTGCGTAAACAATAATTCTTCTTGGTTATTTCACAACACTATTATGTCACTTAAGGTTGTTTGTTATTTTTGTTAAATATTAGATGTGAAGCTTATGGTGTTTATAATATGTTGTTTACAGATACTATCAAGACTCGCTCATAATCGTGAAGTTGGTAGGAAAATTTGGTTTACGAAGGACGTATTAATCTTGCTTTGTGATATCTGTATTGTAATATGTGCGTGTGCTTTTTAATAGTTTTACTAAAAATGGATTTTGTTATTGGTGTAGGCATATTTTCAGCAACTTGAAAGTATTAGGATTTAGCTTTACCCAACTCGAGCATGAACTTAAAAGAGTATGCCAACAGGTACTCCTATATTAGTAGCAAGAGATCTTTAGTGTAGTGTTTTAAAAGTTATTAGTGTGTTAGTAATCTTAAGAAGCTAGCCTATATTCATTCACGTCCACCTAAACTTCGTCAAGTAATCTTGTGGTGTCAAAAATATTTTCCGTCATTCGATATTTATTTACGTCCACCTAAACTTCGCCAAGTAATCTAAAGAAGCTAGCCCGCCCATCCTGGCCGTAAATGACTGACTTTTTATCGTTTGAGGTATACACGTAGGTTGCTCAACTGTTTTCATTGGATGATAGTCCTACCAAACGAAATTTAGAAAGGGAGCTGGAAATGTCAGACAAGTGTTGATCAATATTTTGAATCAGTAAGTGTTGTCTCTTTATTTACCAAACTGATAATTTGTTGTAATCGAGAACTCGGTTAAGAAGTTATCTAATTAATTGTAAGCTCACACCATGCTTGCTCCTTTTCCCCTGATTCTTCTTACTATACTCATAATTACAAAATAGTGAATGATAATTACCTGGTCATAAGAATGGTATGTATATATTTACCTGATTGTGTGCAGGTCATGGAGTTGGCACAATAATTAGATAGAATGTCGGTATGCAATGAAGCTAATATGTATTTCATGGAAACAAACAATCACTTTTAGGAGCTTGGAAGGGGGAAGGAAAAAAGATGTCTAATGTCATGGACCCAAAAGACAAGCCAAAACACCAAAATAATGTTCTTAGCTGTGCACAAAGAGGAAAAATACAATAAAACTCAACATCACAATGATTTTTTTATAATTTTCTTTCTCACACTTTTAATTGTTCTTTTTACATATAATATATTAACATTGTCTTTTTGTTTCCAATTTGTTTGGACAACATATTTTCCGTTATTCATTATTTATTACTACGTAGTTACTTACATCCATGTAGATTTTGTCAAGCAAGAATATGAACCGAATTCAAATAAACTTATATTGTTTTATATATTTTCTCAAGAAGTACCAAGCTATCAACCGGAAAGAGCTCCAGTAATAATCCCGACGTTTCCTCAAGGGCAACTTTCTACAACCTATTGATGGATAGTATCAAATAAATCATGGGAATGACTTACTTAAATGTACATTAGTTATGCACCAAAAAGGAGCATTTTCCTGGATTTGGACGGCTTTTTTTTTTAATGCCAGGTTTTGCTCAAGTATGAGAAATTGTGTCATGATGGGTTGCATTACGTTATATTGATGTGAAAATTTAATGTTCTGCTTATGAAGCCATTTGTGAACATGTAGGGTTGGGCGTAAACCAGAAGCTAAAGATGCTGCAGGAGGGGCACTGAAGTCACCATGGTGGACTTTAGGTTGTCGATATCAGGTCTAGCTGTAAGGATTTCTAACCAATTAATCATCCACACAAATACTTGAGTTACAGAATATGTTAAAATTCAGCTTGATGTTGATTTTATATGATATAGGAAGTTCAAAGTTGCTGTTTTGGTTGAATGGGATGATCAACAAATTGAATTTATAAAGGAAAAGGTGTCAGAGGAAGGGAATCAAGAAGATTCGCTGAAAGGGAAAGATGTTCAGGTGATTTATCATTTGCGATATTGGCATTTATATAATTTAATCGTTCATGCCTATCTCATGAAACTGCATCGTTTGACTACAAGAAACATTATCTGATGCGTTTCTAGGAATAGCTAGAATCATATATGTATTGTAGGATATGACAAGTACACAGTTGTTAAAAAGGATAATTTCTTGAATTACGGGGTGTTTGAATGTTGACACAGTTGATAAAAATTGTCATTTCTAGATTTATGGGGTGTTTGAATGTGCATTTTGAAAGTGAATATAACAAGCTAATAAGCTGTAATACGAAACAATTGAAAATACAATAATTGTTTTTCTTCTAAACAAAAGGCCAATTTTGTTCAAGTACAGGCACACAAGTATGTTTTGTATGTATTTATATAATCGGTTTTGTTTTTGCTGGTATGAAAACCAATATACAATCATATTATCAGAAGTAGATTATCCAAACATTAAAAAGCTATAAAGCACAGAACCCAAAAGTCCTCCTTAATCTTCCAGACACATCACACGTTCACACAACACACAGGAAAATGATGAATATATCAATCCTTACGTATGTTTTTAAGGTTGAGCTCCATATTTGTTTGCTTTTTGAAATGACCCTAGAGTTGAATCTAAAGTAGTTAGACACAAACTAAAGATTAAAGCCAAAACTGCAAATTAACATTTTTTGAATTTTAATTAATGCATTAATGTTTGTGCTTCTGTTGCTTACCTTAATCTTTTGAGATAACCACATACCAATATCATCTAAAACCCTGTTCCATCATAGGGTCGTTGCCACCAACCAATCAGCACGGGTAAAATTCTCAATAGATGCAACCCTTGCAAAATCTTGGTCAGGTAATGGCACCAAATTAAAGGTTTAGCCATAGGTGATTAGTGTTGCAGATTCATGTTGCTATTGATAAAGTTACATTCTCTAAAAAATATACCCCTCTGTATTGCTTAAAAAACTTATATTGGTAAAGGTTATATTAGGTGTACTAGAAACATTTTGTATTGCCTGCTGGTATTGATTAGTATGGATGTCCAAAATAATGAAAAGTTATATTGTTTGTGACTTCAATCTGATGTGCTTTGGTATACTTCATTTTCAAATGAAATTCTTATGACTGACTATTTATATATTTGCTTGAGTGACTTTAAATATGGTAGTTCGACTTAATAGTCATCGCCTGCAAATGTGGACTTTTTGTGTTGGAAACAGCAGTGGTGGTCGTTGCCTCCCTTTAGCAATAGAAAGTAAAAAAAATAAAAATCCTATTAACGGTAATAGATGGTTCATTTAGATATTTTTAATACGTTTATAGACCCACGTTAAGAAAGTTGATCTTATGGTGGATAACATCCATGATGAGTTTTCGGTTGGTCACTAGAAAGAACCAGTATTTTTAAGGCATGAAAGTTTCATTATACTTCTTTTTAGAAATTACACATGATAAATGCATGAAAGATCCTTTTGTCAGTATATATTGCAACCTGAAAGATAGGAATGGCTACAGGACTTGGTACTTGCAACCGTTACAGTTATTATTTCAGTCTTCTTAAAAAAGATTATTAGATATGGTATATAGTCATATTATTAATTGTAATAAATCTGGGAAGTATTCTACAGATTTATATGCACTATATATTTATATAATTTAATAGCGAAAGTAGCTTCATATATATAAACTAAAAAGTAGGCTACTTATATTCGTGACGTTTTTCAAGGTTTCTTTGTTTCTACAAAGACGGTGAAAACACAAGGTATATAACAAAATTGTGTATGAACAAGTTTTAATTTAGTCTATTAATAATACCATCTAATTTATTTGTTCTCATCCTTCTATTATTATTTTTACATATAATACATAACAATTCATCTTTTTCTCGGCAATTTATTGTGCCTAAGATATTTGTCGTTGCATTCAATATATGTTTACGGTCAGTTAAAGCTACGTCAGTAATCTTATGAAGCTAGCCCGCCCATCCGGGTGGGCTATGAAGGTCTAGTATATATATATATATAATATATCATAGGTCTATATTATATCATATGATATATATTATTATATATATATAAGCTATTATATATATATATATATATGCTATATAGTATTATATATATATAGGTGTTAATAAAACTATGAAACCTAAAATAATAAATATTTTTTATACCATAAACCCTCGATAACAAGTACTTGTCTTGTTATTCACTATTTTAAATGGGAATTAACGACTAAAACGAAAAGGTTTTCTAAAAATTAATGAGTATTTCATGTTTCGAGTGCACGTTTATCGAAATGTGCCATTTATGAGCATTTAATACCATTTTACAAGTATTTAATTCTACTTACGTCTTATGCATGGGTTACGGATGATCTAACACTAGCTAATAGCGTCGATGCCAGCTTGGATAGGCGACTTATAGGTTGATGAATGCCAATAAGAGCCGCTAGATACGTAGGAAACGTTATTAATGGTGGATTATCCTGATGACATCGTTAGGTATGCGAACGGTTTATGGGATAAATAAGGGACAGCGAATAAGTGATTGAGTTTATCGAGTTGACGAATTCGATAAGGTCTACTATTTATTCCGAAACTTATTGGACTATGGAGCTTATCGCTTGGACATCTCATTGTGTTGCATTGAGTCACATTGTGGTTATTTGAGTGCATTCACGATATCATGTTGAGTCGATACACACACGGCGATACCAAGCGATAGGACTAAGGTGAAACAAAATATTTTGGAGATAAAGAAAAGAAATACATTGGGGTAGATAACGTTGATTTTGGAATTATATATTAAAAATTGGATTATATTAATAGGTTATGCCGAGTGTCATTAGTTCTTGAGCGTGTTAGCTGATTATCTTCGTTGCTAGTGTTTGTTTGTGCGTTGCTTGCTTGAGGTGAGTTTCATAGCCTCACTTTTATCTATGTTTTTAACTAATTTGGGGTGAGAAATCATGCTACTCTTTTGGACCTTTTAAACTATTCTGATTTGCTTATGTGCAATTTGTTTAGATAGATATGTGGTAGCTACATTTGCCTTAGTCTAGGGTAGCAATCATAATTGCAATAACACTTGCCTAGCTAAGTATAGACTTCTACCTCGACCTAGTCCAGGGTAGCATTTGTTCTAGACCTTACTACTCTGACTAGCATTGGCTAAGTCGCTTAGGGCCCTACTATGACGTCGGATATGTTATTGATGATATTGTTGATTGTGATAATGGTATGTGATTGGTATGATATTGTGTATCTATCTTAGGTCTTGCATAGCAAATAAATTCCTCTGAGTCCACTATTGAATTTGAATTTAAACCTATGAACTCACCGGCGTTAGTGACAACACTAACATGTTTTCGAGGTATTTAAGTGATGTTTGGAAGGCTTGTTCTGTGAAAGCTTGGCAAGAAGGCATGGTTGAAGGATCATATTTAAACTCTGATAATATTATGCGGACCTATTTTATAAATCATATTGGGCCTTACATTTAACTATTTTGGGATGATTGTATTGGATAATTAAATTTGGGATTGGTTTTTGAGTTATAATACGACTATCTTGTTTGCTATACTTGTGTGATGTACCAATCCATGTAACGCCCCGAAAACTTGATTAAGTATTCTGTTGTACCGAGATTTGGGGGTGTTACATGATCTGTCCACAATTACGGTGTAACTCATTCTTATGGTTACGCCGTAACATACTTTTTGCAGTAGTTCTTCTCAGAGCATTACCAATTACGGCGTAATCCCATGCAATGGTTATGCCGTAGCTACACTCCTGTAGCGTCTGCCAGCTTTTGATTTAATTACGGCGTAGCTCCTTATAGGAGTTACTACGTAACTATCCTCTGTAATACTTCTTTCTTTTTTAAACACAATAACATTGTATTAGTTTTTAAATGAACTTTGTGAGTATGCTCCCTTTAAGCCCTCACGAGACTACACTCGTCCACTTGGGACACCAAGTGGTTTAAAAGGCTTGTTGCATACGCTAAATGCAATCGTGATTCCTCTGTGAGTTGGTTTCTTTTCATTTTCTTTTTGTTTTTTAGAATTATGCTTGTCGGTGAGTGTGATTTGGGGATTGAATTTTGCTCATGGATGCTTATCTTGAAGGCACGATTCTTTTAGGTGGGCCTTCTTTCTTTTTGGAGCAAATTTTAGAGAAGTTCTCACTCTAATTCTACTTTTCTCTTCACCTTTATTTAATGCTTAGTACAAAAGGGACTTCGTACATTTCAAGTGGGGGGACGGGAGTAGAATTGTCTCTTGAACTTTATTTTGCTCTCGTTTTTCTAATTTATTTTGAAAAATTATGCCATTTTTAAAATTTTGACATGTTTTTCTTAACCTAACTAGATTAGACCTTAGCCGAGAAAATTATATCCCTTGATGTTATATGGTGAGATTAGCCTTATCCATAGACAAGGTATGTTGAGTTAGCTTGATGTATTTGGACTTTTCAGTTTATGAAGGCAGTATTATAGGATTATCACCCAAATAGCCTATCATTGTGTGTCTATCAATTAGTCACCTCAACTTTTCGACCCCCATGTTAAACCCTTTGTTGAACTCACCTTTAGTGCAAGATACCCCTAGTTACACCCATCTGAGCCATTCCTTTCATTTTGTTCACCCAACATATTGTTTCGTTACACCCTTACACCTTAACCTACCCTATAGTCTTTATTTGTAATTGGAAAGTCATTATTTGCCTAAGTTCGAGGTTCAAGTGAAAAGGTTCAGGAATCACGCTTTTGGCGACGACATATTCTTAAATGATCATTAAAGAGCCCCCAAATTCTCATATTGTTCATCTCAAGTGGGGGGATGTTATGTTTATTAGTTATTAAAAAAAATAAAAAAAATGATGTGATTCGAAATATATATATATATATATAGGGAAGGGATCGGGTGCGGATTGGCTTTTAAGTAGGGATGGTGCGGATAATATCACAGTGGTTTTTTTTTTTTTTTTTTTTTTTTTTTTTTTTTAAATTCAAGAAAATCTGAAAAAATTAAAAAAATAAAGAGCATGATAAATTATTAGAATCATTGAAAAATTTCAAAAAGATCGTTTTCATGATTAAAGGTATTGTGATATTAAGGTCGATTTTGACTTTTTTACAAAGTCAAGATAAATCTTGACAAAAGTCAAGATCGAGATCTGACTGTCAAAAGTCAGATCGATCTTGACTTTTGTCAAAAAGTCAAGATTTGATCTTAATATCACGTAAAGTTTTTTTTTTAAATACAAATTGTTAATATTACACTAACTTTTCTTTGATATCACATTACTTTTTTGTTTTTTTTACTAATATTATTAATATCACGTTCATTTTAATAAAAATGTTAATATCCTGATTTCTTTTTACTATCACAGAACTTTTTTCTTTTTTTTAATATAATTGTTAATATCAAGTAACTAGCATATGTTTTTTAATAAAATTGTTAATATCATAGTAACTATCATATGTTTCTTAATATCAAGGTTCATTTTTACATGTAAAAACTTATATCACAGTTGGTTTTATAATATCATCATTTTATAACATCACAGTTTCATAATATCACACTAGAACTCATATATGTTTAATATCCGGTATGACTCATAATCAAAACAAAAAGTGGTCCGAAAAATCTGAAAAAAAATGAAAGAAGATAACAATAGTAAGGATGGCTCAAAAGGAAAAAAATTTAAAAATGGTTTACATGGTCAATTGGTACGTGAAGTTAAGCGAGATCTTGACTTTTTACAAAAAGTCAAGATCAGATCTGGAATAGGCGGTGAATCATCGTGCGTCCGCACTAAAAATAAAATCGCACATGATCACTCACTTTATATATATATATATATATATATATATATATATATATATATATATATATATAGTGAGGATCAAGTAATGAATTTATTTTTAGCCTCTTGAACGTACTGATTGGTACTTCGATCAAATACGTCTTAATATGAAATCAAAACTCTATGACATATTGACATATAACATTTTTAAATCCCTTTTGACAAACACTACTATTATTTATCTTCTTTCATTTTATTTTAATTTTCGGCTTTTAGCCACATTTTCTTGATACTCTGACTTATTAACATATTACTGAAATGAATATTGATATTATAACTGATGTTATTAAAATGATGATAATATAACCAATATGATATTTAAGTTTTACATGTAAAAAACCTAATGATAAGAAACATATGATAGTTACTATGATATTAACAA
Source organism: Chrysanthemum makinoi (assembly GCA_910596185.1). Lineage (NCBI taxonomy): Eukaryota > Viridiplantae > Streptophyta > Magnoliopsida > Asterales > Asteraceae > Chrysanthemum > Chrysanthemum makinoi. Next base: position 84,968,071 of record OU343219.1, on the reverse strand, counting down.
TTTTATTAAAAAGCATATGATAATTCGCGGTGATATTATGATAAAAAAAAGTTCGTGATAAAAAGAACCGTGATATTAACATTTTTATTAAAAATGAGGTGATATTAAGTAAAAAACAAAAATAGTGTGATATAAAAAATTAGTATGATATTAACAATTTGTATTAAAAAAAGTGAATGTGATATTAAGATCAAATCTTGACTTTTGTAAAAAAAGGTCAAAATCGACCTTAATATCACAATACCTTTAATCATGAAAGCTTTTTTGAAATTTTTGGCGATATAATAATTATCATCTCTTATTTTTTAATTTTTCAGTACTTGAATAAAACTTTATAAATATTATCCGCACCATCCCTACTTAAATCCCAATCCGCGATCCCTTCCTATATATATATATATATATATATATATATATATATATATATATATATATATATATATATATATATATATATATATATATATTTATACATTATATATAAGAGGAGGCATGCCACATAAAATGCACTTGGCATCCCATAATGCCAAGTCATATTTCCATGTCATCATTATATTTATGTGGCATTTTTTTTTTTAAATGACATGTGGCATTTTAATTAATATATGTACAATTTTTTTTAAATAAATTGTAAATTTCGTTTTTTTTTTGTTATTTTTGAATTTTAAAATTTTTTAATTAAAAAGAAGACATTTGTTAGAGTTGAACTTGGGTCATTCATGTGTTTTGTATACAACTTACCACTAGAGTAGATTGTTTTTTGATTTATATCTTACAAATCAATATTAATAAGGAGATTATAAAAAAATTCTGGAATTTGTATTTTAGGTATGTATTTTTTGAAGATAACAATTAAAATAAATTATGATATATATTACTTAAAAAAATAAATATACCATATATATTTTTAACCTATTTTTTGTGTATAAATACACCCTAATATCTTATTCCTAAACATAATTATCCTTAAAACTATAATCGACTTTTGAGTTTAATAGATGAAGAATATCGACTTTTGTTTCTGGTGAAGAATCCTTTTTTTCAGGAGTTTGAGTTTAACATATTTTTAATATAATATATATTATATTTCTTATATATAAGAGTTTGAGTTTGAGTTAATGCTGTGTATTAGATATTGGTTTTGTGGAGTTTTAAGTTTTACACTGTTAGCAGATAGATACAAGGATGGAGGCACAAAAAAAGCAAGTCAGGTTAAGATAAAGTGCAAGGATTTCAAAAGCAAACAAAGATAACAATCTTCGTAGCATTTATGCAATGTTCTTAGTTCATCAACAGCGAGTCAGTTGATCAGTCATATGCAATATCTTTCTATTTAATCCACTCAATAAAATTATTTAGATTTACGTGAGCATCCGCATTTGCTAATGATATTTGTAATCTTATCTTTGATATCCAAGGCCTCATCTCTGATTTTTTTTTTCACTTAGAAGATGTTCTATCTAACTTTGGAAGAGCTTGCATAACACTTTTACACTTTAGAAAGTAAAATGCTCAGTTAACAATTTGGGACTTAAGTGAACTGCATACGAAAACCACTACAGAATGCTCTTATTTAGAATCATCGATTTCTTTCTTCTACTTGTGTCATAGGTAAGTTATAGTTTTTTGTTTTGGAAAACTACAAACGTTCAAAAAGTACTTAAAACACATGGTTTAAGCAAAGCAGGTTTAGTGAAGCTTGCCAATCATTATCAATCGAAGCTCCCATATCCATAGATGCTTCGGTTTAAAGGTCTGGTTTGACTTATGTAAATTTGAAAAAGTCAAATCTTTGTTTTTATCTCCGTAAAATAAGTCTTATTCTTAAGCTTTAGTATGTTTTAGGGTTGACTATGTTGGAAATACCAAAGATGTTGACAAGATTATCTGAGAGAACAATAAGTGAACTCGGGTAAAATAAGTCTTATTCTTAAGCTTTTGTGTGGTAATTTAAATGCAGGTTGGAATGGTAGTGGGAACATCGCGGTTATGAATATTATCAAGCTAGGTGATATCGTACTGCGATGCCCGTCTTCTTGAAGGTGATCCTTTAAAGATTGACCAATGCACTTACGATGAATCACTTCGGTCACCGAGCACCCATATGATGAAGTGTTCTCTGGTTCAACTTGCAAGCAAGGAGAAATGGCGATTGTTATAGCTACTAGAGTCCACACCTTCGTCGGAAGAACGCACATCTTGTCGACAACACTAACAATGTCGGTCATTTTGAAGGTTCTAACGCTATTGGAAACTTCGTATTTGCTCCATTGCGTTGGTATGGTTGTTGAGATCATCATTATGTACCCGATCCAACCGCAGGACCATAAAGAAGTGGTATCGACAATCTTTTGGTCTTGCTTATTGGAGGAATTCCAATTGCTATGCCCTCTTGTTCTTTCGGTCACCATGGCTATTGGATCACATAGGCTTGCACATCGAGGTGCTATTGGCAAGATAAGAGACAAATGCACATTATTTTTGATGCGGGGATCGGTTGAACTTTCCACCCAATTTGGTTAGTTATATTCAAGAACAAGTATTATTGTATGTTGAGGACCATTACGATTCAAACCTGTCTTTGGCGAGGTAATAAAATTGATCTCGCATCTTTTTCGAGTCGTTTTTTCTTCATATGATCATCCTTTGTAATGTTAAATCTTTAACTTAAAACAAACTCAATCTAATAATGATCGTTAATTTCCTATAAATTACTAGAACATTTGTTTTAGCTCTTTTCGGGCTATTTAGTATGGATGAGTCTTTCTTGCTTGAGAATCGTTTGACATTGAGAGCTATGTAGGTGATTTGGATCTTACTTTTACGTTTGTCATGTTTAATATAATAGTTTTTAGGCTCATGTCGATTGTTTTCATGCGGCCCGATTATTACCAAGGTGAGATTTTTCACTGTGAAGCGGCCAAGGTGGTTAAGTTTCTTCACCGATTCAGCGGCTTGCTAACAATGACATCCCGGATTCCATCCAAAAGCTTAGGTGTCGAACCACGTATGAGACCTGAAATCGCGCTAAAGACATCAACGAGCTTGCAAGAAAATTAATTGATGGACTAAAACAAAGCGGCGAACATTATCTTGCTCTTCATTTGAGGTACCTAAATTTATATCATATATACTTTACAATTTTGTATGTAGTTTAATGTTGGTTCTCAACATTATGTAGATTTGAAAAGGATATTTTAGCTTTCACTGGTTGCACTCATGGCCTATCTCAAAAAGAGGTGGCGAGATTAAAAGTAGAGTGCGGTGTAAAGCATTGGAAGGTTAAAAAGATCAAAAGCACAAAACAAGCGACAACATGGGGATGCCCTTTGGCCCTCGTGAGTCGCTATATTTCTTGAGGCCATGGGGTTTCCTTCAACTACAAAGATCTATATAGTAGCGGGTGAGATCTATGGAGAACGAGGACTTGATGAATTTAGAGAAAAGTATCCTAATGTGTACACTCATTCGACTTTGGCTAAGGATGATGAGTTGAAGCCTTTTAAATGCTTGGATAACCAACTTCGCATTGGATTATACTCTAGCACTTCGACGCGATGTTTTTGTGTATACATATGATGGAAACATGGCTAAGGCTATTCGTGGCCATCGGATGTTTAGGGGTTTTAGAAAACAATTTATCCAGCTAAGTAAGTTGTTTACCTGTATTGATTATTGCATAAAATTGTTTTTCTATTTTGAATAATCGTGTTTATATTTTATAAGAAAAACATCCTCAAAATTCGGTTATGTTTATAAAGCTGTAACCTACTTTTTAATATTACAATGTAAGGTAATCTGTATTTGGTGCAGAAAATACTTTGTGAAGTGGATGGATTAAGCGGACAAAGGGACTTTGAGTTGGGACGAATTCTCATCACGAGGTTAAGAAGCGACATGTGAATAGAACAAGAGGCCAAAGCGTAGAGTTGCTGGAGTGAAGCGAAACACAAGCGGAACTTCTATGCAAATCCATTCCACAGTTGCATATTTGAGAGCTAGACCAGATAGCTTAGATTATAAAAGCAACCAAGAGCTGAGAACATAGCTGTGAGAGGCTCATTTGTTGCAGAACACTATGCCTTAAGGATAAAATAGGTCCCCTCTCCTTTTCAACTACAACAGTACAACCATGATAGTTTGAGGTGATGAAGAAATTGTAGAATATAAGCAAGCGAACATAGAAGTAAACTGGGTTGGATGTGGTAGTACATTTTGGATGTCCTCCTTCTGAAGGCGCAAGAAACATGAGAGTGTGCAAATATGTCCGTCGTTGTTTGAGTTTTTATAGGAAGGTATGGATATAGGTATGCACTTACATCGAGTTCTTACGACATGTGGTGTACATTCTATGAAGCGCTTGAAAGCCAAAGACATGACTCGACTACAAATGGGTTGATAATATGTAACTCGGTTCTAAAGTTATGTGCGAGTTGTTATTTACTTAATGCAGAGCATATGTCGATTACTGGAATGTGAACTATCGGGTCAGACATGAGAGAGGTGAGTATTGGGATTCGTTGTAATTGTTTTCTTTGGCTTTGGATCGTCTAAAGCTTTATGACAGAATTTTAAATGCAATCTTGATATATTGCAGGCCATAAGCTATTCCTAAACATGCTCCTGATGAACTAATTGTTCCATCAACATATCTTATTATTGTACGCCATCTTCTTATATCTTCATTCTGTTGATGATCACGTGTCAAATTGATACTGAAAACGGGATGGCGGTGTGGTCAGTCAATAAAAAGCTCAAAAACTAATGCACATTATGGTATGTTCTTCGAGTGTTGATGGTTGTGTTCTATTGTCGAGGTAATCTTTTTTTCGTTTGTTTTCATTGAATATATGTGTGTTTCTTTGATACATATTATCTTGATTTGAAATCTTTGTTAGAGACTTGAAGTTGTCGACCATCTTTTGAGAAAGTGGACACGATTTGAGGTGACAGGTATGTTGTTTTATAAAACATATTTTGCTCAATATTATAGGATCCATATATAGTGATTTCGACTTTGTTTGGTATCTGATTTTAGATATGGGTGTGTTTGGGAATTAGTGTTATTGATTGTTTTACAACAAAAATCTCTATCTGATGGGTTTAATCATATGGTAAGTCAACTAAGGGGGTGTTTGGTTAAGCTTATATGTTTTGAAGTATCGAGAGGAGAAGGTAAGATCATTCATATGTTTTGGACCTACAAATGTTATGTTGAGCATGATTTATGAGTAACATGTAACAAGAAAGTAGATAAGCTAGAAAACTACAAATCAAACAATAGTTGACCCAAAAACTTTTAGTCATAAAGTGTGTTAGATGCAGTCTTGAGTTTTTGTTCATTTCACAATGAAGAGTTACAATGAAAATGGATATTAAATCCTTATAAATGAACAATTATAGTCATTGTGTCAATGATACTCTAACCAATTAGATCGTAACCTTAAATATTATATCGTTAAATTAGCATTATAAAACCCAACAATGTCATAGAAAGCCTCAACAATCATGCACTATGATGATAACTTGGTTCCTATTCTATAATTTCTGAGTTTTTCTGACCTCTGGTGATTCTTGAGACCCTCAGCGTCTTGATACTTTGTCACGGTGACCCCTCAACGCTCCTATACTTAGTCGGTGACCCCTCGCGCTCACGATACTTAGTCACGGTGACACCTTAAACCGATACTTAGTCACGGTGACACCTCAACGCTCCCGATACTAAGTCAAGATGACCTCTCAACGCTCTTGAGAATTCATCGTGGTAGATAAGCGTTGTACATCATCTCCGATCAAGTATACCGGTTAGGAGATAATTTGTACACCTCAAATGTACACAGTACAAGCAACTAAGCGGACCATAATAGCGTACACATATATAATGCATGGATTGGAGTATCTCAATCAATCCTTGATGTGTGCAAATCAATTCCGATACAGTTAAGGAGAATGGACCGATCTACTTCATTTTGATTAAGTTGGAGTGTTGTGAAATCACCTTTCAAGTTATTATTTTTTATGATAAAGAATGTAATCAAACATCATGGTAATGCATGAACATTAGCTTTGTTATCCAAACTTTGCAATCATGGTCCACAAATGAGATCAGGGTTACGCAAAACTAGGATGTAATAAGATTAAGGCTTCAAGAATGTGTTTTCTACAAAACAAGTTAGTAGTACAAGTAGCACGAATAACTCAAGAAGTGGCGACATGACCATCATTAAAGTTGTGGTGAGACAAACTTGGATTATGAAATCTTGTGGGAAGATTTGATAATTCAAGAACAAATTGGGCAAGGTATCAAAAGGGTAGACATTTAACAGTCTCTCAAACACTCCCATGAACTAACTATGAATATAGTTTTCTCTTATTTATGAAATCTTTTGATATCTTAAATTTTGTAGGTTCCATATATTGTGGTTGTATATCATGGACTCTGGTGTGGATCAGTATGACGTATTTATTTGTCAACAAGTTGTGCATCTTACTTTCTTTTTACTAAATGCATCTAGAGTCTATCCAAGTTGTGCAGGTATGACTTTCACATGAGAAAAGAATTCATCCTTAATAGCCAAGCAATCGTGACAAGTTTCAAATCTGAAAACAAATAAACAAACAACTCATGTATCGCACTTTTCTTTACGAGAATGCTTAAAAGTGGTGGGTGGTGGATTTCGCAATGTAATTATACATGGCTGGTCATTCTGAGACGAAAGACCGTTGAGGATGGTGGTGGCCAATAAGCATACTTCGATAGTTATAAGATCTTTTATCTCTTATTCAATCACAGTATACTATACTCTTGATCATGTGTTCGAGGCTTTGGTGATAATGATGGTAATATTATGAGCTACAATTCCTCTTAACCTGATTCCTAATATCACTATGTGAGGGAGCAGCAAAGATCTTATAAGAGTCCGTTTCAGGTTTGTATTATTTATTTATTTATTTTATTATTTTTTTTATACGGGCTAGATGTGTAATTCAAGAATATATCTAGATGTGTAACAAGGTAGCTGTTAAACACCTAATAATATTATCAAGAGAGACTTGAAACTCCAATGTTTTGGTTAGTGCCGCTTGGCTAAATGCTTTTTGGTAATTGTTGATACTTTTACACTCATTTTGTTAGATAGGAAATAATTATTATTTTCTTTGTATTTATTTATATTTCGATTTAATGTACAATAATTACAACCAATCGATGCAGAGGTTATTAACACAATTCAATTACATTTGCAAGTGCATTTAAAATAAGGTTAGTAAGACATCTACTTGAAAAGGAAAAAGACAAAGTATAGTTATACATTACATTTTGATACTATTAATCGTTCACGATCTTGTATAGTTGTTCATTCAAATGTTTATTATCACATGTTTAAAAATCAGGAGTTGGTTGATTGGGATCACAGGGCATAATTATTGAAAAATGCGCGTGGTCCGCGATCTCATATAGCAATGCTACTTGGAGCCGCTAAGCTTCTGCAAGGCAAGCGACATGAACTCAAGGTAACTTCGTGTATTTAGCCTAATGTAACGGTACAACCTTGGAGCATGAAACTTACGATTATGCTTTTGACTTTTATAAGGGCACAATAAAGTTGGTTTTCAGCCAAGTGAAGAGGGTTTATTTGGAGCTTACCATATGCTAAAACACAGTGTACTTGACAACAGCTTCCTTTGCCCTTCATGTTACTGCCTCGGTATCCATTGGGTGTTGTTGTAGCTTCTAGGTCAGGTAAAATAAGTCTTATTCTTAACCTTTTATGTGGTGATTTTCGTGCGAGGTTCTAGAGATGGTCGATGGAGTGAACAAAGAAGCATCTTGGTTCTGGTGATATTATTAGTATCAAGCTTGGTGATATCGTACCTGCTGATGCCCGTCTTCTTGAAGGTGATCCTTTAAAGATTGACCAATCTGCACTTACGGTGAATCACTTCGGTCACGGGAACCCATATGATGAAGTGTTCTCTGGTTCAACTTGCAAGCAAGGAGAAATCAAAGCGATTGTTATAGCTCTGGAGTCCACACCTTCTTGAAAAGGCTACACATCTTGTCGACAACACTAACAATGTCGGTCATTTTCAGAAGGTTCTAACCGCTATTGGAAACTTCTGTATTTGCTCCATTGTCGTTGGAATGGTTGTTGAGATCATCATTATGTACCCGATCCAACACAGACCATCTGAAGTGGTATCGACAATCTTTTGGTCTTGCTTATTGGAGGAATCCCAATTGCTATGCCTACTGTTCTTTCGATCACCATGGCTATTGGATCACATAGGCTTGCCGCAGTAGGTGCTATTACCAAGAGAATGACTGCCATTGAGGAAATGTCTGGAATGGATGTCCTCTGCCGTGTGACAAAGCGGAACTTTGGCTTAACAAACTACGATGTATAAAAATATTATCGAAGTGTTTGGCAAAAGGCTTAGATAAGGAGCAAGTGTTGCTTTATGCTGCAAGAGCTTCTAGGATGGAAAGCCAAGATGCTATTGATGCAGCTATCGTTGGAACCCTTGCTGACCCTAAAGAGGTACATCATTCTTGCAGAGAATACGGAGTGTGAAATTGATGATAAAAGAAGAAAAAATGCGTTATTAACATGTATGTTTTTGTTGGCAAGAGCTGGATCGGGGAAGTCCATTTTCTCCCATTCAATCCTGTGGATAAGAGGATGCTGACTTATATTGATGAAAATGGTAGCTGGTTTAGAGCTAGCAAAGGTGCACTGAGCAGATTTTGACCCTCTGCAACTGAGAGAAGATTTAAAGAAGAAGGTTAGGATATGATTGATTAATTTGTCGAACGTGGTCTTAGGTCTTTGGGTGTTGCAAGACAGGTTTGTATAAATCTTAAATTTATACACGAGTAACATGTTCTTTTAATATGTTTCTTATCTGATTAATGGTTTGTTTGCTAAACTTATAGGAAGTGCCACAAAAGTCAAAGGACAGCGCCGGTGGTCCATGGGAGTTTGTTGGACTATTGTCCCTTTTTGATCCACCAAGACAGCCCGATTCACGAGACTATCGAAGAGCTCTAAATCTTGGTGTTAATGTCAAGATGATTCTGGTAACTATAGCTATATACTACGATTTTATTCTTTTAGTCCTTGTGTTTTAAATTAACTTTATACTTATTTATTATATAGGTGATCAACTTGCTATTGCTAAGGAAACTGGTAGACGTCTTGGTATGGGAACAAACATGTACCCATCTTCATCTTTACTCGGTGGAAGCAAGGATGAAGAAATTGCATCACTTCCTATTGAAAAGTTGATTGAGAAAGGTGATGGATTTCTGGGAGTTTTCCTGGTGAGTGTTTACGCATTCAAAGTTCTTGACATTTAACTTTGTTTCTAACTTTAAAGAATAAACTCTGCGTAAGAAGAGATATGGAGCTTGAGCACAAGTGGTAAGGTTGGTGGTGGGTAACATTTCAATTCTACTCTCTAACTGTATATTCATATCCAAGATATTATTAGGTTCCTAACATTTTAAGGTCATTTGGTGCGGTATTACGTGGACTTTGAAATGGATCGAGTATCGCTATGGTAACAGCAAACCAAATATGGTGTTGCTTTAGAGATTCTTTCTGGAACTTATGTTAAACATAATGATTTAAGGCGACAAACTACAGTCTGAGGTACTATCTACTATTTAATTAACTTTATTATATATTGCTTATTGGCATAACAGAGTAGGTGGGTGTAATTAGTTTCTCTATTCAGTCTTATAGTTAATCTTTTCTTACTTTGGCCATAGAAGTCACCATAAGCGATACTTTTTTCTTTACAACCCTCATGATTGGGAGTGTTTCCGTCATTATCTCGGCTGTTTGCTAGAAGATGGTTGTAGTTTTCTCTGACGGCTAATAGCCCTTCAACCCAGTGTCGACATCAATGGACTGCCAACATAGGCACGGCTGATGATGATGTGGTAATGGTATGCATCTTTATCATTTTTTACATATCTCATACATGTTTTTCTAATTAGTCTTTGAAGTTTATGCTTTACAAACTTCATGTGCAGTTTGATTCTCGCATAACAAGGGCCTCTGAGTTTGTGGAAAATCTACCAATAGAAGTAGGTAATAATTCTATAAGAGGCCCGGGATTGGCGAATCTTGAAATTGAAAGGAGGAAATTATTATTCAAGGGTAATGCTGATAAATTTATGGAAGACCTTATTCTATACTTTTCGAGGTATAATATGATGATTATGTTTCTTCCTACATATAGTTTAAAGTAATGCTAATCAGCATAAACTAGTAACCAAAGACCCTGAATTCTGCATAACATGAGTCTAAAAGGAAGATACAAACTCAAACCTGGTGCATAAAGATAGGAAAACCTTAATCATCATGTCACTATGTTGGTGATGTATGCACCTCTATTTCCTTTAATTGTACATTATCGCATCTGAAATGAATGTGTTAGTAATTATATACACATACATGTAAACGCTGCTAACATTCACAATCTATTAATTTATGCATTATTTGCCACCATTGCTTATGTAGTATCATGATTAATTTATATCAGGATCTTGGGGAATTGATCTATGCTAGGACAGGGATATTAGAAGGAAGTAGTTCATCACATTAATGGGATGAATTCGAGCTAAAGCCATATCAGGTTTGAGCTCTTCTTCTTGCGCAACATAGATTCCATTTTTCTAGGCGAAATACCTTTACCACATTTTTAAAGCTCTTAAAAACCTCGAATGAGTCATTGCCATAAACTTTTAAATGATTTTCCTTCGTACATTAATTCTATTAGTGGCGTTTAGATTAACCTTATTTTATGGGTTGATCAGCTTATTAATTGGGAATGCCAATAAGCATATTTTTTGGCTCACCCATTTGAGTTTATGGCTTAAATACGCCATAAGTTTAAGTGGATAAGCTAATATGCCTAAAATTATTGAGCTTATTGGCTTTCTTAAATCTAAATAAGTCGATAAGCCCATAAGGTAAGCTAATGCAAACACCCCCTAAATGTATTTATATATCTCAATTGAGGAGGTAATCAAGAAGTCTGTTGGTTTTGCTGAGTCTTGCACGGTGAGCGTTCTTATGACTTATAGTGACAATCTGTTGTCGGACAATGGGTCAAATTGAGTATTTTTTGCACCCAACTTTAAAGTATTTTAAATCTCAAACTTTAGCAAAGACATTCACCTTTAATTCGGTGTGTTTGGGATTACTCATTTTGTTTGGTTATTAAAAAAAACTCCGGCAATGTATGTCCAATACTCTTAGTATTATCTCGCGGATAACCTATAGAGGTGAAAAGTTAGATTTATCACACATTGGTGATCCAAGAAAGCTAATGCATGTGTAAGCCAAATGAGCTCAGGTCTTACATGTTGTCAAAGTCGAGAAATTGATTTTATATCTTATTGTGGCTAACACAAGTTACTTGAAGCTCAATCTTGGTGTTGGTGCTTATCGTACTGAAGAACTTCAACCATATGTACTTGAAGTTGCAAAAAAGTTAAACATAAATCTCCCTTAAGCAGAAATTGACAGTATTTACTTGTGCATTGTTTTATAATAATGAACACCAAAATCTTATGCTTTAAAAGGGAGAATGAACAAAAAGTGCGTGTTGATGCTCGAACCGTTATTGGCATAAATTCCTGGTGGGTGTGTTAATTCATGTAAATAGTCATCATTAATTGATATCTATAAATATACGTGATCACTCATCTCAAATTTGTATATAAGCACACCTTTTGTGGGCTGGCCACAATGATCGTATGACGGATGTATTAATTCCTTAAGCGGGTGGGTATCTGCCATGCATATATTGCAGCTTGGAACCATGCTTGTGAGCATATAGACGAGATAGGTTATTTGCTTGTGAGATTGACAAAAAATTCATTTTGGAGATAGTCGGTATACCTGAAAATAGTTCAAATTGCATTTAATTAACTGTGTGCTTCTTGTGCGGCCCAATAGTTGTACTTTATCCGATATATCAGTTCGGCTCTTTAATGCTTCTTTTCCCCTTCTTTGTGATGTATTTCCTCATGTGGAAGTTTCTTGCAATTGTTGGTAAGGAATTATTGAGTACGTTTATCTTATCACCACTATTAATGGAAATGGAAGCTTTAACTAATTCTACCATCTATTCAATGATCGTGTTGTAACTAATTTGTGCGAATTGCAACTGGGCCAGTCAAAAACAAGATTATCTATGCTACAAACTACCAAAGGAAACAAAATTCACCCAAGCAGTTTAACATAAATAGGAAATAAGCAGTTTAGAAATGAGTAATTTGGGACAGCTAATGGTACAACAACATAATCAAAATGACAGAACTATGCAGCTTAATAAGCTAACCAAATAAGCATTTAATGACTTCTAAGGGATAACAAATTATACAAATACTAGGGGCTATTTAAGGAACAACAAATCAATCACTAAAAACACCATATCAAGTGATATTAGATACTACTGATATGGAAAGAAATAAGGCTGAGATGCAAGTAATTTTAACACTAATACTTAAACTAGGGAAAGAAATAAGCAACTAATACTACTCTAATGGCAAATCGACTTATAACAATTAAACTAGGGAATTCTAACTATCATAAAAACTACATTACACAAACTTAAGAGTAAATTTAAAACTTACAAATAAAATAACAACTGACTGAATTGAGTACACAATCATGAGACTAAAAACTGTTTTGGCAAAACTTCAAAACAAAAATTAAACTTCAAAGACTTAAAACTTTGACTAAAATTGCTTTAAAATTAGTAACTAAACATAGTACACTCAAATTAAACTCTCCTAATTGCCATGAACTATAAAAATATCTCTAAATAAAACATTCTCTTTCAAACTCTTAAAACTGATTTTTAACCTACTTTAACAAAACTCAGATTATTTTTAACCAAACATAACTTGAAATGACTTAAAAACAGATTATAACATACTGAAACGGAAATTTAACTATGACTTTTTATTATGACTGTTTTTGACTTTTGTTGATTTTTGGTCAAATTGTGAAATTAAGACAGAAATTAATAACACAAACTTACATTAAGCTATGGTTAAGCTTACATCACCTTATGAAACAGGAAGAAGAGCTTTTTATCCAAAAGAGAACATGAAAGAACCTTAAAGTAAATTGAAACTTGAATTAAAGCTAAAACATAAATTAATTAAAAAGGATTATTACAAAACTTTTTACAGTAAAATCAGAACTACAATAAGCTAATAAGCTAAAACATTAAGCTAAAATATACCCTAACCTACTACTTAGTTTTACCTTCATGTGAGTTATTGATGAACAACTTATTGCTTTTGTTAATGGTAACTTTTATATGTTTAGGTTACTACACGCACTACAATGTTTGATTTTGAAATTATCACTTTGGTCAGATTTTCAAGTTATCTCTAAATAAGTTTATAAACACAAAAGTTAAATTGGCAAAGTGCTCTATGCCTCAAAACATAATTCAAATGTGATCTCTATGTTTCAATGAACATATCTTTCAACTATGTGATCCAGTAAATGACAGTAGAAATGCTACACGCATATGCTTGACCAAGCTCTAAAGTATAGTCAAATTGTTATTATTTTTGTACATAGGCGTGCATGTGGATACCAATGGTTGTTATATTGTTGTATACCTTGCACAACAAAGTGAGTTACATCTAAAGAAGGCAAACACCAGCATCACCCACTGATGCAATGCCAACCACCCTTAAAACAAGATTGTACTACACTAAAAACACCACTATGGTACCAAACACCCTAATCATAACACATGTACCAAAATTACAAATACCACAACCACTTTGAATGACACAAAACAACAAACCAGAATCTGAAACACATTACTTGGCTTGATATAACAAAACAAAATCATAAAGTACAGGATATGACTTAATTGCAAAATCTGTCCCAATAGACCTACTACAAAACAAATCATAAATAACTTAACACCTACACATTGCACACCTGATACTTCATACAAACCAAAACGACGCTGCAAACAAACATGGTTACACATATTAATCAATGTCTTTTGATATCTTATAAACCTCATGATGCTACGTTTAAGTTTAACCCAACGCAAATGATCACTACATGACTAAAACAAAACAAAACAAAATAACACAAATTGACAAAAACATTCAAAAATACAAATAAAAATGGGTAAACAAAAAACCCCCCAAAATAAAAATTAACTAAACCCTAATTACAAAAAAAATTAATCAATAAATAAAACAATACTGCAATCACTTACAATTTATACAAGAAAATCACCAAACACCTTGCTTCAACAAACTATCAACAACTACAAACGACTATCGATCATAAAATATGAACACCAAACACTCGCTTAACCTAAATAACCAAAAACATACAATCAGAAATACACACCACAAATAAAAAAAATTACGTATATTAAAACGAAACAAATGAGCAACAATTAGATTTCATAACTAATTTACCTAGATATTTGATTAAAACACACACTATCAGCAAAGTATGCGCATACAGGAAAAAGAGGAAATGAAAAAACGTTTATAGTAGGTTAAAAAAAAATAAAGGTAAAAAAAATTAAATTTAATAAAATTTCAATAATTACCCTATACTATTATCAAATATCATGTATGGTCCTTCAGAATTAAAAAATCCACTAATACACCCTAAATTAATTTCCAATTGCATTTCTAACCCCTAGGTAAAATAAAATTGCTAAAATATCCAATGTCACAATTTAAAAACAAGGATACTTGGGTCATTCAACAACAACCAAAAACAAAAAATAGAATCTAAACTTCACAAATAAGACTATCATTGCACTTTCAAAATATGAAGAACCAAACCGACAATATCGTAATCCCACAAAAAAAATGTAGTAATTGCCACATATATATATATATACTAAAAAGAGTAATAATCACTAGAAAGACAGAATAAGAGTAACCGAATGCAATTTCACAATACCCCATGAAATAAAAATATTTCTTATACATATTAAACATATTATTTATTATGCTAACATAAAATATATCATTTTATACTTAATGCATTCGAGGTATGTTTTTACCATTTGCTATTTTCATGATATGGACACCTCTAATAAAACTTACAAAATTATATACGTTATGTATTATGTCAGTTAAAAGCAAAATAAACAATATCATAAATACAAATCTTCATTGGTAATATAATTATTAGTGTTCTCATTAATAATGGGCGTCCTTAAGGCATCGATAAATTATGTTCATATGAAAAAATATGTTCACACTATATCAACAAACATACCATAAGAATATTTTACCTTTTCTTTATTAAACATAAACAAGTAACAACAAATAAAAAAAACACAAAATAAATCAAATTACTAACCTTCTTTAAGTAGTTTAATATATTATACAAAACATCAAATAAACATCTTTAACCTTTTATTTAACTTTTAATTACTTTCTGGTATATATATGATAAACAAAATCATAAAAATAAAAACCACAAGTCATACCCGTCCATCGGACGGGTTTTGACCTGTATATATATATATATATATATATATATATATATATATATATATATATATATATATATATATAGAGTTAGGATCAAATAAGAAGATTAGTTAAAATAAGAAGGAATAAGAAAAACTATAACCGCAAATCCGAGACGCACCGACCTAAATTAGATGCATTCCTATAATCTTAGATATTATAGCGCTGATAGTGTGTTTTCTAGCTTTTAATCAGATGCATATACGTATATTAGATGCATTTCATGATTTCTCTTGTTTTTTGTTTCTCTGCACGTGCCACAAGTCATACCCGTCCATCGGACGGGTTTTGACACTAGTATATATATATATATATATATATATATATATATATATATAGAGAGAGAGAGAGTTAGGATCAAATAAGAAGATTACTTAAAATAAGAAGAAATAAGAAGAACTATAACATAAATTCGAGATGCAGGACCTAAATTAGATGCATCCCTATAATCTTAGATGCATTATAGCATACGATAGTATGTTTTCTAGCAATCAGATGCATATCATTATATTAGATACATTTCATGATTTCTCTTGTTTTTGTTTCTCTCACTGCGTGCCGAAATCATGAAAATCAATTTGCACCATCTATACATCAAATTAACTTTCAAAACTCAAGATGTTGCATCTATATGAATCGAAATGCAACTAATGCAAGTCGTTGCATCTCAAATACATAGTTTTGGTCACTTCTCACCACTTTTTATTTTAATTTACTTCTCACTGGATATATATATATATATATATATATATATATATATTTATATATATAGTTATAGTTATTTGATTGTAAAGTGCGAAGTTATAAGCACTATGTTATGAGCTTATTATAGATTTAGTATCGAGGAGGCCACCTCAGTCACATTTGAAGAATGGAGTTAATGTGCCCATCATGACGTCCTCTAATGGCACATCTACCTAGTATTATCATGATCCGGTTTTTTAACTTCGAAACTTGAACTTTTGATGAGCGGTAAGTGGTGATGACATGGTTATAGATTTAGACTATTTACTTGATTTTATTTTACACCAATTTTATCCTATATCTTATCCTACCCTTTAGTCATGAAGCATGTCTAGGTGATGCAACGAGCAATCTTTGGTGTCTTTTCCATGGATTTGGTCATGTATCATTAATTTTTTCCACTTCGCCATGACATGTTAGTAATGACGACTTACCCGTAACCTTTGTCGTGTTTACCCATATTGCCTTCGAGAATTGTTTTGTCCTTAACTCTAGTGGTGGATATTTGTTAGCCGCCAAGCTTATAGAATACATGCTATGACTGTGCATTGAGTGATCACCCTGAAATTGACACTTAGAATAGTTGAGAGATTTGAGTGTTTTGTTCCCATTTCGTGAGGTGTTCGGCTTTGTTTTATTGTAGCATAAGAGATTTGTAAACTTATATTTTTTCTAGGTAATAGGAGATATCTTTTTAGGAATCTATCTAATAAGGTCTACTTGAGGGCAAGTAGAGTTCAAGTGGGGGGATATTTGATAACATCAAATAGTCCTGAATATTAAGTGTCAATTTCCTCGATAATGCTCGTATTTTATATCATTTATATGGATTTACGCTTGTTTTCCTCTATATTTCACTTTCAGGTAAATTACGAGCATTGGAGCTAATGAGACGCGGATTTGGAGACTTTATTGAAGATATATGATAGTATGCCCATTTTGAATATTGTTCAGGCGTAACTCTCCTCTCACATTACGCCGTAGCGAAGCGTGGCTCGAAAACCAACTAAACGAAGATTACGGCGTAACTCCCTCCTAGGATTACGTCGTAACTAATTAGGTCAAATGATGTTCCGGCCCGCTGCACTCGCGCCGTAACTCATTTCACAAATCGGCGTAATAATGATTTATGAAGATCACGGCGTAACTCATTTATGATGTTACGCCGTAACCAGACTTTTCGAGCAAAATCACGAAGAAATAGATGTTACGGCGTAACTCTCCAAGTTACACGTAACTTGGTCGGCCTATAAATACCGCTGATTCCGGCATTTCTATTCATTCCTCCAAACACCAAATCGAGAGAGCGTGGGTAGAAGGTTGAAGGCAGATCTTGAGGAGCACCGAGCCATATCAAGGGAGAAATCACTCCCTACGATAAGCATTAGCAATTTATCATTTCTTTACTTTCAATTCATGTATATCGATATGTTAAACATTGAATTGATTTTTTAGTTAATATGAGCGGCTAAGCAGCTCTGGTGCTAGCCTAGTTATGATTCAATGATTGTTTTGTTTATGTTTACATTGCTTCCGTATAATTGTTTCTAGTGTATGCATGCATAGTTTGTTTGTAGCTACCCTTGTTTCGGTAGTTTTGAATGGCGGTAGTGGCTAGTTACGTAGGAGATATGACCAAGCTGACCTAAGTAGTTAGTGAGTAGGAAGGGTAAATTGACCAACGGCGACCCTTCTTGGTTTGTGCGATTTGACCACCCGATCACCTACGTTTGGATGAACTTAGAAGTTAGGGATCGTGTTTAAGATGCTAGTGCGGGCACTCATTATTATGAATCTTTCATGTAGCGAATTTAATGACTTGGCTTGGGGACTAAAACAACTGGACTTACAAGGGTAGTAGCTTGTTCTCCGGTGGAATCCTTTGCTGATAGGTTAGGACGAACAGAGCAAATGCTGTCCTAGCGACTTTTAGCCCCACTTGAAGCAATTGGAAGTAATTAAATGTGAACTTAACTTGATAGGATGAGTAACTATGTTAGCACACTTCTCCTCTATAGGATGAGTAACAATTGATCACAACCAAGGTGTTAATACAAATAAGCCATAAAAACGTTTATTTATATTTTGCGAACTTCTAATGTTTTGTCGATAACAAACGTAAATTCATTTTAACGAAACAAATAAAATACGTAACTAGTTTGAGCCAATAGTTTACTAACACACTTACGTGTTCACATAAAACACTAAACAAGTAATAGTGCTTTCATGATTTAGTAAATACATATGTACAACAACTAGTGTTTACATATTGGGTAGATATATACATACTTAGTATGTATTATAATGGGTAATATAATAGGTAGAAGTTTAAGTATTTGAACCATTGACTAAATACATTGAATGTAGTTGGGTAAAACCCAAAGTCCATAACCCATACCCATGGAGCTTAACCCATAACCCATTGCATGACATCATGCATAAGTCATAATGGGTATTATCCATGACCCATTGGGCTAACCCATAACCCATGGACTAGATGCATTGCATCTTCTAAATACATTGTATCTACTTAGATACCCATGGTCCAAAGTCTAGGACCCATGACCCAATACCTATGGGAAAAGAGGAGCATCCCACGGTTCCCCCATTTTACACTGGATGGATCCCTCAAGTAAGGGATCCGTGGAACAGTAGCATATTTTCTTCTATACATAGTGAGCCATTTGTTCAATGTGGGTTGCCACTTCTACACATACTTTTACCTAGTATTGTAAACTCTCTAACCTCAAATCCAAAGGATCTTTCTTTGTAGTTTGTGTTTGTTTTTGTGTGATTCTCTAGGTTCCTCTTAAAGGCGAGATTACCACCTCTTGAAGTCGAGCAAGTTCAAGTCCATGAGTTGCCATGCTTCATCATCATCAAGACTACTGAGGTTCTCTTGTTGATAGTTCTTTCTTTCTCATTAGAAGTGTTGTGTCAAAGGCATTAGTGAAGGATGTGATAAAGATTTAAAAGGTACACTTTTGAGGGGTCATTTAAGCCCTTAATTGATCACTTTTGTATCCGTTACTACTTAATTTCGTTCCTTTTCACTTTTTAGGTGTCTTGAAGGCAAATTGCTGGAATGACACTTATTCGGACGAAAAGGCGCGGATATACGAAGAAAATGGCCATAGTCAAGAATCGAGACATTCAAGCTACTGGAAATGAAGGGGACGGCGTCACAGCTTAATAGCGACACCGTCGCGACACACCTTGAGACGACTCAGAGAGCAAATTGCTATTTTGCATTTGACGGCATCAGGTTTAAAAGAGTAGGGCGTCACAACTCATAAGGTGATGCCGTCACAGAGTTGACGTGGCCAAGATAAAAACCTAATGGCGGGGACCCGATGGCGTCACAATTAAAGAGTGACGCCGTCGCATATTGTAACTCTATATATATAATTCGAATTTTCAGTATTTGAGTGAGGTAGTTGTGTGGAGTAAAACCTAAACCAAACATAGGCTGTCTTGGGTAGTATTTTAGGGTTCCATACCCTATTTTACAACAAGATAAGTGATTTACTTCATTAATTCAATTATGTCTTCAATTGTTTGTGTGTATGCTTGCATGTTTTCCATGTCCGGCTAATTTACTTGTGTGTTTGCTTAGATCTATGAAACCTAGGTATTGAATATTGATTGGTTGTCTCTTATCTTAATTGTGGTTGACCTAGTATTGCGATAGGTCATTCGTTGTGTTTTTAATGCTTGAGTAATCTTTGTGAACATTAGTTTATAATCACCTAGAGTTATTGTAGTCTAAACATCGAAAGATAACCTAAGAGTTAGTTTATGAATCCTAGAGATTTTGTAGGTGATAACCTTAAGGTAGTCTCAAAGAGTTAGGGAAAAACGCATACCCTACGACCTTAGAAGACACAACGCGTTAAGAATAAGGAAGTGACAATTCAACCATCAATAGGAGATAACTAGGGAGTAATAACATCTAAGTAAACACATCT
Organism: Chrysanthemum makinoi; assembly: GCA_910596185.1. Classification (NCBI taxonomy): domain Eukaryota; kingdom Viridiplantae; phylum Streptophyta; class Magnoliopsida; order Asterales; family Asteraceae; genus Chrysanthemum; species Chrysanthemum makinoi. The sequence continues at coordinate 84,947,797 of OU343219.1, read as the reverse complement.
TTAAATCATCATAAGAGCACACAACAATAGACATAGACTACACTCACCTTAGTTTAGATAATTAGATAATTAGATAAGTAGAGTAATCGGTAGAAATACCACCCCCCCAAATCCAATACCCCGAGATTCGCACATTTCCATTTTCTAAAAAATATAAAAAAAGATAAAAAAAATAATCTTTCTCAACCCCAACCTTAGCGTAGTAATTTCTCACTAGCATTCCTATTCCCCTAGAGAACGATATCAATTCCGAGGCTTACCCTAATACTACACTACAACGATTAGGTTCACTGCCTAGGGTGTTGAAAAACCTGCTTTCGACGAAAAAGGAAGTTCCTTTGACCCCGGCGGGTTGTGCACGCGTATCAAGTTTTTACGCCGGCATTGCAGGGAATAGAATAGCTAGTTAGATTTTCACCTCGTTTAGGTTTCCTTGCTTGATTCCGATCAAGTAAGCTTTTTTTTCCCATTTTTAGCTTCCTCGTAGTGTATCCCCCTTCTTCGTGACCTTTGTTAGTAATCCCATCACTTTTCATCATGGAAGGTGATAATCAACCACCACTCATCAACCCACCACCAATTGACCCGCCAAGAGGCCGTACTCTTGGTGAAGACTCAAGACCAAGCCACCTACGCTATAGAAACACCATTGAGCTTCCCGACCAAGCCAAACTACGGCCCTTCGATCCGACACCATCCGGTTGGTGCAAAACGGATGTGCATTTCATGTACTTCGCTCTGAAGATCCTAATCAGCATCTTAAGGATTTCCTTAAAATCGTTGATTCCATCGACCTCGATGCTACTACTCGGGAGACCACGCGCTTGCGTCTCTTCCAAATATCTCTACGGGACCAAGCTAGTAATTGGCTTAAGCGACTTCCCGCCGGCTCTATCTCAAGTTGGGATGATCTCACCTCTCGTTTCCTTGCTCAATTTCCCCCCAGGGAGAACTACTAAGCTTAGACGAGACATCTTGACATTCCAACAACTTCAAGGCGAGTCTCTCTATGAGGCATGGACTCGATTCAAGGACTTACTCCATAGAGTCCCTCATAACGGGATTGATCTTTGGCTTCAAGTCCAACTCTTTTATGATCATGTCAACTTCCCAAGTAAGCGATCCATTGACCAAGCGGCCGGTGGCAAACTTAGTGATCTCACCGTGGAAGAATCGTGGGGTATAATAGAGGACCTTGCTCCCTATGACAACAAAAGTTGGAATGACCCCCGTGAGTTGCCCAAAATCGTAAAGGCAATCTCCTTGCCTCCCATTGACTCACAATCTTCCGACCATAGGATGCTCGAGCTTGAAGATCAAGTTAAATTCCTAATGAGCTCCTACAAAAATCCTAAGTCTTCACATCAAGTGAACAAAATCACTCTACCTTATGAGTTGTGTAGTGGTCCCCACGACGCTCGTGATTGCACAAGACTCCTCGAACAAGCTTTTGTGGACTACGCCTCCACGTGTACCGACGGAGTGGGAGAGAAGTGGTACACTTTCAAGCCCGAACAAAACAACTTAGGAAACTCCTATAACCCCTCATGGAGGAATCACCCTAACCTTAAGTGGAACCAAAATTCAAACCCACCCCAAAGCTCATCTAGTCCACCTAATAGGTTCAACCCTCCAAACACCGAGAACCCTACTAGTCTTGAGGCGGTTAGTCTAGATTCATGTCATTTCAAGAAACTTGATTGACAAAGCTTGAAGCCGATTTCAAGCAACGACAAGGCGAGATGACAAACAAGCTTGACGCCCTCTTAAAAGCCTTTAATGACCGGGAAATTGGAGCACTCCCAAGTGATACTATAAAGAACCCAAAAGTGAATTCGATTTCATCGACTTCATGTTCTTGTTCACCATGGGAGAGTGCACATCCATGCCCCTCACACCCAATGGTCCACTCGGTAAATGCTATCAACAAGGGTTCCAAGAGATCCTAAATGAGGTACCAAGGCCCCGCACCATTGGTACAACCCACTCTTGAGAAACCCGACAACCAAGAACCCAAACCTAATCTAGAGGAGGAGTACAAGGAACTCCATCAAGAAAAACCGGTTCTTGAAGTCTTAGCTCATGCACCTTATTATAATGCTTTAAAAGAAAAATATGAGCGAGAAATAAAGCTTGGAAAACATGGGTCCGCGTTTGTGCAAAATAATTTACCTAAGAAGTTTGATGATCTTGGGCTATTCACTCTTCCGTGTAGGCTTGGAACTTCCAAAGCTCTCGATGCTCTAGCCGACTTAGGATCATGCATCAACCTTGTTCCGTTGTCCCTCCATAAAAGCCTTAACTTAGGTAAGATTGAACGAAAGAAAACTATCTTAGGTCTAGCGGACGGTAGTATTGCATATCCGGTAGGGATAATAAAAGACATGGTAGTACACATAGGAGAATTGACTCTTTTGGCGGGTTTCCATGTGCTAGACATGAATAAGGACCCGACATGCCCATTTCTAGTTTGAAGGGGATTCTTAGCTACCGCTAGTGCTATCATTGATTGTAAGATGTCTAAGATAGTGGTAGGAGAAGGGAGTGCTAGGTCAATTTACGATGTCAAAAAGTATATTTACTACAAGGAAGAGGAAATCCCCCCTGAGATTAGGTTGGATAGAACACCATCTAGATATGGACCTTGGATTAATAAAGACTTCATAGGTCCCCAACGAGCTTTCTATCTAGATGAAGCCTTTGCTAGTAAAGCAAATTTCCATGAAAAATAATTGGCTAGGGACATGGAAGTGAACCCGTTCGAGGACGCCTTGGTGTTTAGAAACATGACCGAGTTCCTAGGAAGCTTGCCCGTCAACCTTGTCATGAATAAGTGGAAAGTTGAGAGCGATAAGCCTAAGCATAAGTAGAATTGGGATAGAATGCCTAGTGATGGTAATGGAGAGTGGCACATTCGGATAACGATCTATGACCCCGATGGAGAGAAGTTTGAAAAGGCATACTGAACCAAGCGTACCACTAGGAACTTAAATGATAAGTTTGATCCTTATGACATTCTAGAGGGTAAGCTTACTTATATCGGTACGTAGGGGCACGACTTCGAGTCTAGCTACAAGACTCATAAATAAAGAAAAGCGCTTCGTAGGAGGAAACCCATGCTTAATTGTTTGCTTGTTTGTGTGTCGCATATCTTTTATTGATTGTTTATTCTCATGTTTGAATTTGTAAAAATGCTTTATTTTGTCTTTAACCTCGTCTTAATAACATATAAAGGTATTTTACAAAAGGGATAAGTGTAGGAGGATTACGCATGTTTTCAAAAAGAACGTGAACATGAGAATTACGATTATTAAAAAGATATACATGTGTGTGTGTTTGAGTCAAATGCTTGTATCGAGTCATAATGGATGTTTTGCAGGAAATTTTTCCAGATTCTAAAGATATAAATTTTCAAGAATTTTTTCCAGAAAATGCGAACCGGTTTCTGTCGGATAACTGACGTCGGGATCATAACCTGACGGCGTCAAGAGGAGTAGAAACAGTTTACTACTTTTCTCGTTTCTGAGCTACTTATAAATTTTTGGAATTTTCTAGAAATTCTGTAAACATCCATTCCACAAGCATTATATATATATAGGGAAGGGATCGGGTGCGGATTAGATTTTAAGTAGGGATGGTGCGGATAATATCACATTAACATTTAAAAAATTCAAAAAATATGAAAAATTAAAAAAGAAAGAGGACAACAATTTATTAAGAATCACTGAAAAATTCAATTGGAGGAAAAATCATTTTCATGGTTAAAAGGTATAATGATATTATGAATTTTGTTAATATCACCGTAATTATCAAGCTTTCTTAATATCACTACTAAGTAAAGCTAGCAGTAGTTTCACTAAGGCTAGCTATTAGTTTCACTAAGGCTAGCAGTAGTATGTACACCTCAGCGGTGATATTAAGTTTTTTCTAATATCAAAGTAACTTTTTATGTAAAATTGTTAATATCACAGTTACTTTTTACATGTTTTCTTAATATCAAAGTTAATTTTTTCAATATCACCGTAACTTTTCTTAATACCATAATAAAAAGACATTGATATTAAGTAAAATTGTTAATATCACAATAGAACTCATAATATCGTTAATATCACGGTATGACTCATAATCAAAAAAACAAAAAGTGCTTATAAAAATATGAAAAAATAAAAAAATGAAAGAAGATAGAAATAGTAAGGATCTCTCAAAAGGAAAAAAAAAAAAAAATCGTTTACAAGGTCAATTGGTACCGTGAATGTTAGCTCAGATCTTGACTTTTTACAAAAGTCAAGATCATATCTGAAATGGGCGGTCGGATCAATCCACACATCACACTAATTAAAAAATCCACTTTTGATCCTCACTATATATATATATATATATATATATATATATATATATATATATATATATATATATATATATATATATATATATATATATATATATATATATATATATATATATATATATATATATATATATATTGTTACCGCCGATTTTACGCGAAGGTTTCGTTTGTTTTCTTCAAGTGTGCATGTTTTATTTATCAAGAAGAAGATACATAAGATTGGATGGGCTTTTCACGCAAACATTCTTCTTGAAGAAAGATTTAACCACTTCTTTCGTTTTTAATTACCTTCCGTTATCATAACTTTGATACTTTCGGGGAACATTGGGGACAATGTTCAGTTTAAGTGTAGGGAGGAAAAATAAAATTGGAACTTTGAAACTATGCTTATCCTTGACTATTTGCCTTGTCCAATTTTATTTGTGTAATAAACCATGAGAAATATCGGTTAGGGTAATTTTGGCACCAAATTTAAAATTTTTCATCACATGTAGGAGTGGGCCATTATTCTTAATAAAGAGTCTCATGGATAGGAAGTTAAATGACTAGCACAAAAACCCTTTACCAATTAAATTCCACCCAAAATGTGAGGATCGCCCTTAGATTTGTAGGAATTAAAGCATTCCACTTTAATGCTTGGAGTGTGTACCGGTAGTATAATAGATTCTAGAACTTGTTTTGTGATGCATTCCGAGATTGCTAGTGAGACAACACTTGTGTAGTTAGGAATAACTAAATGATAAGAGGTGATAAGGTTTTAAAATGTACCTTTTTGAGGGGTCATTTAAGCCCTTATTTGATCACTTTTGTATCCGTTATTACTTAATATCGTTCCTTTTCACTTTTTAGGTCTCTTGAAGGCAAATTGCTGGAATGGCATTTATTTGGACGAAAAGGCGCGGATATACGAAGAAAATGGCCAAAGTAAAGAATCAAGACACTTTCAGGCTGCTTTGGGCCTGAAGGGGACGGCGTCAGGTTCTACAAGTGACGGCGTCAGGTGTTATATGCGACGCCGTCGGAGCACATGTCGTGACGATACAGTAGCCAAATTGCTTATTTTCAAGTGACGGTGTCAGGCTTTACAAGAGTAGGTCGTCGAACTCGAGGCGGCCTAGATTTGATCTAGGCGGCGTCCGGTGAAGGGGCGGTGTCACAAGCATAAGGTGATGCCGTCGCAAGACTAACGTGGCCAAGACGAAACCCTAATGGCGGCGACCCGCGGTGTCACAAATCTAAGGGTGGACGCGTCGCTGATTGTAATCTTATATATAGAATCCGAATTTTTCAGTTTTAGTGTGTAGTCTTTTGGAGTAAAAACTTAAACCGAACCAAGGCTGTCTTGTACAGTATTTTAGGGTTCCAAACCCTATCTTACATCAAGATAAGTGTTTTACTTCATTAATTCAATTATGTCTTCAATTATTTGTGTGTATGCTTGCATGTTCTCCATGTCCGGCTAATTTATTTGTGTGTTTGCTTAGGGAATATGAAACTTAATTATTGAATATTGATTGGTTGTCTCTTATCTTAATTGTTAATGACCTAGTAATGCGATAGGCCATTCGTTGTGTAGTTAATGCTTGATTAATCTTTGTGAACCTTAGACTATAGCGCCTAGAGTAGTTGTAGGCTAAACCATCCAAAGAGTACCTTAGAGTTAGAGTCTATAATTCCTAGAGATTTTGAAGACGAGACCCTTTGGTAGTTTCAAAGAGTTAGGGACAAACGCATACCCTACGACTTTAGACACACAACGCTATTAAGAATAAGGACGTGACAATTCAACCATCAATAGGAGATAATTAAGGAGTAATAAAACCTAAGTAAACACATCTTTAAACCATCATACGAGCACACAATAATTAGACATAGACTACATACACCTTAGATTAGATAATTAGATAAGTAGAGTAATCGGTAGAAATACCAACCCCCAAATCCAAACCCGAGATTCGTACCTTTCCATTTCCTAAAAAAATATAAAAAGATAAAAATAATCTTCCTCAACCCCAACCTTAGCGTAGTAACTCCTCACTAGCATTCCTATTCCCTAGAGAACGATATCAATACCTGTGGCTTACCCTAATACTACACTACAACGATTAGGTTCCTTTGCCTAGGGTGTTATAAAACTTGCTCGAAGAAAAGGAAGTTCCTTTGACCCCGACGACGCGTGTAGCGTTATCAAGTTTTTGGCGCTGCGGGGAATAGAGTAGCTAGTTAGGAGTCCACCTCGTTTAGGTTCCCTTGCTTGATTTCTATCAAGTAAGATTTTCCTCATTTTTAACTTCCTCGTAGTCTATCCCCCTTCTTTGTGTTATTGTTCGTAAAACCCTTTTCTTTTGTCGCTATGGCAAGTGAAGTTGCATTTGAATCATTAACAAATGAGGAACAATTGAATTTCGCAGATTGGATTGCTTTTATTGTTCTAATGAATTTGTGAGTGATCTTAGAGATATCAAAATGAGGCGGGAGTAAGGTTGGATGGGTTTGATAAATTTTGTGCTTGTGTGGCTTCTATTCAACGATCATTGTTAGAATCAACTCCTTTTAGTGAGACCCTCTGGAAAATTTTTGAGAAAAGCCTCCTAAGTATAAACCGTCAGTTGTCACAACTTGAGGAAATGGATAAGGAGGATTTATCTAACCTTAGGCATCATGATCAAAAAGACCTAGTTTTTAAGAACATGGAACCTAAACCCGAACAAGATTGTGAAATGGTTAGAGTTGAAACATATGACACACATGAGGAATCCTTTAGGCAAATAGAACATAGTAGTCAAATTTTTGAGACTGATTCTTATGAATCGGACCAAGAATTTGAAATGGCTAAAGAAGGATTTGAGATACTTAGGAGTGTATTTGGGTTAGATCATACTAAAACACGTGATGAACATTTAGGAGTTCTAGATATAATGGAGAATGAGGTGGAAACTCCAAACCCACAAGCCCTACCCTCACTTGAGGAACACACATCGCCTATAACTTACCCGGAAGAAGTAGAAGAGACTATAGAAACCCCGATTGATATAGAACCTTTGGACCAAACGCCACTAGAGAATGAAGGTTTAGATGCTTGTTGTCATGACCTCTCTCTTAGTCCTAGGGAAGTTCCTAATTTTGATGAACCGGAGCCTCAACCAAAAACCTTACCCAATTTTCCGTCTTTAGATGTGAATCTTGGAATTGAATTAGGCCCTAATCCACCCATCAAAATAAATAATCCGGATAGTTGCTTGATAAAGGTGGTAGAATCTAGGCCATGTAGAGTGGAACCTAATATAAGAGTAACCCATGACCTTACACACTTATATCACCCATTCATGGTTGATAACAAGAAACATTATGGGTTTAAACCGGGTTTATTAGATCAAGATGGATCCTTAACTAAGAATCTTTTGAAGTTGATAAAAGATGATCCATTTTTAAGAGAGAGCTTTGATTCACCCGCTACACCAATAGAATTATGTAAGGTTATAATGAATGGAGCACACTCCTTTGAGCATATAAATCACCCATCACCCTTTCCTCACGTAGCAAATTTCCACCCTAAAGGTGTGTATCGCTACTATCACCCACACTTAAGCTTAAGTGTAGAAAAAACTTCCCCTTTATCCATTAAATGAGGGTAGATTCAAGCTTGTGACTCGAACAAAAACAAGCGCTTCTTGGGAGGAAACCCATGTGTATTCGTTTTTCATTTTTATTTGTGTGTCATATATGTTTTCATTATTGTATGTTCTCATGTTTAAATTTGTAAAAATGCTTTATTTTGTTTTTAACCTCGTCTTAATCACATATAAAGGTATTTTACATAAAGGATAAGTGTAGGGAGGATTACACACGTTTTCAAAAAAAACGTAAACATGAGAATTTCAATTAATTAAAAGATATATATGTGTGTTTGTTCGAGTCAAATGTTTGTATCGAGTCATAATGGATGTTTTGCAGAAATTTTTCCAGATTCTAAAGATGTAAATTTTTCAAAATTTTTCCAGAAAATGCATGAACCGGTTTTTGTCGGGATAACCTAACTTGCGTCGGGATGCAACTGACGGCGTCGAAGGAGTAAAACAACAGATTACTTTTTCTCGTTTTACGAGCTACTTATAAATTTTGGAATTTTCCAAGTCTTAATTTTCCAGAAATTCGTAAACATCCATTCCACAAGCATTATATCCTAGTTTAATAGAGTCTTATATATATTATTACCGCCGATTTTACGCGAAGGTTTCATTTGTTTTCTTCAAATGTGCAGGTTTAATTTACTAAGAAGAAGATACATAAGATTGGAAGGAGCTTTTCACGTATACATTCTTCTTGGAAAGGATTTAACCACCACTTTACACGGATCCTACCGAGCTAATCAGGGGAGTATTAGTTTCTTTCGTTTTTAATTACCTTCCATTATCATAACTTTGATACTTTCGGGGAACATTGGGGACAATGTTCTGTTTAAGTGTAGGGAGGGAAAATAAAACGGGAACTTTGAAACTATGCTTATCCTTGATTATTTGCTTTGTCCAATTGTATTTGTGTAATAAACCATGAGAAAATGTAGGTTAGGGTAATTTTGGCATCAAATTTTTAATTTTTCATGATATATAGGAGTGGGCCATTAGTCTTAATAAAGCGTCTCACGGATAGGAAGTTGCATGACTAGCACAAAAAACTTTACCACTTAAATTCCACCCAAAATGTGAGGATCACCCTTAGATTAGTAGGAATTAAAGCATTCATCTTTAATGCTTAGTGTGTGAACCGGTAGTATATTAGATTCTAGAACTTGTTTTGTGATGCATCCCGAGATCGCTAGTAAGACTACACTTGTGTAGTTAGGAATAACTAAATGATAAGAGGCATTAGGATAACCCTTGTTTGATACCCGTAATATAATTACTTCTTCCACCTCGGTTGAGTAATTCCCCCACACCTTTGCGTTGTACTCACTTTTAGTACACGATACCCCTAGTTAACCCCTCTGAGCCTATCCTTTTCGCGGTTCTCTTTATTTTTCGGCTTTCCGGAATATCAATGAAGAGCATTGTTTACACCCCACCCCCAAATGTACACCCAAATCGCCTTAGCCTACCTTGTATGCACTCACTTTTAGTGCATTATTGTTATAAGCTTAAACCCTTAGTTCAATTATCTAGTTGCTTGCATGAGTTGCTAAGTCGAGTCATATCCTTTGTACACAGTTTTGGGACGATTGGGACTCATGGGAAAAGTTAAAGTTTATGAAATGACGGGAAGGGAACGTTAAATTCAAATTCCCTTTATTTGCTTAATTATGTACTCCAAGTGTTTTGATCTTTTCAATTCGGGTCAAATTAGTGTTAGAGTAATAAAAACTCAAGTGTAGGGACACTTATTCTTACGAAAAGGCGCGAATATACGAAGAAAATAGCCAAAGTCAAGAATCAAGACACTCAAGCTGCTGGAAATGAAGGGGACGACGTCATAGCTTAATAGCGACGCTGTCGCGATAGACCTTGAGACGACTCAGAGAGCAAATTGCTATTTTGCACTTGACAACATCAGGTTTAAAAGAGTAGGGCGTCACAACTCAGACGGCCTAGATTTGGATCCCGACGGCGTCAGAGGTTGAAGCCGACAGCGTCACAAGCATAAGGTGACGCCGTCACAGACTTGACGTGGCCAAGACGAAAACCTAATGGCGGCGACCCGACGGCGTCACAATTAAAGATTGACGCCGTCGCATATTGTAACTCATATAGAATTTAAATTTTCATTATTTGAGAGAGGTAGTTTTGTGGAGTAAAACCTAAATCGAACATAGGCTGTCTTGGGTAGTATCTTAGGGTTCCATACCCTATTTTACAACAAGATAAGTGATTTACTTCATTAATTCAATTATGTCTTCAATTGTTTGTGTGTATGCTTGCATGTTTTCCATGTCCAACTAATTTACTTGTGTGTTTGCTTAGATCTATGAAACCTAGGTATTGAATATTGATTGGTTGTCTCTTATCTTAATTGTGATTGACCTAGTATTGCGATAGGTCATTCGTTGTGTTTTTAATGCTTGAGTAATCTTTGTGAACATTATTTTATAATCACCTAGGGTTATTGTAGTCTAAACATCCAAAGATAACCTTAGAGTTAGTTTATGAATCCTAGAGATTTCGTAGGCGATAACCTTAAGTAGTCTCAAAGAGTTAGGGAAAAACGCATAACATACGACCTTAGAAGACACAACGCGTTAAGAATAAGGATGTGACAATTCAACCATCAATAGGAGATAACTAGGGAGTAATAGCATCTAAGTAAACACATCTTTAAATCATCATAAGAGCACACAACAATAGACATAGACTACACTCACCTTAGTTTAGATAATTAGATAATTAGATAAGTAGAGTAATCGGTAGAAATACCACCCCCCAAATCCAATACCCCGAGATTTATACCTTTCCATTTTCTAAAAAATATAAAAAATATAAAAAAATAATCTTCCTCAACCTCAACCTTAGCGTAGTAATTTCTCGCTAGCATTCCTATTCCCCTATAGAACGATATCAATTCCCGAGGCTTACCCTAATACTACACTACAAAGATTATGTTCAGTGCCTAGGGTGTTGAAAAACTTGATCGACGAAAATGAAGTTCCTTTGACCCCGAACGCGCGTTAGCGCGTATCAGGATGCTAAAAGGGTCAAGACGAAGGCATTAGTGAAAGGTGCTTAACGTACGTGTCAAAGGAATTACTGAAGGATGCCAAAAGATTCAAGATGAAGACATTAGTGAAAGGTGCCAACGTCCGTATCAAAGGCATTAGTGAAGGATGCCAAAAGGGTCAAGTCAAAGGCATTAGTGAAAGATACCAATGGTGTACAATAGATATGGTGTATCGATGTACAATTAGAGATAGGTTGTATCCAAGGATTTTGATATCCTTGATGATGTTGTAATAAGGAGTGGGTCTCCTTTGGAATAGGTGTTGTGTAGGGTAGTAGTTCCTACTTTGTAATAGAACTCGGTATCTAGCCTTGTACCAGATAAAGTGTAGGCGACGTAGTGATATGTTTGGTTCTACCTTGTGGAAGAACCCGGTGTCTAGCCTTGTACCGAAAAAAGAGTAGGCGACGTTGTGAAGGCTTCTCCGCCATAAGGAGTTGTGTCGTGTAGTGATTACGAACTCTCGAGTAGGTGACTCGGGGAGTGGAGTAAGGCAAGGAAGGTGTCCTTGTAGCCGAACCACTATAAACACTTGTGTCGTGGTTTTGTTTTTCTTAATCTTCCTCTTTACATTACATATTTACTTACCTATCTATCAACATCCAACATACACATCTAAATAGATTGACATAAGTCGATCTAAATATTTTAAAACAAAGTTTTAATTGGTAAAACTATTCAACCCCCCCCCCTTTTAGTTTTCCACAATTGGTATCAGAGCTTCGTTACCAAGTTTCTTAGAGTATGTTGTATTTTAAAAACTTGATACGATCCGTGTATGATTGAAGACTACAAAGAAGGAAATCTTTTAAAACAAATTGTTTCTTTTATGTTGGATAGTGATAGATTACTCTAACATTTTCTTTTTAACAAATCTTCTTGCTAGGATCTCTCCAAAATCTTCATTTCTATTCAAAGAAAAATGAAGTCAACCTTCAAGGAAGAACCTAAAAGTAATCGCAACCTACTTATTCTAAGTACAATGGGTTACTTTAAAAGCTCATGAAGTATTTCGGATTTATGGTCTCTATAAACCATATCAAGAGTTTAGAGGTATGTTCACTTATCTACAAATTAGCTAGTTTACGTTTACATGGATACGTTGATAATAATTTTTTTTATAATTTTAGACGTTGATAATTACTAGTCTCTTAAAAGTCTCTTTTCGCCACTTTCCCGACCTACTCATCATCGGGAATAGTATTCCTCTTTGATTCTCTAAAGATCATCAAACCAACGCCGCCGTCACAAATAGATCCTTGATAGTTAACCTATCAAAACACGTTGACCAAAACGTCTATTCAATTAGGAACCTCAAAGTTTTTTTGTTCCATAAGCTAGTGTATAACTTATTATAAAAATAACACCAAACACCCTTTTTCTGTCCACAGTAGCTGGATCCCACAAGTTGTACTAGCCGAATCCCAATTACAAGGGATCCGGGGGAACCGTGTGACAGAAACCAACTATACGTTTTTCAAAACCAATTTTGCTCTTTTCCCTCTCCTCACAAAACACAAAAACGACCCAATTGTTGATTTCATCTCCATAGGGCTTCATATCCTCAAGCATCTTCTTCTAGAACATCATTGTAAGTAATTACACTCATATGTTCTACTCTTCATCATCCTCATCATAGGGTTTATGGTTTTCAATTTTCTTTTTAACATGAATTGATGAAATTAGGTTTTGCAACATTGATCACTAGAAAAGGTTTTCACATAACTAAGATTCTATTGTGCTTACAACATTGTTAATACAAATCAAAACCATAAATCCATCTCAACAAATTTTTCCTAATTGGAATATTTTTTTCCCCTAGGACCAACCATGCCTAAAGCTACCCAACAAGACCACCATGATACCGTCCACTACCTCACTAGATACTATCGAAAAGAGGATTTTTCGAAAACCGATCGTAAAATCTTCAAAAGATTTAAAAAACGACTTATTCACGAAGGTCGTGGGTCAAGGAATGTTTCCTTGAAAATACCGACATTCGTCAAGTCTTCTCGGCAATCAAGTTTGATTGTCTCCTTGATATTGATGAACAAATTTGTCAGGTTTTCATCTTTGAATGCTACAAAAGTGTTAGGATCATTCGAAATAGTGATGGTAGCAGCTCAATTACTTTTATCATCAATAATCAAAGCCTTACTCTACCCCTCAAGACATTTGAACAAATCCTCCGCATTCCTTGTGAAGGAATTTGTATGTACTCTCAAGATTAGGCAATATCCACTCAATCCTTTGCACTAGATTCCAAACCAATCTACCGCACTCCTCTTGATGACCCCGCAATTGTTCGAGACACCATTTTACAAATTAGAGCCGACCAATCTCGCTTCAACCGCAACAAAGAGCTTATTCACTGTGATCCCTTTCAAATGGAACTCTTCGAAATGCATCCCATCTATAGAAAAAGGGAAGAAATTCTTAGAGAAAATGTCATTAGTTTGGTCGGAAACAAAGACCATCAAAATGCATGCCTTGTCCAAATGATATATTGCCTCATTCACCAAAGGCCATTTAATCTTGCCTATTACATGGTGAAGGGAATGGCCGGTGTATTCAAAGTCGCCAACGTGGTACTTCCCTATGGTATGCTCCTAACACGACTTCGTGAGTATGTTAGTGCAATGCAATCTTCCCCTATCAATGATGATCATTTTCTTGCCGATTACGTCATGGTACCACTCACCAAACAACCCTTTAAACGGTTCATGGTCAATGGAAGAAGACCTCGGGCTCTCTCGGACTCCTCAGACGAAGAAGAAGTAAATGTCAACCCCGTTGCCAACGTCAACTTGGACTCCATAACCTACTTTGAACAACTTCCAACTCTTCCAAACGAGACCGAAGAATTCAAACAATTGAAGGGTATGATCCAATGCCTAACTAACTACGTCGTGAAGTCGGGAAAGAGGAAGAGAAAAGATTGACAAAAGAGACATTAGGATTATGGTTGCTTTTAGACGTATTGTTTATCATTTTTGTAGTAGATGCTTATGTTTGTGAATGATTTATTTTGGCTGTTTGGATATTATCACTACTACTCTTATTTATGGTATGGTTTATGAGATATTTTCTTGTTTTGATGTTCTTTTAGAGTAGAGACCAGTAGCAATTAGTATGCATAGTATAGTGCAAAAACTGGACTTTTTCTATGATGCTTCTGATCTGCAGTTGCCGGATCCCTCAATTTATACTAGACAGATCCCTCCTTTTAGGGATCCGTGGGATCCGGGGTGACAGAAATATAGTGCATACCCCCACACATCAAACCAACCCACTAGATCACTTCACACTAGCTAAACGTAATGCCTTAGGACCACTTAAGTCTTCCTCAAGCTCAGTAAGCTTCACACACACTCATAGCTCATTTTGGATCACACTTAAAGTGCTTCTCAATTTATCATTTCACCAAAACTCATCATCCTTCCGCTCCCATACTCACACATCATCTCTCACATGTCAACACATATAGTTTTATAAATCTCTCAATTTTAGCAAATTGATTTTAGTCATATCTACCTCAAAATGGGTCAAAAACTAGCTTTTCAATTCTTATAATTTTTAAGGAATTTTTAAATTTTATCCCAAGTTGCCATTTGATCTCTAGGGTCATTTAACATCACTTAACACTCTCAAATCTCCTAGTGTCATCCTTAATCACCCATTGGTGGTCATAAAGTCCCATTTTCCTTTTATAAAAGGCAATCATTAGCTACCATCACTAATTAGCCTTGATCATTTAAGTCACATCTCATTTAAAACACTTAAGAAGACTGAGACACTCAAGATGTATAGGTATTAGACTCTACAAACATCATTTTCTTATTTTCTTGACTGCTGATAGCCGGATCCTTAGGATTAGCCTAGACGGATCCCTCATTGGAGGGAACCGTGGGAACAGGCTGGCAGATTCAGCAAATCCTAGCTAAGACAATTATTTAAGCTCTCCTTGCTAAATTGAACACTCCATCTTGTCTTAATTAAACTCATAGATCAGTTCATATCTGTAGTTGACCCTTGTGCATGCAAATCATCACATTTCAAAGGATCTTAGTGGCTTAAGTCTTTAATGTACTTCCCAAATCCTTCCCTTTATAAGTCATCTTGTTAGAACTTCTTAGCCACCAACCATAACTTAATTCTCAGCATTTAAAAACCTTTACACCACTAATCTTTAGTCATTTCATCATGAGGAAAGCTCCTAGTGCTAACTCATCCACCAAAGGACCACCCAAGAAACTTGCTCGTGTTGTACACGAAATTTCCTCAACCGAATCATCTCCCGTTAAATCCAAAAATGCTAGGATTTCTCCTCCACCAACTCAACCAGTCAAACCAATCCCCAAAAGGATTGTTCCTACAAAAATATCATCACCAAACACCACAATTCCTCCTAAACCAAACACACCCATTTCCACCCAACCATCACCTTTGGTGCCTAGAGCCATATCATTTACCAATTCACATTCATCTCCACATATCTACAACTTGGAGGACTTACCTCCTAGGCCATCCCATCCTCCACCATTGCCGACACTCTCTTCAATAGAGAAGATTGTGCAACAAAACCAAGGTGTTGAGGAATCATTTTGGATTTTGGATTATGAGAAATCATCTAAGTCAACCACCCGACCACATGGAAGTTTACACCTCTCTACCTCCACCATCAACCTTTGTTGAGCCATCATCGAATGTGCTTCCACCAATCCCTCCTTTTTTTAAGGATCCTCAACCCTCTTCACTTGATCCTCCACATCAAGCCACTCCATTTCTACCACCACCTTTTCCGAGCCATGACAAGGATTCTTATCATTGGCCACACATTGAAGGCTTGATACTTGAACTACGTGAAGAGCAACGTTTCATTTCTTATCACCCCCTCGAACGTTTCGATGAGGTCAACAAACCCAAACAACCTTGAGCTTAAGAAATCAAGTGGTGTCCTAGTTTTAAGCTTAACTTAGATAGTTTAGGAATCATATTTCATGTTTAAATCATTCTCTTAGTTTTAGAGATACGTAGATCATTTCTCGTATGTTTTATTGAATGAAATTACATGTTATATGCCATATTGTCTTGATAATATGTTTGATGCCTTAATACATATCTCACTTTGATGTTAACATCACTTTTTACATCACCATTGCTGTCTTAAGCTTTCAGACAGACGGATCCCTCAGTTTTGCCTAAACGGATCCCTCCAAAGAGGGAACCGTGGGATCTGTGCAACAGAAGAATTGGTTACTACTAACTTGAGACTTATTTGCAGGAAATTATGCATTATATACTTATTTTCTAACCTTTGTTTTGTAGATTTTTAATATACACATGAAGAATTTGACACCCTAAGCTAGGGGAGTTTCGTGTCAAAGCGATACATTGCAAAATCATTTGCAATATAATTCACATTAGGATTACATTACATGACGTCCTCCTTGCAAAGTTGCAATCGTCAAGGGGAGCATATTCGTCACAAAGACGAAGCCATTTGCAAACATAGTTGCAATGCACTAGTTTAGTATTTATTCTTATTTGACGCCCTCACAAAGGGATGGACTCGTCAAGGGGGAGCTAAGTCGAGAATACTTCTCCTCACTTACGCTCTTTTTGTTTCGACAAAAAGGGGGAGAAGAGAGTAAAAACTCCAATTTAAACTTTTACGAATTTTAGTTTTTCCTTAAAATAATCTTATGTTTTGTCATCAACAAAAAGGGGGAGATTTTTAATACAAATAAGCCGTAAAAAAGTTTATTTATATTTTGCAATCTTCTAATGTTTTGTCGATAACAAACATAAAATCATTTTAACGAAACAAATAAAATACATAACTAGTTTGAGCCAATAGTTTACTAACACACTTACGTGTTAACATAAAATACTAAACAATTAATAGTGCTTTCATGATTTAGTAAATACATATGTACAACAACTAGTGTTTACATATTAGGTAGATATATACATACTTAGTATGTATTATAATGGGTAATATAATGGGTAGAAGTTTAAGTATTTGACCCATTGACTAAATATATTGAATAAAGTTGGGTAAAACCCAAAGTCCATAACCCATACCCATGGAGCATAACCCATAACCCATTGCATGACATCATGCATAAGTCATAATGGGTATTATCCATGACCCATGGAGCTAACCCATAACCCATGGACTAGATGCATTGCATCTTCTAGATACATTGTATCTACTTGGATACCCATGGTCTAAAGTCTAGGACCCATGACCCATAACCCATGACCCATGACCCAAAAACCATGGGCAAAAAGGAGCATCCCACGGTTCCCCCAGTTTACACTGGAAGGATCCCTCAAGAAAGGGATATGTGGGATCCTTGGAACAGTAGCATATTTTCTTCTATAAATAGTGAGCCATTTCTTCATTGTGGGTTGCAACCCCTAAACATACTTTCACCTAGTATTGTAAACTCTCTAACCTCATATCCAAAGGATCTTTCTATATAGTTTGTGTTTGTTTATGTGTGATTCTCTAGGTTCCTATTAAAGGCTAGATCACGAAGTCGAGCAAGCTCAAGTCCATGAGTTGCCATGCTTAGTTATCATCAAGACTACTGAGGTTCTCTTGTTGATAGTTCTTTCTTTCTCATTAGAAGTGTTGTGTCAAAGGCATTAGTGAAGGATGCTAAAAGGGTCAAGACGAAGGAATTAGTAAAATGTGCTTAACGTCCGTGTCAAAGGCATTAGTGAAGGATGCCAAAAGAGTCAAGACGAAGGCATTAGTGAAAGGTGCCAACGTCAGTATCAAAGGCATTAGTGAAGGATGCCAAAAGGGTGAAGTCAAAGGCATTAGTGAAAGATGTCAAGGGTGTACAATAGATATGGTGTATCGATGTACAAATAGAGATAGGTTGTATCCAAGGATATTTATATTCTTGATGATGTTATAATAAGGAGTGGGTCTCCTTCGGAATAGGTGTTGTGTAGTGTTGGGTAGTAGTTCCTCCTTTGTAATGGAACTCGGTATCTAGCCTTGTACCGGATAAAGTGTAGGCGACGTAGTGATAGGTTTGGTTCTACCTTGTGGAAGAACCCGGTGTCTAGCCTTGTACCGGAAAAAGAGTAGGCGACATTGTGAAGGCTTCTCCACCATAAGGAGTTGTGTCGTCTAGTGATTACGAACTCTGGAGTAGGTGACTCGGGGAGTGGAGTAGGGCAAGGAAGGTGTCCTTGTAGCCGAACCACTTGTGTCGTGGTTTGTATTTCTTACTCTTCCTCTTTACATTACATATTTACTTACCTATCTATCAACATCCAACATACACATCTAAATAGATTGACATAAGTCGATCTAAATATTTTAAAACAAATTTTTAATTGGTAAAACTATTCAACCTCCCCCCCCCTTTTAGTTTTCCACACAGGGTTCGCATATCAGGCTTCTTTCCAGGCTTATTTGATGAGGTGTAATTTCATATGTTTTTAAAGGGTCATTTAGCCTTTAAACTGGCACAAATTTGATTTTTATTGTCCTAATTTGCTTCTATTTGAGTTTTACGTACTTAGGAGAAAAATGCTGGAAAAGTACAAGTTTGGGGCTCGATTTGTGAATGAAGAAAACCAAAAAAGACCACATGACAGGGTCACGTGACGATATCACAAACACAATGTGACGCCGTCACCTTGAAGCTGACGGTTTAGTCTCTAAAGACGGCTTAAGAAGACGGCGTCAGAAGCAGTTGACAGTGTCACATCTACAAAGTGACGCCATCACATTTAATTCGGTGCAATATCGAAACCTTAATTGGCGGCGAGCTGACGACGTCACAACCATAAAATAAAGTCGTCACAACCCAAATGCTATAAATATAAACGCATTGTTTTTATTATTGTGTGTGCAACTTTGGAGAAACTTATATCATCGAGCTATAGTTGGTTTTTATCAGCTTTTTAGGCCTTTTTGGCCATTGGAGACTTCATGTATTATTAAAATAAGTTATTTAATCAATCATGTCTATGCGTTATTGTTTGATTTGTTTAATTGCTTCTCTTTATTTTACTATGTTAGGATAAATTGATTAGTGTTTACTTAGGATTGCATGGAATCTACTTATTAATTACTTTGTTTGTCGTCTCTTATTTAATGGTGTACGCGTTAGGAGTTGGAAAACTAGCTAGGGAAAACTAGACTAGCTTGAACGTCCACTAAAACGTGCCCAATTAATGCTTATGTCTTAGTTTATTAATTTGTGAAAGTTATTTATTGCGTAGCTAGTTATTGGTTGAGCTTGACAAATCATATAGGCGTCGTTCACTTAGGCTAGTCTATAGACGTGAGTACTGACCAACCCAGAACATAAAATTAAGAATACTTCACATTATATTAGCAAGGACGTGACAATTCGACAACTTAGTAAGAGATAACTAAGGAGTAGTGGAATTCTAGTTATATACGTTTTTCCTCATATAAAAAGTTCACCACCACTTTACTTTTTTTGTCGTTTAATTTTAAGGAAACTGGTTTAAAAAGGCATCCAACTTGCCACTTTTCCTTTTGTAGGCATTAAACTATTTTTTTCCCTAAAGTAGTCAAATACTTTCTTAATCTTCCTATTAACCTCTAATTTAATTACATAAATTACATAAATCGTCCCAGTGGCTCTAAACAATTACACCGTTCATCCTTGAGTTAATTACATAAAAGGTCCCTGTGGCACTAATAATTTACACATTTCGTCCTTGTAGCTATAAACTTAAACTAATCCAGGCAGCCACCATCCAAAGCTTGTGTGCTCCCTGTCGTGGGTCTCTTTGTGGTGAGTTCCGGTGTGGTAAATCTTCAAATAATCACCATCAACTAACAAACACCCCCTCCCACCACGACATCCCCACAAAACCACCACCATGAGGATAGTATAATGGCCATCCCAATTGCAATGGGAAAGCAAGTCCTTTTATCTGAAGGATCTCCGTAATTCTCACCCTATGGGAAAGAATGCATGCTGCAGCATCAAAGGGTGCCACAGGCCCTAGACTTGCAATGTCAACTAAAAAGTTTCCAAACAACCCCGAGACGATTGCAATTAGACCATTACCAAGGAATATAGCCTTGGAAAAAGTTAACGAGAACCACTGTTGTTCAAAACCTCTCTCCGCGCAGATCAAGTCGAAATCACTCTTGTGTAGGTTGTTGGGCATGCTGTTGCTGTTGTTGTTGGTTAGCAACATTGTTGTAGTGACTCGGACCTGAACCTGGGGCTGGTCGATGAACTGGATTACTACCACTCTCGTCAAATGACTCACTTGACCCTCCGTCAGCAGATGGTGGACTTGCACATGGTACTGACCCACTACCAAAATTCAACATGTTTGTAGGCTGCAAAGGAAACACTTAATCCGCTTGATTTGTTGCTGTGATTACCATTACTGTCTGCGAGTAGGAAAGAGCCCGCTAAAGAGATGATCTCAAACCGGCCCTGAAAGCGACATATACAACCTAATAAACTCTTAGATTCGATTAAAAGGCAGCTCAATTCAACATCCAGGCGTGTCTTAAATATAGCTAACGATTAAAAAAAACACTTTATCAAGTCCAAAAATCAGATAGTCTTTCAAATTGTACAAGTTGTTGGATGTATTTCAACTCATAACCTTGTAAACGATTTTAAACAACAATGTGGTTATGTTCAGCTCGTGTAGATTATATATAAAACAAGCCCAAAGGGGAATTCGACCCAATAGTGTATGTATATTTACATGTCCTTAGGTTGTGACAGTACAACAATGTGATCATGTGTGCATACTTGTGCAGTTGTGCAACAGTTTGTTGACCATTAAGCAAAGGGTTACGGAAAAAATAATTAATATAATAAAATGAATGTGCATACCTCATATGTTACTGATGAGTGTCTAAATACTCATCATTTTTATACTGTTTAGAATGCCAAAAACATCTGAAAACACTCAGAAATGCATCAAAATGATGAAAATATCACAAACAAGTGTTTTATGTGTTTTAAATGCAAAAATATCAAAATCTGGTGAAAAACGTATTAAGTTTGCATAATTAGCAGTTTTAGTCCCCAAGTTTAAAAGTTGTCAAAACAGTCCCTGGTAAATCAAAATAAAGAAAAATATCATTTTAAGTCCTTAGGGATTCATAAGTTGTCAAAACAAGTCCTTGAAATTTAAAATTGCAAAATTACAACTTTAGTCCCTCAAGTTTTGAAAATGTCAAATAAGGTCCTTGGATATTTAAAAATAGAAAATAATCAACTATGGTCCTTGTACTATTTAAGAATGGCAATAATGGTCCTTGTGTTAACTTTGGAATATTTACAGGTTTGGTCCCTTAACTTTGGCCGAATTGCAAAGTTAGTCCTTGTATTATTAAACTACCAAATGGACCCTTTATGTATTATTACCCCCAGCCAACACCTGTGACCCCCCATTGTGAACCCACCCCCGTATTATTAATACCAAGTCAAAAAGTCAAACGGCGCTAAAACTAGACCTACTGTTCATCGTCCTCACCATTCTCTGTAATCCCAATACCATAGTTGTTTTTACACCTTTTCGCCTTTACACATCACTTATACACTGTTACCAACTCCTAACACCTCCATATCTTCCAAAAAGCTTTAATTAGCAAAACCTGCTCAAAGACTATTTTGGCGCCAAATTTGACAAATGGCGAAATTGATGATCTGTGAAGATCCAATGGTTGGAAATTGGTGGGAAATACTCAGAGATGTCGACTAAGATTGAAAATATCAATAAAAGGGAGCTTGGTGCAAGAGAGCAAGGAAACTAGTGTAAATTTAGTTTTCTTAAGTCGTTTTAGCTTAAATTTAAATTTCAGTGTATGTTTTAGCTTTTGAACTTTGTATTTCAAGTTTTCAGTGTATTGTTAAAACTTTGTCAATTATCAATTTCAAGTTTTAATCATATCTCCAGTTTATGCAAAATTTCAAGTTTAAAAATTTCATGATGGTTCGAATGTTGTTAGTAGTTAATGTTTTGGACTCTTAAGCTCATGTAAGCTCCTATATAGCTTATCTAAGCTATTAGAAACCTTTAAACTTTGTTTAATATCAAAAACAGAAAAATCACATAATTACTCAAAAATAGTTAGAAAATAAAAAAAAGTCCATGGAAGTGAAGGTCAAAGATGGATCAGGGTGAATACAGGATTGCCCAGGTTTAGAGCTTCTTGGGAAGCTTTAGGAAGTGTCTGCAAGTCCTTGGTTCTCAGTTCTGTGCTTAGACTCATTTGTAAGCAATTTCTTAAAAGTTTGCAATTTTTAGTATAAGTGGTTAATTCTTGCTAATATTAGTTTAATTCTGTTTCATTGTAGTTAATATAAGTTAATCATTAGATTACTTGGGTTAAAAAGCTGTTTCAGTACTTAAATCTTTAAAACAATCTTATAAATGGGTGTTTGGATTCATTAGTTTAACTGTGTTATAGGTTTCTTGTGTTATTGCTTGTGCTTGTCTTGTGTCTCATTAGTCCCTAATAACTCAAACAAACCATAAAATCCAGTCCTTCTTTGAGAAAAAGTCAAATATACCTTTAATCTCATCTTTCTCATTAACTGTTGGATTTTAAAGTTCTATGATCCTGGTTTTGTGTTAATAAGTTGTTATTATTGATCAAGTCAGTCCTAATCCACCTTAATACATCATAATCAGTTGGTAGGATCAATCCAAAACTCATAAAAGTCAACTTTTAGTGTAAATCAAAAAGTCAAAAATTTCAGTATTAGTCGTTTTTAAATAAAATAGATTATTTTATATAGGGCTTAAAATTAGTTTTCAACATTTGAGCTTTTAGGATATCAAAATATAGTTGCTCAGCTTTATACTAGTATTTTTTATATTTTCTAAAAAGCTTATTACATAGCTTATTTTCTAGCTTATTTCAAGTACCCTTTTCAAAAGCTTGCCCTGTACACAGTTTCATGGCGACTTTCATAAGCTCACACAGAGCTTGTTAGTTGGTCAAACCTTGTGAATTTTAGTTCTTTGGAAAGCCAACCAAGCCATTTCAAAGATCCAAGCTTAGTTTTTCAAATTGTATCTTATTTGATAGGGCTGCACCTAGTTTCTTTTTTGTCCCATTACTCAGTATTAACTGTCTCGGCTTAAGCTGGAGCGGTGAAACTGAACCATTTTCACAAGCTCTTAATAAGCTCTCTAGTTACCCTTAGCTTGTGATCTTTGGCTTTTTGGGAAGCCCACCTCTAGAGCTTGATACCTCAGTCCTTGTTTTTAGCTTTTGAGCTTATTTGATAAGCTAAATCAGCTTTGGAAAAAGGCTGCAGGCCTGTTTGGTTGTTTGGCTTAGATTAAGTGCTTATTGCTTATTTCCAGCTTATCAATATGCTTATCTGTGTATTTTAGCTTCATATAAGTAGCTTGTAGCTTGTTTTAGCTTATTTCACTTTTGTTTCCAGTTTGCAAGTTTATTTGAGCTTTAAAAATCAATATAAGCTCATACTCAAAATTGTTAGCTCATAAGCTTATTAAAACAGCTTATTTTTAATTTCCAAAATTTTTGTTTTCATTAAAGTAGCTTATAATCAGTAGTTAAGTAGTTTTTAAAAAGAAAAACCACAAAAACATCATTTTTAATATAGTGATAGCGTTTATTTAATAGAAATTAGCTTTTTGATTTTTCTTTTCACCTTATTATTAAGCACATCTTGTTTTTATAATTTTCTTAGCTTTCTGTCATCATAAGATATTTTTAGAAAAAGTTTCATAATTTTCTTAGCTTGTTTAGTATTTATTAAAATTAAAAATAGTTAAAAGTATTAAATAATTAATAATAAATAAATAAAAAACATAAAAAATATCTTTTCATTTTTAAAATTAGTTTTATAATATTCTAGATTTTTCCAAGTTAAAATTTTATTTTTCCAGGTTTATTTTATATTTTCTAGTATTTAAGTGTATTTTAAATAGTAATTAATTAATAATAAATAGATAAAAAGTGTAAAAAAATATATTTTCAATTTTAAAATAAGTTTTATAGTATTTTAGATTTTTCTAAGTCATAATTTTATTTTTCTAGCTTTATTTCACATTTTATCATATTTTAGGTTATTAATAAATAGTTAAAAATAGTTTTTAATTAATAATAATTAAATAAATAGTTATAAAAATAATTTTATTTTTACAATCATTTTATTTTATTTTTAGGATTCCAAAAATATCATTTTCATATTTTTAGGTCTTTTATTTCTTAGATTTCACTTTTTATTTTGTACGTTTACGTAGTTTAATAAACGTACGTATTTACGTTTCTTTCATCTGATTGTTGTGCTTTACAATTCTGTATTCAATATCCATTCCAATCAATCAGTAGTGTAATTATTCATCAAAATCCTTACTGATCACTATCCTTAGTGATTATTCGACATCTGAATTTGTTCAAACACCATTAAGCCTCCGTGGGACTTAACGACCCAGGAATCCACTATATTCCTCTGATCTTAATTGCATTGCTTTCTGAGCTGTTTTAAGTTTATCACGGTTGACCATTCACAAGTGGTTAGCTTGTGTGATTAAACTTGACTGTTCAGGAGCGAATCAAATTTTGGCGCCGCTGCCGGGGAGGCTGTAAGCGTGTTCTAAGCATTTCCAGATCCATTCTTGCACATATACCACCTTTTGTAAACAGTTTTTTGTAAAGTTATCAAATTATTAAAAAGTTCATTAACATTTTTCCTAAAGTATTAACAACACCAAACAAAATATAAAACAACAAAACAATCGTAACGTTTTCTAGCTTGTGTTTCCTTTAAGGTGATTCTTAAAGAGATACGATTTGGTTAAACGAAACGATACCAAAAATATTTTCCAAAAGTTTTTAAACCATTAGCACAAATCCATACCTACGTCTCTTTAGTGGTACTTAAATACATAAAAATCAACCACCGCAAATCAAGGCAGTACACCTACCAACTGGGGGTGTGACCATTAATAAGTTCTCGAACAACAGATTTAAAACTTGCCTTTGTGTCCTTGTGATTTGGTGTACCTTTTTCAAAGAAGCCATTTCATTTGTGATTATTGGTTTAAGTTCACTTGTCGTTTTGCCTCGCATTTGTTTTGAAAATTGATTTTTAAACTTAGTGCATGCGCACTTGTTCTTCCAGCTCTACAAGTCCACTTTCTGAGCTTGCAAATATTCCTTGTAGGCGTAGGGGACGTTCGCTCCTTCGGCCGTGGACTGAGGAACGTCTAGTACCACCACCCCCTGTCGAAATGGCAGAAGAAAAGCCGATGAATGAGCTTCTCCAAGCACCCATCGAGGGTTATGGAGATGCCATTATTGTCCCACCATGCGTGGCGATACCTTTGAGCTCAAAACCGGGTTGCTTAATCTGGTAACCCAAAGCCAATTTTATGGTTTTGAGCGGGATGATCCTCATGCACATATTCGATGGTTTAACAAGATTGCATCTACCATCAAATACAAGAATGTCCCACATGAAGCAATTAAGCTTCTTCTGTTCCCATTTTCTCTAGAGGGACAAGCCCAGAATTGGCTTGAGAAACAACCCCTCGCTTTATTGAGACATGGGAAGATTTAGTCACCAAGTTTGTTAACGAATTCTATCCTCCATCCCGAACTACAAGTCTTAAGAATGAGATAATGAAATTTTCTCAAAGATTTGATGAATCATTCGGGGAGGCATGGGATCGTTACAAAGAGTTGCTTCGCAAGTGTCCGCATCATGGTTTTACCGAGTTAATGCAAATGGATACTTTCTACAATGGTTTGAACCAGACTAACCAAGACTCTTTAAATGCCTCCACGGGAGGTAATTTTCTGAGCAAGACCACAAAAGAAGCCTTGCAAATTATTGAAAACAAGTCCCAGTGTCCCCTTTCCGCACTAAGACATATCAATCTCAGTATAATGCTGGACCTTCTACTTCATCTCCCGTGAGTACATCTAGCACCGATGCTAAGATTGACAAACTCACGGATATTGTTCAGGCTTTGGTTCTTGCTAACCAAAAGAAAGTCACTTTCACACAAACACCATCACATGGTGAAGTGAAGAAAGTTGAAGTCTGTGTTACTTGTGGTGGCCCTCATGCATACTACAACTGTACTGCCACCGATGGTAGTCCTTTTGAAGCCAATGCTATAGCCGGTACTTCACATCAAGGAGGTAATCAATACCGTCCTCAAAATGAGCCAAACTACCGTGCTAACACTTATCAGGGACCACCCGGTTTTAGCCAGAATCCTAACATGCAAAACCGGAATCAGAACCAACCTAGAATGAACCAAGGTTATCAAAACCAAGGTAATTTCTATTCCGGACCAAATCAAGGTTTCCAACATCAAGGAAATCTTAATCAAAACAATTTCAATCGAGGAAATCAATTTCATGGGAATATGAATCCTAATCAAGGAAATTTTCAAAATCAAGGCCCTAATCCAAACATTAGAGGCCAGAATTTTCCTAATCAAACTCAAGCCATTGTTCCAACTGGACCATCATCTGATGAGTTATTGAAGCAATTCATGAAATCCCAAGATGAAATGAACAGGTTGTTGGTTAGTCAGATCGCTGATCTTAAGAAGTCTTTAAATGATCAACCCTCGGGCTCAGGAAAACTTCCGAGCAACACGATCGCTAACCCAAGGGGCGATGCAAAGGCGATCACAACCAGAAGTGGTGTTTCATACAATGGACCCGCTATTCCTACTACCTCTTCTTCTTCTCTCTCGAAGGTAGTGGAAAGTGAACCTGAGGCGACAAAGGACAAGGAACTTCCTACTAATAACGGAGGTACCAACGATGTCCAACCTCAAGTTGTCCAGAAACCCAAATCCAACCCGGAGTTGTTTTGAACCTCCTGTAGCTCCTGTTGAGAACCCCAAATCCAAATCTTCTATTCCTTACCCATCACGTTTGAATGAGCAAAAGCTCCGCGAAAAAGCCAGTCATCAAATGGACAATTTTTTCAAATTTTCCAAGAACTACATTTTGACATAAGCTTTGCGGATGCTATCATCTTGATGCCCAAGTTTGCATCAACTCTCAAACACATGTTAAGCAACAAGGAAAAGCTGTTTGAGATAGCTAAAACTCCTCTGAACGAAAGCGCTCTGCAGTTATCTTGAAGAAGCTTCCCGAAAAGCTTGGAGATCCTGGAAAATTTCTCTTACCTTGTGTATTTCCGGGGATGGTTGAATGCTTTGCCTTAGCCGATCTTGGTGCAAGCATCAATCTGATGCCTTATTAAGTATGGAAGAAACTTTCTCTTCCGGATCTTACTCCTACATGCATGACTCTCGAGCTTGTAGATCGTACAATATCCGTCCACTTGGCATTGCCGGGCGTATTTGTGAAAGTAGGAATGTTCCATTTTCCGGTGACTTTGTAGTTGTTGATTTTGATGCCGATCATCGGGTTCCTCTCATTGTTGGACGAGGATTCCCGAGAACGGGCCATGCTCTCATTGATGTATTTGAGCAAGAAATCACACTACGTGTGGGTAATGAAGCTGTCACCTTTAACCTTGATCAAACTTAGAGGTACTCCGCAAACTATGATTCGAGTCGGTTAACGAATAGATATCATTGATGTTGCTTCTGAAGAGTACTCTCAAGAAGTTCTTGGTTATGTTCATAATTCTTCGAGTGATAATCTCACTCATTCATCTCAACCCATCATTGCCAATTCTACTCCTACTCTCACTCCGTTTGAGGAAAGTGACTTCATCTTGGAAGAGATTGAAGCATACTTGGCTAGTGATTCTGTTCCATGGGAAATTGATCACGCTCCAATTGACATCGAGGGGGACATACTTCTCATTGAGAAGTTGCTTAATGATGATCCATCATCAACCCCTCACACTAGTGATTCAATTCCAGATGAGGTTAATAACAATGAGATTAACCTGGAGGGAGATATTCTTCTTCTTGAGAAGTTGCTTAATGATGATCCATCTCCACTCCCTCCCGTCGAACTTCATAACAAGGAAGTCAAGTCAGTTGAGAAAACTGAAGAATTTCCTGAAGTCGAACTTAAGGACTTACCACCTCATCTCGAGTATGCATTTCTTGAGGGTGATGATAAATTACCTGTCATTATTTCTCGAGATTTGAGTAAGATGAAAAATTTGCTCTCATAAAGATCTTGAAGTCACACAAGCAAGCAATTGCTTGGAAACTCTCCGACATTAAGGGTATCAACCCTGAGTTTTGTACTCACAAAATCGTAATGGAGGATGACTTCAAACCAGCAGATTCAACATCAGAGGACGAGTAAATCCAAAAATCCATGATGTTATCAAACAGGAGGTTATCAAACTTCTTGATGCAGGATTGATTTACCCGATCTCAGATAGTCCTTGGGTTAGCCCAATTCATTGTGTTCCTAAAAAGGGTGGCATTACTGTTGTCACAAATGAAGATAACGAGTTAATTCCAACTCGATTGGTAACGGGGTGGCGTGTTTGCATTGACTATCGTAAGTTGAATGACGCCACCCGAAAAGACCATTTTCCTCTACCCTTCATGGACCAAATGCTTGAGAGATTAGCAGGGAATGAGTACTATTGTTTCCTTGATGGTTTCTCAGGTTATTTTCAGATTCCCATTGATCCACAGGATCAAGAAACGACCACATTCACCTGCCCATACGGAACTTTTGCCTACAAACGCGTATGCCTTTTGGCTATGTAATGCTCCGCACGTTCCAACGATGTATGATGGCCATTTTCCACGACATGATCGGGGAAACAATGGAGGTGTTTATGGATGACTTCTCGGTCATTGGGGACTCGTTTCAAACATGTCTCTCCCATTTAGAAAAAATGCTCAAACGGTGTGAAGACACCAATCTTTGTCTAAATTGGGAGAAGAGCCACTTTATGGTCAAAGAAGGCATAGTCCTTGGCCATAAGATTTCCAAAAATGGGATTGAGGTTGATAGAGCAAAAGTAGATGTTATTGCTAAATTGCCTCATCCTACTACCGTCAAAGGTATTAGGAGTTTTTTAGGTCATGCCGGTTTTTATCGTAGATTCATACAAGATTTTTCTAAAATCGCCCGGCCTATGACCCATCTTCTTGAAAAAGATGCTCCTTTTATCTTCTCACCCGAGTGTATCAAAGCTTTTGAAACATTAAAGAAAAAGCTTACTGAAGCACCCATTCTCGTTGCTCCCGACTGGGACTTGCCTTTTGAGCTCATGTGCGATGCAAGTGATTTTGCTATCGGTGCAGTCCTAGGGCAACGTAGATCCAAGCATTTTCAGCCTATCCACTACGCAAGTAAAACAATGACTGAAGCTCAAATTCGTTACACCACCACAGAAAAAGAGCTACTAGCCGTGGTGTATGCATTTGAGAAGTTTCAGCCATACCTAATCTTGACCAAATGCGTGGTGTATACGGATCACTCGGCTCTCAAATATCTCTTTGCAAAACAAGATGCAATGCCGAGATTGCTCCGTTGGGTTCTCCTCCTGCAAGAATTTGATATCATTAGACGTGATAAAAAAGGCGAGAACACGGGCGCTAATCATCTGTCCCGTCTAGAAAACCCGACCAAGATGTTTTGAGAAAAGGAAATAAATGAAACATTTCCTCGAGACACTCAATGCGGTTTCTTTTTGGAGACTCTACCACCCCATGGTTTCTGACTTTGCAAATTACCATGCGGGTAACTTCATAGTGAAAGGGATGTCGACCAACGAGAAGAACAAATTCTTCAAGGATGTTAAACATTACTTCGGGGCGACCCTACTTATTCAAAATCTGTGCGGATCAAGTCATCCGGCGGTGTGTTTATGGACAGGAAGCTATGGACATTCTAAAAGCTTGCCATCTTTGGACCCACCGGGGGCCATCATAGTCCAAATTACACCGCCAAAAGGTGTTTGATTCGGGTTTTATTGGCCCACGATTTATAAGGATGCACGATTTTGTCAAAACACGTGACGCTTGTCAGCGTCACGGAAATATCTCACAAAGAAATGAAATGCCGCAAAACGCCATTCAAGTGTGTGAGATATTTGACATCTGGGGCATTGACTTTATGGGGCCATTTCCATCATCTCGAGGCAACAAATACATACTTGTGGCTGTTGACTATTTGTCAAAATGGGTTGAAGCGAAAGCTTTACCTACTAACGATGCCCGAGTTGTTGTGAAATTTTTAAAATCTCTTTTTGCTAGGTTTGGAACTCCACGAGCTATAATTAGTGATCGTGGTACGCATTTTTGCAATGACCAATTTGATCGAGTCATGCAAAAGTATGGTGTAACCCACCGTCTCTACTGCATACCACCCCCAAACAAGTGGGCAAGTGGAAGTTTCCAACCGTGGTATTAAAAGAATTCTTGAAAGGACAATAGGCGAAAATCGTGCATCCTGGTGGATAAAGCTGGATGGACGCACTTTGGGCCTTCCGTACAGCTTATAAAACACCAATTGGGTGTACTCCATACAAGCTAGTGTACGGAAGGCATGTCATCTTCCGATTGAGCTTGAGCACAAAGCATACTGGGCCTTAAAATATGCAAACTTCGATATTAAGACAGTTTGGTGATCACGGAAAGTTCAAATGAATGAACTAAATGAACTCCGTGATCAAGCATACGAGAACTCTTTGATCTACAAACAAAAGACAAAGAAGATTCATGAGTCCAAAATCAAGAACCGCGTTTTCAACGTTGGTGATCGAGTCCTTCTTTTCAATTCACGATTGAAGATATTCTCGGGAAAGCTCAAGTCCCGTTGGTGCGTCCATTTACTATCACTAAGGTTTATCCTTATGGCACCATTGAGTTATCTCAACCTGATGGTCCAAATTTTAAAGTGAATGGACATCGATTGAAGCATTATTTTGGAGAGGACATTCCACCTGTGGTTGTCCCGGATCTACAAACTTTCCCCATGAACCAATGAATGCGGGGATCGAATCAAGCTAGCGACTCGGGAATCAAAAACAGTAGCACACCATATGGGTTTTCACCCATATTTCTGATTTCTTTCTACTTTATACCACCCTAGTGTGGGGGAGTTGCCCCCCGCTGTTGTATATAAGCTCTAAAAAAAAATGTGTATATATCACAAAAACAAAATAATGGCCGTAGTATTTCCCTTTTATGTTCTATGTTTCGGCATAACCGCCGGTACTTTGAATATTGAGGGCAATATTCATTTCTAAGTGTGGGGGGGGGGGGATTCTCACAAATTTTATCATGTATTTATTCTACCCAATTCCCCCGTTTTTGGCCAAAATTTTTTTTTTGGAATAAGTGTTTTACACTTACTCAGCAAATGGTAATCAGTCCGCCATGTCTAACACACATAAGGATTGGCTAATCCAGGAGCAAACGGCTCTTGGTAAAGATTCATCAAATCCGTTGACGGCTTGCAATTTGCCCAAAATTGTATGGTGTTCAACTCACCATATCTTTAAACTAGTGAAGAGTTGGCTAGCCCGCAAGTTTATGGCTTGTGGTAAAGGCAGTTGAAAAACCATAATTGGTAATCGGCTCACCAAAGATAATATTGATAATTTATCAAAGAGTTGGCTAGTCCGAAGCAAGCGGCTCGGTAAAGACAAATCAAATCCGTTGACAATTTGGTGATTTGCTCAAAATCATTTGGTTATCATTTGTACCAAGGTTCTTACTTGAACTAAAACAATGGCTACTCGAAGTAATGGCTTTTGGTAAAGAGATGAAATCCATTAATTTTTCTCAAAACATTGCTAGGGACTAGCAATATCTTAGTGTGGGGGATTGATGAGTGTCTAAATACTCATCATTTTTATACTGTTTAGAATGCCAAAAATATCTGAAAACACTCAGAAATGCATCAAAATAATGAAAATATCACAAACAAGTGTTTTATGTGTTTTAAATGCAAAAATATCAAAATCTGGTGAAAAACGTATTAAGTTTGCATAATTGGCAGTTTTAGTCCCCCAAGTTTAAAAAGTTGTCAAAAACAGTCCCTGGTAAATCAAAATAAAGAAAAATATCATTTTAAGTCCTTAGGGATTCATAAGTTGTCAAAACAAGTCCTTGAAATTTAAAATTGCAAAATTACAACTTTAGTCCCTCAAGTTTTGAAAATGTCAAATAAGGTCCTTGGATATTTAAAAATAGAAAATAATCAACTATGGTCCTTGTACTATTTAAGAATGGCAATAATGGTCCTTGTGTTAACTTTGGAATATTTACAGGTTTGGTCCCTTAACTTTGGCCGAATTGCAAAGTTAGTCCTTGTATTATTAAACTACCAAATGGACCCTTTATGTATTATTACCCACCAAAACCCAAAAGAACCCCAGGCCAACACACTGTGACCCCCATTGTGAACCCCTTTAGTATTATTAATACCAAGTCAAAAAGTCAAAGCGCGCTAAAACTAGACCTACTGTTCATCGTCCTCACCATTCTCTGTAATCCCAATACCATAGTTGTTTTTACACCTTTTCGCCTTTACACATCACTTATACACCTGTTACCAACTCCCCTAACACCTCCATATCTTCCAAAAAGCTTTAATTAGCAAAACCACGCTCAAAGACTATTTTGGCGCCAAATTTGACAAATGGCGAAATTGATGATCTGTGAAGATCCAATGGTTGGAAATTGGTGGGAAATACTCAGAGATGTCGACTAAGATTGAAAATATCAATAAAAGGGAGCTTGGTGCAAGAGAGCAAGGAAACTAGTGTAAATTTAGTTTTCTTAAGTCGTTTTAGCTTAAATTTAAATTTCAGTGTATGTTTTAGCTTTTGAACTTTGTATTTCAAGTTTTCAGTGTAGTGTTAAAACTTTGTCAATTATCAATTTCAAGTTTTAATCATATCTCCAGTTTATGCAAAATTTCAAGTTTAAAAATTTCATGATGGTTCGAATGTTGTTAGTAGTTAATGTTTTGGACTCTTAAGCTCATGTAAGCTCCTATATAGCTTATCTAAGCTATTAGAAACCTTTAAACTTTGTTTAATATCAAAAACAGAAAAATCACATAATTACTCAAAAATAGTTATAAAATAAAAAAAAAGTCCATGGAAGTGAAGGTCAAAGATGGGCGAGGGTGAATACAGGATTGCCCTGGTTTAGAGCTTCTTGGGAAGCTTTAGGAAGTGTCTGCAAGTCCTTGGTTCTCGATTCTTGCTTAGACTCATTTGTAAGCAATTTCTTAAAAGTTTGCAATTTTTAGTATAAGTGGTTAATTCTTGCTAATATTAGTTTAATTATGTTTCATTGTAGTTAATATAAGTTAATCATTAGATTACTTGGGTTAAAAAGCTGTTTCAGTACTTAAATCTTTAAAACAGTCTTATAAATGGGTGTTTGGATTCATTAGTTTAAGCGTGTTATAGGTTTCTTGTGTTATTGCTTGTGCTTGTCTTGTGTCTCATTAGTCCCTAATAACTCAAACAAACCATAAAATCCAGTCCTTCTTTGAGAAAAAGTCAAATATACCTTTAATCTCATCTTTCTCATTAACTGTTGGATTTTAAAGTTCTATGATCAGGTTTTGTGTTAATAAGTATTTATTATTGATCAAGTCGGTCTAATCCACCTTAATACATCATAATCAGTTGGTAGGATCAATCCAAAACTCATAAAAGTCAACTTTTAGTGTAAATCAAAAAGTCAAAAATTTCAGTATTAGTCGTTTTTAAATAAAATAGATTATTTTATCAGTGTTGCAAAACAAGGCCTACAAGGCCGATTAATCGCCGATTAGGTGTTGCAAGGCCACCAACCTTTCTGATTTATGTAAATCGGTCAAACAAATCGGTGAACCGTGGTCAATGGTTGTCAATGACTGTTAATGGTGGTCAAACTTGTCGAAAACCTTCATATCTTGCCGAAAATACTTAAAACTACCCATAAAATTGTTTGAATAACTTATGGTCATTGTTTATATCTATTACAAGATGTTTCTCAAGAAAAATATTGCCGAAAATACATAAACTTGTCAAAAATACCTAAAACATCGAAAATACCTAAAATTTGCTTAGAAAATACTAAAAATTCGGAAATGCCAATATGATTAATCACCGATTAATCCCGCCTAAACCGATTACAAGCTACAGGGAGGTCGACCGCCCGACTACCGATTCGCGATTTTTGCAACATTGTATTTTATATAGGGCTTAAAATTAGTTTTCAACATTTGAGCTTTTAGGATATCAAAATATAGTTGCTCAGCTTTATACTAGTATTTTTTATATTTTCTAAAAAGCTTATTACATAGCTTATTTTCTAGCTTATTTCAAGTACCCTTTTCAAAAGCTTGCCACGTACACGGTTTCATGGCCACTTTCATAAGCTCACACAGAGCTTGTTAGTTGGTCAAACCTTGTGAATTTTAGTTCTTTGGAAAGCCAACCAAGCCATTTCAAAGATCCAAGCTTAGTTTTTCAAATTGTATCTTATTTGATAGGGTTGCACCTAGTTTCTTTTTTGTCCCATTACTCAGATTAACTGTCTGGCTTAAGGAGATGAACTGAACCCATTTTCACAAGCTCTTAATAAGCTCTCTAGTTACCCTTAGCTTGTGATCTTTGGCTTTTTTGGAAGCCCACCTAGCTTGCCCACTTGATACCTCGGTCCTTGTTTTTAGCTTTTGAGCTTATTTGATAGCTTAAATCGGCTTTGGAAAAGGTGCAGGCCTTTGGTTGTTTGGCTTAGATTAAGTGCTTATTGCTTATTTCCAGCTTATCAATATGCTTATCTGTGTATTTTAGCTTCATATAAGTAGCTTGTAGCTTGTTTTAGCTTATTTCACTTTTGTTTCCAGTTTGCAAGTTTATTTGAGCTTTAAAAATCAATATAAGCTCATACTCAAAACTGTTAGCTCATAAGCTTATTAAAACAGCTTATTTTTAATTTCCAAAATTTTTTTTCATTAAAGTAGCTTATAATCAGTAGTTAAGTAGTTTTAAAAAAAAACCACAAAAACATCATTTTAAATATAGTGATAGCGTTTATTTAATAGAAATTAGCTTTTGATTTTTCTTTTCAGCTTATTATTAAGCACATCTTGTTTTATAATTTTCTTAGCTTTCTGTCATCATAAGATATTTTTAGAAAAAGTTTCATAATTTTCTTAGCTTGTTTAGTATTTATTAAAATTAAAAATAGTTAAAAGTATTAAATAATTAATAATAAATAAATAAAAACATAAAAAATATCTTTTCAATTTTAAAATTAGTTTTATAATATTCTAGATTTTTCCAAGTTAAAATTTTATTTTTCCAGGTTTATTTTATATTTTCTAGTATTTAAGTGTATTTTAAATAGTAATTAATTAATAATAAATAGATAAAAAGTGTAAAAAATATATTTTAAATTTTAAAATAAGTTTTATAGTATTTTAGATTTTTCTAAGTCATAATTTTATTTTTCTAGCTTTATTTCACATTTTATCATATTTTAGGTTATTAATAAATAGTTAAAATAGTTTTTAATTAATAATAATTAAATAAATAGTTATAAAATAATTTTATTTTTCCAATCATTTTCTTTTATTTTTAGGATTCCAAAAATATCATTTTCATATTTTTAGGTCTTTTATTTCTTAGAATTCACTTTTTATTTTTATGCGTTACGTAGTTTAATAAACGTATGTATTTACGTTTCTTTTATCTGATTGTTGTGCTTTACAATTCTGTATTCAATATCCATTCCAATCAATCAGTAGTGTAATTATTCATCAAAATCCTTACTGATCACTATCCTTAGTGATTATTCGACATCTGAATTAGTTCAAACACCATTAAGCCTCCGTGGGACTTAACGACCCAGGAATCCACTATATTCCTCTGATCTTAATTGCATTGCTTTTCGAGATGTTTTAAGTTTATCACGATTGACCATTCACAAGTGGTTAGCTTGTGTGATTAAACTTGCTCTCAAGAGTATTAGGGGCGAATCGATTCTGATGCCTTATAGGACATTCTTGGTAACGAAGAGTTACGTTGCTGATGGCACCGTTTGCTGATAGAATACAAACAGTACGAGGCCCTTGCTGGGAGAATGCTATAATCTTTGAGGCAATATCCTGTAATCCCCATAGTGGAACCCAAAAAAACCAATTAGGCATGTAATAAAAAAAGGTTAAATTGTATAAGAATACATGACACCAAAATTGCATTATTATCAAGTCCTTACTGTGAATTGTGATTCATTATTATATTGAGGCACACTTCTCTAAACTATTTCTTTAACGCAGACAAGCAATAGTTAAAAAATTTAATCGAGCATGGAAACCATAGATATGCGTCAAATTATCACAGTTTGTTTTTTGGCCAACAACAAATAGTAGCAATTATTAGCATTTAACATATGAGATAGTAACCATGAACAAAATAAGATATAATAGATTAATAGCTAAAATAGTCCAATAATAGAAGGGCGTAAAATGTTTAAAATAGCCTGTGTGTAATATCCGTTGATTCAATATGTTTAAGAGCTTTGGTGTGGCACACATAAGAGATCCGTTAACCACAAGTAAACACTATTCAATTATTATTTGTATAGTAATATCTGTTGATTCAATATGTAAGTGGACCTGTCAAATACCGCTTACTCGAGCACAAAAAAATAAATAAATAAAGGTCCATGTTTCAAGAAAATAATGATCCATACTTATAATTGAAAAGAAATTGAGACATAATTAAAATGTAAATCGAATTTTAAGATTGGAAGTAAAAGTTGGGATCAATACCTCTGCTGCTATAACTGTGATGACATGAGGCGTGAAACCAACACCAGCTGCACCTGTCAAATGTAATCACGAGCTAATCAATTACTTAATACAACTACGACTAAGATTGCAGGTATAAGAACAAATGAACAACTAGTTGGCATATGTATAGCAAATGTTGCTATGATTTGTAATAAATTGAACTTTGTTGTGTAGTATTAAACGCAAATTCCCTTCGTCAATAAAAATGGAGATACTACATTGCTAATTTGCACAATTTTCCCTGATCACAAATCTAGTTAAGCACTAAATACAAAAGAATGGAAGAATTTTTGCAGGACCAATTGCTTGTAATAGCAATAATGACAGATAAAAATAACATTAACGTGCTTGGTTTTTTTACAGATCATATCAGCATTCAGCATGAGCTAAACAAACCATTGTTCTATTGGCAAAAAACAATGAAAGTGTATCACTATAAGAGGTACCAAAATACACATATGTTACCATTATTGCTAATTCATAATTCATGTAACTGGTTATCATAATTGGCATAATATTCAAGTATTTTCCAATACTGATCAACTAACCAAATACATAAACAACTATTAAATCTTAGAAATAGACCCAAACGCAATATAATTAACATAACCAACACATAATCAACAAGAAGAAGAATCAAATTTCACCTAAAGCATCCAACTGTCTTGTTTCTATCACGAAGCTAGTTAACTCTTAATCCACAGGGACAAATAAATAGCAAGACTAAGTATGACAAAAATTATCAAACAAGCAACATAATTTTTTAATTTTACATATCATATTTATTGGCATAAAACAATGAAACATATCTCTATAATTGGTAACTAAATTCAAATATGTAGCTAGCATTACTAATTTATGTAATTAGTTATCATAATTGGCAAAACATTAAGCTAATTTCCCATTCAAATAAACTAATCCAAGACATAACCAACATTTAATTCTTAGCATTAATGACCAAGCACATGAACACAAATGTAACTATAATTGGTGGTGTTACCCGAACCAGGTGAAACCCTAATCCACCATCTAAACCTGATTCGATCCCTTGACTTTGATCTACCTTGCATCTTTTTGATGATGGTGGCGTGGCAAGTCGGTGGAGGTGGCTGTGGTGTCGGTGTGGTGGTGCTAGAGAGAGAGGGACAGGCGGTAAGAGGGATGTGAGAGAGAGAGTAGAAGGTTTTTTTTACTCGAGGATGAACGGTGTAATTGTTTAGAGCCACAGGGACGATTTATATAAATTTACGTAATTAAATTTTGATTAGAGGTTATAATAGGAAAATTAAAAAAGTATTTGACTACTTTAGGAAGAAAAAAAAGTTGAATGCATAACAAAGGAAAAAGTGGCAAGTTGGATGTATTTTTAGACCATTTTCCCTTACTTTTTTCGCATTTAGTTTAATTTAGTAGTTTATGTGTTATTTGTTGTCTATATTATTTTAACCAAGATTTACTATTTATTTTTTGTCGAACTAACCTATAGACTAACACTAACGGGCACTGACCCCGATCAGTGTAGCTAGTGGGGTAAGTGCGAATCGTTCGTCAGGAGTGAATTACTTAAATACTAATCCTAAAGGTATTCTAATTACTAAATAACCTAAACTATTGCAAAGGGGGGTTAAGCCTGAGAGGCTGATACGAGTTCGGTTTTCTAATTAAACTATGAAAGCAAGTAAATTATTAAACTAAATAACACAAAATAAATGAAAGAAAGGAAGGTACTAAATCACCATTAGGAAGAATGTGCTAGCCAAGTTCATCCAATCAAGTATTAGTGATATGTCTTACTTGCAATGATTACTAATTCATTCCCTTTGGTGATTCATGAATGTAGACTAGGTGGTTCTTCTCCCTAAATCCTAGGCTAACAAGAGGTTAATCTTGTCACAATTAACGAACCCGCTTAATGTTTTTCAAATATTACATATAATTTATCTAGGTGACATAAATGTAACCTTAACTTCTACGAGTTTTACTAAATTACTTGCCATGATCTTATATTTATCTACCTAGGGGCATTACGTACACTAGTCCTAATAAGTGAATTTGCTAAGGGATTTTTCCAGATGGGTGCTCCTAAGCTAGATCCAATTCAGAAGGTTTTTCTACATTTAGTTATTACGATACGGATCTAAGGTTTATAATTCAAATAACCACAATTACCGATAGTTAAGTTACATAATTTATATACATATTCGAAAGATCTAGAAAATAAATAACACTCAATCAAGTATATAAACGAGCATAGGCGATAAACATAAATAATATCCAACGAGATAAACTAGTAATCGATGTAAAACATATAAAAAACAAATGGTTTTTATAAACTTGGCTAACACGTAAGGGCGTTAGCCCATAATCTTAGTAACAAAGTGCTTAAACATAATCAAATCAAATAAAGTATGAAACATAGTGAAATCGAGGAGCTAACCGAATGACTAACTGAAGAAACTATGTTAAAAAGAGTTCTCCTAATGAATGACAGAGTTTGCAGGACCTTCTTACCTTCAAAAATTATCTGGGAATCGAACTTTGTGGTAAAAGGTTGTGTAGAATTCGTAATAAGGGTTTTGTATTTATACCCTCTGGAATTAGGTCGATATGGTGTATTGGCCTCGTCCAATACGGCGTATCGGGCTTGAATAGCGTAGGTGATGTGTCGTTGTGTATAGGTAATTTATGTATTCAAGTTTTAAATTTATATTTTGCCGACTTTACCTATAACAAACACTAACGGACAATTATCCCGTCGCTGGTCAGCTAGTTGGTAAGTAGGGTGTCGATCACTAAGAGTGGAACGTTAACACTTAAATCTATCAGTATTTTAATTATGTAAGTTAGTCTAATTAAGCCTAATTCTAACGCAGCAAAGTCAACCTGAGAGACTGGCACGTGGTTTAGATTTAATAAAACTATAAATGTAATAAGATAGATAACACACACAAGCAGAAACACAGATAAAAAGAAAATGTCAAGCCGATATTAAGGAAAATGTATTAACCAAGTTTAGTCATATAAGATGTATGATTAGTCTAAGAGCTTTAACGACGATACTCACGGCCTGACGTATATTTGACCAAAATCTAGGCAGCCCCTAAACTCTAGATTTGTGTATTAAGTTTCTCAACTAATCTAATCATGTCACGATTAGTCGAAATCCGCATAAAGTGAAACTTAATGATTATCAATTTATCATTTATCCCCTCAAGGCTTACATTAACATATTAAGAAATATGAATGAAGTAATAAATGTAATCAATGCGCAGGACTAAGTAAACTATCAAATTAGAAACAAATCAAAACATTAAATAATCATTAAACTTGTCTAATACCTACATGTATTAGCCCTTAATCTCAGTCATAATACAAGATAACATGTTCAGAAAGATTCAAGTATAAATCAAAAGAGAAAAATATGCTAACCAAACGATTAAAGTGTAGTTAAACAAATTAAGTGAATTCTCCTATGGAATTATGGCACTATTAGGACCTTCTTGGTGTTCGTTTGTCTCTGGTTTCGTACTTGGTGGTTATCTCCTCTTTGAAAACCGGACTTAGGATTTTCTATTTATAATTTTTGAATACGGTCGATACGGCGTATCAGATTTGTTCGATACGGCGTATCGAGGTAACTGCGCATGAGGTTTATATTCCAGAATATTCGTACACTGCCTTACTAATACGATGTATCAAGAGATGCATACAACGTATGAGTTCTTCATTATCTTGGAAATATGGTGAAGTCATTGAGATGGATACGTCATATCTTAATAAGGTCATACAACGTATCTGGACTAAAATAAGCTCGTTCTTCTGTTTGACCAAAGTTTCATATACGGCGTATCTAATAATTAGATACGGCGTATTCTTCAAAGTCAGAAAATGGTCTTCATAATCTACCAAGTCTTGGTATACGACGTATATGTCTAGAATGATACGGCGTATTCTTGTTAGTTTTGTGGAATTTATCGAACTTGGTCAATTTGCTTCAAAACATGTCCATTATTGCTAACTTTTACCAATTGCTTGTAAAAATATGAGATATAAATATTTAAGAGATTAAGTATCAAATCTTATATAAAATGATATAAAACAAACAATATACATAGGATAATGATGCTATTAATATGACCCTAGTTGATGTCATCAAATATCCCTCCACTTAAACTTTACTCGTCCTCAAGTAACTTTAGATAAAACTTATGAAAATGTATCCTAAACATTCGTCTAGGATTTTTCTAGTTAAGCATTTATTCATTTAATATCATGTGCACAACTAAACACCTCCCGAAATAAGAAAATGAAATCACTCAAATCACTCGACTAATATTCTATCATAAGCTTGGCAAGAATACATCTCCACCACTAAAGCTAAGGAGTAACAAGTCTAAAAGGGTAAATTGGGTTAATCATGATAAGGCTTAAGGGTTGTACCAGGATTATGTTTAAATATTTCATACAAAAACATATTAGATCGCTAGCGTGTATTCTTGATTTACTCAAATAATGGATCGTCACTTGAATAGTATATCTTGGATCACTGGCGCGTTATTTTCATAACGGATGGTCACTAAAATATTAATGCATTAGATATTTTCACAAAGCCATTACTATATTCGGATATTCGAAAGCTAAAAACAGATAAAGCAATTTGGTAAGGGTAAGGATAAGGTATGGAAAATACATTTAATTGTTGTAAAATAAAATAACAAACAGATAGAGTAAGTCCAAACAACGAACAAAAATGTGGTTAATTACTTCCTGATCATCCCATGAAAAAGACACAAATCATAGACTAACTCACACTTTAACATGGAAACTCATGCTTTAGTAGGTAGACATGAATTAGACTCAATGATGTCTTAATCATCATCTCATAAAACAAACCTTAGTTGACGTTCCCTTAACGGCCAACTCCCTTGCAATCCATAAATATAATACAACAAATAATGGCGAAATCTCCACTAATACAAAATTACTAAGTTTTTTAATTGCGACCAACTTCTTATAAAATACAACAAAACTTTACATCGTTGGTTTATAACACGTATCAAAGAATAATTGATTAGCTCAAAATATATAATCGGTTAAGTTTAGACGAACTGATTATCTCACAATCTCTCATTTTCTTCTCTTTTTTTTTTCTTTTTCTATTTTATTTTTTCTTAGTAAATCAACTAATGGTGTAAAATTTTACCACTTCACCATTATAATACATCTGGATGATTTTTCCATATACTTTAAAACTTCATATATACAAATAATAGTGATAGTAGTAAACACACGAAAATAAAAAATAACTACTATCACATTCCCATTGCGTTGTGCAATTCCCGACCTAACCAAAGATAAGAAACACACGCACATAGGAAATACACACAAAAGTAACAAACCACGGACTTTAATATTAGTATAGGATAAGGTGTGTAGGCTATTTGGTTTTATACGGGGGTAAACTAACCAGTGTAGTTAGTTAATATTATAAAACATGTAAATGACATAGGCTATTTGGGTGAAATCCTAGAAATTTACCTAGTTAGATAAGCCACTCCAATTATATCAATAATACTCATTATGGTGGTGTCGAATAGTATATCAAGCCAAGTTATAAGGTTTACTACAAGTTACCGACACACTCATATTTTTTTGGAATTTGAGTAAAGTAGTGAAAACGGAATAGGATTAATTCTCAAAATATGGAAATAAGGGTTATGTGTGCGAGTTATGCAACTGTCGATTTCACAAAAATATGCTTTTTTTTAATTTAAGCATATATTATGCATATTTTTTAAAAATGAAGGACAAAAAATGTTCTAGTTCTCCATCCCCCTACTTAAGATAAACAACGTCCTCATTGTGTAAATAGATAAATACAGGAAATATAAAGAATTAGAACAAAAACTCTCCTGAGATTTTCTTGGTATGATCCTCCATGATGCGTATGTGAGCAAATTTTCATTTTCGTGTGTGTAAGGGCGTCTAAATACCCGCATGACTACAACACACAGAAAATAAAGCATATATGTAAACCATCACTTCCTACGTAATCTTAGTACTCCACATGTGTTAATATGTATGAAAATCACAGCTAGTGTTTCTACGATAATTGATGGTTAGTGAAATAAAAATTAAAAGAAAAATAAACTGAAGATTATCAGGTCAATCGATACACCATATCCATGGTATGGGATACGCCCTATCGATCCTGGAAATATAAACCAAATAAAATACTTAAGAGATTAGATACCCCGTATATATTTAACGGATACGACGTATCGATTACCAGACATACTTAGTTATTTAGCAGCAAATCTGTCATCATTTTCGCTCTATCGCACATACATTCATTAACTTTGTTCAACTTAATGCCAGTCTTGATTCAAAGATCTATCCCAAAAGAGTGAACTGATCATGTATATGAAATAGGAAAGGAATAATGTTCATATTATCAAGATACATAACCAGAAAAATATAAATGTCAAATGATATGAATATGATGTCCACAAAACCAAAAGAGTGGTAAACTATATGGGTGATCATGTGGCTGACTGGTCATCGGTCGGTGGAGTTGAGGGTACTGGCACCGTCTGTCCTCTCTAGGACCTTGCGTCTCTCACGCCTATATCTCTGGTGTGTATTTGTCATGACAGGCCCCTCATAACTGGGATACCTATAACCACACTCCTCGAGGATCTCAGTGATCCTCCCAAGTACCCAACCTAGTCTACTCAACTGCCATACCCTGAATGATTCCCCGCTGCTCATCAATGCTACCCCTCAATAACCTCAACTCCTCCTCAAATCTATCAAGTATCTGTGCTGTAATACGTGGAGCTGCTGTTGGTGGTGGTGGTGGTTGTACCGGGGTGCTGTCTGTCCCTAGGTGGTAGCTCGCTCCTTGCGAGCATCAGGAACAACAACCGGGGCCTTCTGACCATCTCCCTGATCCTGAACAATAGCTGTGTGGCCATAGTGGACCCATAGCAACCCAATGATAAGAATCCATAATCTGTTCACAGATCTTGAACTTCACCAGCCCATCAAGATCAATAACCGGTAAGTCTCTCACCACTAACCCCACAAGAGCTGCATCAGTAATCACCTCGAAATGAACTCCTATCCTCGAGAAAAAATGACCACCAGACATTGCACTCCCCTGCTTCCTCCCGGAAGCATGCCTAAATAGATACTGAGCCAAGCGTGGGGGCGTTCAACGCGTCCCTCGGCTCCTTAGAAGAGAGGTCGGTAGTGTTGTTCACTTTCTCAGTGTGACCTCTCTTACCAATCGTCAAGGTAATCAGGCTATGATACAAACACCTCAGGGGTTCCCTAATCCGTTTGTAGGAGGGGTAAGTGGTCAAGGAATCCCCTCTAGAAGAAATCTTGGTCTAGTAACTGACCAAATCCCCTTTTT
The DNA here is from genome assembly GCA_910596185.1 of Chrysanthemum makinoi. Classification (NCBI taxonomy): domain Eukaryota; kingdom Viridiplantae; phylum Streptophyta; class Magnoliopsida; order Asterales; family Asteraceae; genus Chrysanthemum; species Chrysanthemum makinoi. The sequence continues at coordinate 84,903,571 of OU343219.1, read as the reverse complement.
AAGCAATCTTCCTCAAACCTGCGGTCCAATATGCCTAAAACCCCACGGTAGCCATCTTTGCCTCAGTATGCAACCCCAAAACCAAGATAAACTCCCTCACACTCATCTGGAATCTAACATCTCCTATCCTGAACACAAGGGTGTCAACAATACCCAACTCAGCATCAGTCTCCCGATAACTGAATGTGCTAAAGAACTCTAGCATAACCTCCCTTACTAACGGCCCTCGAATACTAAACAAACTCCTCAAAACATGAGATCTGGATATAACCTGACCATCGTCCCCAGCATGTATCATCTTTAACCTATCCCTCATATCTTTAACAACATAACCACCATCAACTTCCTTTAACCTATCAAATTCTAGAACCGGGACTCTGAACATGTTCCAGTAGTAAATACGATCTATCCTTGTCAGGTACTCCTCTCGTGCCTCAGGAGTAAGGTCCATATGCCCAAACTTAAGCCATGGATGTCTGTTCGCTGCATTGGGAAGAACTATCTACATAATAATCAAAAGGAAATTAGTTCAGTAAAAACAAAATGTTTTAGATAGGAGATCGATACGGCGTATTGAGGAGCATGGATACGCCATATCATTAGTGCAGTAATCATTTTTAATCAATACGGGGTATACCAGTCTTAAAGTTGCTTGTACACCAGTCTTTCAGCATTTCATTTACCGTCTGTTACATTCTGTAGAAGTTAGCAATAGTTGGAACCTTGCCCTATTTCTTCATTTCACAAAATTTATCTTTAAACTTCTCAGACGGTTCAGGACGGATTTCTGCTTCTTCCAGCTCATACCAATCATTAAAATCTCCATCTAATAAATATCTATTTCTACCCAAAAGTTCTTACTCGTGTAATAAGCTTTCAAGTTCTGCTTTATCTTGATGTTGTTAGGTAGATAATGATGGTTGCTGTTTTTGTTGAGTTTGTTGTTATTGAGGGGTTGTTTTGTTACCAGTAGAGGATGATTCTCTGAAGCTGGTACCTCTGTTCGCTTTCTCCCCCTCAGGATTACCACTTGTCGGGGTCATCACGGGATCTTTGTGAACATTTTCATCTCTACATGTTGTTGGTGTGCTTCGTGTAAGAATTGCCATTTTCTTCAACATCTCAAACAACTTAGGATCATTAGCTTGGAGAGATGGATTGCCGATCATGTAAGCATATAAATTATTTCTTTTCTCCTTCAGTACTTTACTTTGAATGATTCCACTCATTTAATTATGCACCGCAGTAGCTAAGACTGTTCCGACACCTTCTTGCAACTTGTCAAATTGGTCTTTTGTAATAAATGTTTCTTGTATAGCATGGCGGATTTGATCAATTTGTTCTGAAGTGAAGTACGAAGGAGGAGGTGGAGTTGGTGATGAGTGATATGTTGGTGGTGGTGTCGTAGGTTGAGCTTGTTGAAGTGATGCGATAGTAGCTGCAGTAGCAATCTCCATTAGTACCTATGCCAAACATAAAAGGGTGGATCACCTTCAACTCAGTGAAGAATGAATCACCTCCAATATTAACATTGAGGTTTACACCAACCATACCTGATTTCTCCGGATTTCCTTCTGATCCTGATAAACTAGAGTCTACTACAAGAGTTGTGCCAGTAGTTCCTATTGGCTTAAGAAGGTTAGGAAAAGTAGGAACTATCGGCTCTTCTACAAGATGGGTGACATCTTGTGAAGACATTGTCTTAGGAGAGCCAATGGTGTGTGAGCTGGACTTTTAGTGGGATGCCAAAATGTATTGATCTGCATCAACATCAGACTTAATATAATCAAAATCATTTATATCTTTGTCATTGGGTGTCTTTGGTGGTTTTTCACTTACGTTCGACCCTGCATTTCCGATTTCAACCAATTATTCTATCTCTACAGCTAGATTATGAGTACCCTCAACCGACTCTTCCTTAACTTGTTTCGTATTGAGTATACCTCGTTTAATTTTATTTTGTTGCGGTTGTGGTTCCCTGATAACAATCCCTGCACTTTGCTTATTTCCTTTGTTCCTAGGGGCGCTAACTCCTGTCTTATTCATTCCAGGGGTAGGCTCCACCGGTTGCGGCCTTGCCATAAGAACTTCTATTCCAACTCTTCCATTCACATAATTGATATACGCCATAGTATCCCATACTTCCTCCGTTAACATCCACTCAGGGACTGCCATTCCTTGAGTTGTAGTGTGAGCATTTTCAATCTTGACTTTCTTCATTATTGAATCATCGTTCACATCATGTTTTGATGCTTTAGTTCATTTGGAATTTTGGGATATGTATTTAGGATATATGCGATGATGAGTTTGATGAAACAAACAAATGGGATAGTGTTAGTCATTTTACACTTCTGGAACAAAAAATCTTCCTATATTAATGAGATGTAATCAATGTGCTTCCCATTAACCACTCCCCAACACATTCGGAGAGTATGCAAAGTTGACCCGTCAAGTGCTGTAACCTTGGCAGATGTGCATCGATTAAGGATCATGAAAAGTGTGTTCCAAGGTTGAAGAAGTTGTTTTCTTTTAAAGTTTGATGCAGTGGGTTGTTTAGGATCATCAAACCCTAAGGATCTTAGACAATCAGGAATCTTGTGTTTGAATTGGGGTTTTTCAATGAAGTTGACATGGTTATTGTGAGTACGTCCTGCTAAGTGCAACACAATGCGGATTTCATCGAGGGTAGATTAAACTTCATAGCTGTCGATGTTAAAAGCACAATGATCGGTGAAGAACTTTATGGTTTTCTAGAATTTTTTAATGAAGATGACTGGGACAGTTTCAGAGTTGGTAAGTGTGGAAGCAAGTGTGTGATTTTTGAGGATTTCACATATGAACTGGTGCTTGTTATTGCAACTTAAGGTGTTGAAGTTGACTCGAGCATTGCAATTTGCTATACCAAGATGAGTGTGCCCAAGTACAAGTTGTTCCTCAGATAGTAATTGTTGTGGAGCTTGTTGTGCCAATTAAGTACTGAGATAAAGACAGAAATGAATCAGATACTATGAATACAAAGGATTTTGATTTTCTCTTTTTCCACTCTGTATGCTTTTATACGTCCTGGCAATTCTTTTACGAACTTATTTTTCTCATTTTCTTTCCCATGTGCCTTGTACTTGCTTTTTCTGACACACTAACATACGCTCTTTTCTCTTCACGTACGATTTATCATTATTTCTGTTTTTCTCTTTCTCTTTTTCTGTTTTTCATACGTTCCTCACCAAGCACAAATATTTGAAATTAGTGATCTCTTTCCATATTTGAAGTGATATTTGTTTTGAATTAATGAATCTCATTGACATAAGAAAAATCAAGAATCAGCTTCGCATTTTGAAAATAAGTTTTGAAAGAGATTCACTCATTTACTTTATTCATGAAAGCACACCAGATATAATTCATTACTTAAGGGCCTAGGAGGGACACACTTACATGGATAAACTAACAAGAATAAATCTAATTAGCTATCGGAAATTATTACCCGTCGTAGGTCTCTAAAGATAAGAACGAATCTAGGTTTTATCAAGGTGAACATACTTTTTCACAATTTCTTTGATCTTTAAGAGATTACATGATCAGAAAAGATTTGACACATAAAGTCTAAATTTAATCTTAGTGAATCTGGGCGGGACACGCTTACATGGGTTGACTAATACGACTAGGTCATCTTAATCACCGGAAATTATTGCCCGTCGTAGATTCAAAAAGAATAAATTTAAGCTTTTAATGCATTTTGTCAATGAGCATTTATGAGATAGACTGAGGTTATATATAAGATCATGCGAGACATGTTTACATCACTTGTTGGGACAACATTGATTGGATCTCATTTTGTTTTAATTATGACAAATAAACCTTCACAACTCATAAAATCACAAACGTTTGCCAAAAACCAATCGAATCAACACCTCCTCCTGACAACCCGATAAATGTGGTTCTTTCAATACATGTATGATTATGATATGCGCTTCATGGGGAAAACTAGAAACGAGTTTTAGAATTAGAGGGATGCAAAATCACAACCTCTCGTTTTTGACAAAACACCAACTCAAATATTTTCTCAATTTCCTCTAGACAAGGATTTTCTAAACTTAGAAGACTCATAACTTTCATATGACATCAAGGGAAAGTATTCATATGACCATAATCCATGTTTATGTCTTCTCTAATCACGTAACGGGTTTTACTCTCTTATAGGTCAAATTAAGTCAAAGGTCTCTTTGCGTAAACGCATCATTTCCCGTTATGGGATATGCTCTACTATGATGCAAAGAACTTAGCTTATTTGCATCAAGATGATTATTGATTACGTTGTGTTATTTGGGAGCATGTGTATTCTTTGATTTTCTTACCCAACACACAACCCATATCATTGTCAATTCTTTTCTTTCTTAATGGAAATATGATTATTTATAATCAATCCTTTGATTATCACCTTATTACCAAACAAACCCTCTAACAAATAAACCTTCCAAATTTATCTAAATCTTATGACAAACATTCTCTAAATATTCTCTTACATACATTGTACTTGTATGTACTTCCTGTCCCCCAACATTCTAACATTCTCCATATCAAGATCTTATTCACCACATTCTCTCTAAACCACATACAATCAAACAAATCACCACTTTACTATTCTTCTCCAACTCTCTCTACACACATACACACACCACTATTTTGAACTCAAATTTCACACATACTACTGCATCCTTTCTCCTACATTACCTTCACTCCATACCAATCAAAATCCCCACTCATCCTTTCATCTTTCTACTGGCTTCATGCTCGTTTCAATAACCCATTCCTTCCACCACTCCTTCACCATCCATCCATCCATGTTTCCACTCTCTTATGGGAATATTCTTTGATACCATTGGCATATTTTCCTTAAGCTGACTATGATTCTTTTCTAACCTAAGCATGGTTCAATCTTAACCAAGCTTCTCACACACTCTTCCCTCTCTCCCTCTCTCTCTCTCTATCTCTCTCTCGCTCTCTCTCTCTCTCTCTCTAACACAACCCTTCCTTTCCAAGTAAAGGAATATTCTATGGCATAATTTGAGTATTATCAAATTCTCCCACACTTAAGCTTTGCTTGCACTCAAGCAAGTATAGAATTGCAATAAAATATCCACCTGGTACAAAAACATGATTGAGAAAAATGTGATGCAAATCTACCAAGTACAAGCTCAAGATAGGATCCATCATGTTAGCTTTAATGGTGAAAACTCAAGATGTTTGACAATATTCAATGATTTTCTTGCTTGATTAACATGCAAAACACCTCATAAAAAAGAAACGAAGTATAATTCACACAATCACTCATTTATTTAGGTAGAGTATATAAGAGAAATCACACTCATTACTCAGTCATGATTCATTTATTACCATAAGCTTTTACAAGAAAAAAACTCCACCGACGTGGCGTGAGCACCAAGTATAAACATCTAAAGAGGTCTTTTTATTCTTGTTGTAACGTCAGGCTTCGGGTGAATAAAGGGTATGGATAAGACATGGGATTATTTTATGTAATTGGTTTTAAAAGTAAAATAGAGTCAAGTCTAAGTCCCATTGTTGCTAGTCACCAAACAATCTGCAACCCAGTAAATGATTATAGTTACAATCTTTCCCCTCTTCGGACTATCACATATCTTTCTTTATAGCACATTGGCTATATTTATCACCTTATAGTTGTGATGATTTTTTTTAACACAAACTCCTTTCTTACATCACATCTCCCCCACATTTTGTATAAGCATCACCCCAAAAATACAAAATACAAAGGTGATCAATCTTTATCTTTGTCGAAATGGCACACACGAATGACAAAGTGCTACTAACTCATAATCATCAAAAACAATCCAATCGTACCAAGCAACTAGCAACCAACCATTTAGACATTGACAAAGGTTAGGCAAAGGTTTAAAGTGTAAAATATTTTTGTATTTTTCTATATTTAACAAAAATGAAAAGATTGGCTCAGAGGGTGTACTAAGGGTATCTAACACTAAAAATGAGTGCTACAATGGGTCCATATGGGTGGTTAACTAACCGACGTGGTTAGCTAATATATCATTAGATGTAAAATAGAAGGCCATTTGGTTTAATTCCTAATGTGCCTTTTTATCACACGAATATACTTATATCACAAGAATGCGATCTCACTGCGCTCTGGTAATGATTTACAAGCACAAGTTCTAGAATAAATAAAATCATCGGCACACTCATGAAAAGATCTAAGCATAAAAGTTGTATGCTTATATATGAAATAGGCTCAAATCCTAACAATTTAGTGGAAAGGGATATATAATGTGTGCTAGCAAATGTTATCGATCCTAGAATGGATTGCAATATTAATCGGAACACATATCAATTTTACAAAAATTACAGATTTTACCAGTAGATTGATCCAATTATTCTAATATATTGTCCTAAAAGTGTGAAAACAACTAGATCACAAGGGCAAACAAATTTAAAATTTAAACTCAAAAACTCTAATTTTCCTATTCACCCCCACACTTAAGTCAAACATTATCCTCAATGTGAAAAACGAATTTTAAAGTATAGAAGTATGGAAATAGATATAAAACCAGATTTTCTGAATGATTTTCCAACTAAAGCTTAACTCCTTTGATCCAAGTGTCCACGGAAGTAATAAATACCTGCAGTAACTTATACAAAAACAAAACAAAATAAATTCACTAAAGAGCGTCAACCCCCCCCCCCCACACACACACACTTAAGTTCTACCAAAGGTTTAAACTTTGGGGTGTTGATAAGGTTTTAAAACGTACACTTTTAAAGGGTCATTTAAGCCCTTAATCGCCCAATTTTATATCCGTTACTTCTTAATTTCATTCCTTTTCACTTTTTAGGTCTCTTGGAAGCAAAATGATGGAATGATGCATTTTTGGACGAAAAGGAGTGAATATACGAAGAAAATGGCAAAGTCAAGATCAAGACTGTGACAACCCGTACTTTCAGGTCATTTCTTGACACAATTCACGTCTCATTATTTCAACATTTTTAGTAAACTTGGTTTACTTGTTTCAAATTCGCGTAACCTTGGAGGTTTAGCGCCGAATTCATGATCATGACATCACGTACATTTCATATGGACTATGATTAGTCTACATTCCATGGACATCATGAGCATCTCATAAATTCATTCACGACATTTCATTTCATTTTAAACGCGTAAATTTTTATATTTAATAATCTTTATCGCGTGAGTTATTATTTTGAATATTTAACCCGTTACTTTCAAAAATGATCCCGATGTATTTTTAAACCTACATTTAGCCTATAAAAACTATATTTTTAGTTTTCCTAGTGTTTCAAATTTAATTGGTATATTAATCGTTAAAATTTAATTATTAAATGGTTTTTCTTAAAAACTACTCGATAATTTATATATCACTCAAATTTCACAAGGAAAGTATTTTTACAATTTTTATCATCTCATTACAATCCATTTTGATTTATTAAAAACTTACTTGTACCACAAATTACCATTTACCTTAACTTACACATTTATTCAAAGTCTTACAAATTAATACACCAATATACAAGTATAATTTGGAAAAAAAAATATAGGAGACAACCCTCCCCAAAAAACCAAAGGGGAGGGAAGTCTTAGTGTTGGTATGGTTCTTAAATACTTGTCTACTAATAATTCACCTCTATTACAAAAGTCCTACACACTCATTTGTTTACACATAGTTTCAAAGTGTTTTACAAAAATTTTCTCTTCTTCTTCCTTGGGACACCATAACCGGCCACAACATACAAAACAAAGGGATCAAGATTTTCATCAAGTCAAGTGTTTTTAACAACCTAGAACATATCCTCTTTATGGTTTTGAAATAAAATAAGGATATCTAAGTAAAACCTTTGTTACCTACACCTCTTCATATCACTAGTAAGCATGTTTTTATCATCCTTATGTTTCCTTATCATTTTCATATGATTCTTATCATTTTTGGAGCTTTTATGCATGTTATGGAGTTTATACCATTTATTTCTTGATTTTAAGTTAATTATATACTTATAGTCATCCTATAATTATTCCCAAGTTATTCTTTGGTCTTGATGGTGATTAGGAACCCATGACACCCTAAGAAGGTGTATGGTAGGATTAGATTAGTTTTGGAGTTGATTTGAAGGGATTTGAATAGGTTTTGTCCGAGAAAAACTATTTTCGATAACTATATTTTGTGTTCTGTCCTTGTTTTGTTTTTATGGAAAATCCGACAGTTGGTACTAAACTTTGGCCTTGATTTTTAGAAAATATACTTTATTAATTCGTGGCAGCAGGCGGTAAAAGGACTTATGAAGAAGTTATGGATTTTACAAGTTTGACGAATGAAATATATTATTTTGGATTTTAAATAACTGTTTTTACTTTGTCCGGGTCAAAAGCAGGCCTTAAGCTTCACAAATTATTTCGACTTCTCAAAAATATATTAGTTTACTTCGATACGAAGCTAAGGACGTATAAAGCGTAGAAAGCGGTTTAAAGCGACAAAGATATACTTTTTTCATAAACTTGCGTAGTAACTAATTTTCACACAATTGGCCAAAACCACCATCTTTAACCTTATTATCTTTATGTTCGAGACCTGGGACGAAAACTCACGGTGACTTTTAAATATCGATACAAACTTTCCAAAACAGTCGAGTTCGTTCTCTAACGATCGGCGTACACCATTACGATTGTTTTCGAAGCCATTTTGGTAATTTCATGATTTTTCCGGCGACATTGTTTTGCGACGAAAAGTGGTAATTTCTCTAAAAATCATTATAAAACCATTATAGGATGACATTTTGACGTAAAAACATGTAAAAGTGATTTTTGAAGGGTCAAGGCGTCAAAAAGTATTTTAATGACGAATAATATTTTCAAAAGGTCGTAAATGGTATAAATAACATATCAAGTGCATGCATACTTATTACATTGCAATTCATGACATATCATATCATTCATCATAGGTCAAGATTTGCGTATCACATTACATTTCGGTGTACTCACTTTTTCCATCGCATCATTGTCCAAGTGAGTTTTCATAGCCCCACTTTTGATTGTTTTTATACTACTTTTGGGGGAGATACATGCTCAAACTGTTTTCATTTACGTTCATAAGTACTTTAACTTTTATGGATTACCGTGAGTTCCATAGCCCCACTTTTCTGGTTTTAATGCTTTCATAACCATTGCGGGATACATATTTCGACTATTTTTTATTACATTCATGACTATTTGCAAATCATATGTTTAAATGCATGAATGTAGTCATGCGTGAAAATGTGATTTTGCCATACTTAGAACTTCCATATTATATTCATGTCTTGGGTACAATCATGGGCTAACGGACTTGGTATATTCATTGAGCTAACGGACTTGGTAAATTCATTGGTCTAACGGTCTTGGTATATTCATTGAGCTACCGGTCTTGGTATATTCATGGACTAACGGTCTTGGAGCGATTTGAACCACACTCATATGTTTGGAACATAAACTACATACATTCCGGCAATGGGTTGTGAACACACAGGTTGCAAGTTTTGTATGGGCGGACTTGGCCCGAGTGGATTTACAATGCCTTTGCTGCATAAACGATTTCGATACATTGAGCCATGCATATTATGTAATTCATTTGACATCATGTGTTGCACATAAACTATGCATATTCGGTGGGTTGTGAACACACAGTTGCAAGTTTTGTATGGGCGGGACTTGGGCGAGTGGATTTACAATGCCTTTGCTACATAATCGATTTTGATAGTCTTTACATTTCATCGATTTACAATGCCTTTCTTTTTATAAGCGATTTTTAAAGGCCTTACATTTCAATCCAAACTCTATGAACTCACTCAACCTTTGTGTTGACACTTTTAGCATGTTTTATCTCTGGTATCTAAGGCATTCACTTCATGGCATGCATTTGGACACATCATGGATCGAGTAGTGACGAAGCGTCTCACTTAGGTTTTCACGTACTTCAAAACATCGTTTGAATTGTAACAAACTTATTTTTCCGCACAAGTTGATTTTCATTTGGGACCTACTTTGTAAACTCTGATTGTTTTATTAAATCAAATGATGTATTTTCCAAAGCGACACTTTAGTGCGTTAATGCTTGTGATTGTGATGCTATGACATCAATCCCGAGAATTCCATTCGGCGCAAAGCAGTAATTTGGGGTGTAGACAGTTGGCATCGAGCTTGAGTTATAGAGAACTAGGTTGCATCATTGACCCTAGACTATAACTACGTTATCATAGCATCTCATCATTTCATCACAAGTACATGTTCACTTCACATGCGGTCATTATGTACATTTTTTGAGTTATTCACTTTCATTTCACATTGATTGTCACATGGATGCCTTTAAATTCCCATCCCATTTTCTTTTCCCCATACTCTAACGTGGAGAATTCCTTGTCATTCCTATCACAATTTTATATCCGGTGATTCATCATCGATAACGGCGAATCTTAGATAAGCGTTTAAATAGGGCGAAGTCACTCTCACTCCTTTGTTTCATCACTAACATGTCGAGTTACACGTTACTAACACATTAAGTCACTAAACCATCATACCTTGAAGCACTTACAACACCTCATAACCCATCCTTGCGGAACGCGATCATTTCGAAAAATAACCTCAAACTTATCATTTTATCATCTTTAGGCCGCATTATTAACATGGATTTTACTCGTCTCATTTTCTCTTGTTTTGAAGATATGGCACCGAAGAAAGCTCTGATTGAAATGATTAGCGGCTATTCAGAAGTTAGTGAATGATAGCATTGCTAATGCTCTAGTCGAAAGGAAACGATTGGCTGCTATGCATTGCTAAGGCCATTTCTTCTTTAGAAGCCGCTAGACTAGCTTGCTATCTTGGTAATCCGGAGGATCCGGAGTTAAGAGATGTTATACAAGGATTTCAAAGTGGTGAGCCACGAAGTTTAGGGGGATGAAGGAGCGGCCATGAATACGATGGTTTGAAAAGTTGGAATCCGTGTTTTGCTTTAACCGTGGGAGGATAGTAAGGTTAAATTTACTCGAGTACTTTACTGATGGAGCATTGTCTTGGTGGAATTCATATACTCGACCGATTGGAGTGGAGAATGCTTTCAAGCTTACTTGGACAATTCAAGAGTTTGGTAAAGTTTTGTCCTCGAGCGGAAGTGAAAAAGTTGGAGAGGCAGTTCTATGAACTAGAAACTATTGGGTATGATATTGACACTTACATTCGGAGATTCAAGAATTGGCGTCCATCTATGGTTTCGGATAATGAGAAGCTACTCTGGGCTTTCATTGATGGACTTCCTGAATTATTCAAGGTGGCGTGACTTCCGACCATGGCTCGATTGAGGAAGCTATTGATTGACTCAAAGCATGGCCGGAGTGGTGAGGCAAGTACACTAACACCAACCAAAACAACAACAACAACAACGGCGATAACCAACTCAACAACAACAAAAGGAAATGGGAAGGCGACCAAGGAGATTATAACAGCAACAACCACAACCACAACACTAACCCTCATCAATGACGGAAAGAGGGCAAGAAACTGCGGTATATGTTGCGCACCAATAGAAGCGAGAGAGAGTTATCTTTGGAACCTACACTATGTAATCGATGTAAAATATCATCTGCGGGACTTTGTCCGTTAAGTGCTACAAGTTGTAAACTAGGACACAATGCCGGGAATTGTAGAGGCAAGACCATAAGTTACGTGCTTGGATGTGGGAGCAAGGACACTATCAGAAGTCAATCCTCAAAACCAAGGTCAACAAGTTGAAGGTGCTCCTTGGGAATGTATATATAATGTTAGAAGGGCTTCGTCAAGGTATCCTTGTGAAGAGTTCGGAAATAGATCTTATTTCTCCTTATATACTATGTATTCCAAGTTTATGTCTAATCATCGTATCCGAAACTTTATAACTTAAAGATGTACTACTTTTGCTAAACCACCCGTTGTAACATATTCTCATCTCATTTTATTTTCTTTCCGATTTGTTATCATTTACGAGGATTTCAATTCTTTTTACTTTAACTATCATTTTAATGACACTTCTCCATGTCTTCTCTCCTCGATGTTCATCACAATTTTAACATCAGTTGACTTAACACCAAACATCATATGATTCGATTAGTCCAAGCATTGCATAGTTACTCCTAAATATTACATAGCCTGATCACCTATGTCTAATTCAGGAAGAATCATGCAATGAAGGGAGTAGTAGGCTTCTATGTGTAAGCAATTCATGTCGAGGCCAAATTTTCAAAGATTTTCTTCAAACCACTTGTTTCCGGTTTGATCCGTGGCAGTTCTTGTTTGATGAGTTGCACAGATCGAGCTAGAAACAAGTTGTTACCTAAACCGATTTAGCCTAATCGTATGGCAGTTCTTGTTTGATGAGTTGTGGGATTAAGTAAAATGGTTACAAAAAGTCTTTTGAGGATTTTTCGAGAATGAAGAGCTTGCCTCATCAAACCCTAAACCCGTTAGACCTAACAGCAAGATTGAATTGGGGTGAATTCCTTTTTGGAGATGGTGAATGTGACAACCGTACTGGGTCATTTCTTGACACAATTCCGTCTCATTATTTCAACATTTTAGTAAACTTGGTTTACTTGTTTCAAATTCGCGTAACCTTGGAGGTTTAGCGGCGAATTCATGATCATGACATCACGTACATTTCATATGGACTATGATTAGTCTACATTCCATGGACATCATGAGCATCTCATAAATTCATTCACGACATTTCATTTCATTTTAAACGCGTAAATTTTTATATTTAATAATCTTTATCGCGTGAGTTATTATTTTGAATATTTAATCCGTTACTTTCAAAATGATCGATGTATTTTTAAACCTACATTTAGCCTATAAAAACTATATTTTTAGTTTTCCTAGTGTTTCAAATTTAATTGGTATATTAATAAACAAAATTTAATTATGCGTCGTTTTTCTTAAAACTACTTTCGATAATTTATATATCACTCAAATTTCACAAGGAAAGTATTTTACAATTTTATCATCTCATTACAATCCATTTTGATTTATTAAAAACTTACTTGTACCACAAATTACCATTTACCTTAACTTACACATTTATTCAAAGTCTTACAAATTAATACACAAATATACAAGTATAATTTGAAAAAAAAAAATATATGGGAGACAACCCTCCCCCAAAAACCGGCCAAGGGGGAGGGAAGTCTTAAGTGTTGTATGGTTCTTAATACTTGTCTACTAATAATTCACCTCTATTACAAAAGTCCTACACACTCATTTGTTTACACATAGTTTCAAAGTGTTTTACAAAAATTTTCTCTTCTTCTTCCTTGGGACACCATAACCGATACAACTTATACAAAACAAAGGGATCAAGATTTTCATCAAGTCAAGTGTTTTAACAACCTAGAACATATCCTCTTTATGGTTTTGAAATAAAAACCAAGGATATCTAAGTAAAACCTTTGTTACCTACACCTCTTCATATCACTAGTAAGCATGTTTTTTATCATCCTTATGTTTCCTTATCATTTTCATATGATTCTTATCATTTTTGGAGCTTTTATGCATGTTATGGAGTTTATACCATTTATTTCTTAAGTTAATTATATACTTATAGTCATCCTATAATTATTCCCAAGTTATTCTTTGGTCTTGATGGTGATTAGGGACCCATGACACCCTAAGAAGGTGTATGGTAGGATTAGATTAGTTTTGGAGTTGATTTGAAGGGATTTGAATAGGTTTTGTCCGAGAAAAACTATTTTCGATAACTATATTTTGTGTTCTGTCCTTGTTTTGTTTTTCTGGAAAATCCGACAGTTGGTACTAAACTTTGTATGATTTTTAGAAATATACTAAAACAATTCGTGGCGCTTGAGCGGATAAAAGCGGACTTATGCGAAGAGTTATGGATTTTACAAGTTTGACGTGAAATATATTTATTTTTCTGGATTTTCAACCATTGTTTTTTACTTTGTCCGGTCAAAACGGCCTTAAGCACAAATTATTTCGACTTCTCAAAATATATTAGTTTACTTCAATCACGAACTAAGGACATATAAAGCATAAGCGGTTTAAAGCGACAAAGATATGCACTTTTTTCTTAAACTTGCCGTAACTAATTTTCTGCACACAATTGGCCAAACCACCATCTAACCCTTATTATCTTTATGTTCGAGACCTTTTGGATGAAAACTCTGAAAACTTTTAAATATCGATACAAACTTTCCCAAAGCAAGTGATTCGTTCTCTAACGATCGGCGTACACCATTCTACGATTGTTTTTCGAAGCCATTTTGGTAATTTCATGATTTTTCCGCGACATTGTTTTGCGTGAAAAGTGGTAATTTCTCTAAATCATTATAAAACCATTATAGGATGACATTTTGGCGTAAAACATGTAAAGTGATTTTTTGAAGAGTCAAGGCGTCAAAAGAGTATTTTACGATGAATAATATTTTCAAAATTACGTGAAATGGTATAAATAATATCAAGTGCATGCATAACATTACATTGCAATTCATGACATATCATATCATTCATCATAGGTCAAGATTTGCGTATCACATTACATCTCGGTGAACTCACTTTTGTCTTCATGTCATTCCATCAAGTGAGTTTTCGCCCTACTTTTACTTGTTTTCATAAACTGTTTTGGGGAGATACATGCTCATTATTTTCAATTACCTTCATAAGTTACTTTAACTTTTTATGGATTACCGTGAGTTCCATAGCCCCACTTTTCTTGTTTTAATGCTTTCATAACATTGCGGGAGATACATGCTCGACTATTTTATTACATTCATGACTATTTGCAAATCATATGTTTTTAGATGTAGTCATGCGTAGTATGATTTGCCATACTTAGAACTTCCATATTATATTCATCTATGGAATACAATCATGGGCTAACGGACTTGGTATATTCATTGAGCTAACGGACTTGGTAAATTCATTGGTCTAACGGTCTTGGTATATTCATTGAGCTAACGGTCTTGGTATATTCATGGACTAACGGTCTTGGAACGATTTGAACCACACTCATATGTTTGGAACATAAACTACATACATTCTGGCAGTGGGTTGTGAACACAAGTTGCAAGTTTTGTATGGCGGGACTTAGAGCCGATGGATTTACAATGCCTTTCTTTGCATAAACGATTCCATTGAGCCATGCACTATTATGTGAATTCATTTGACATCATGTGTTGCACATAAACTATGCATACAGTGGGTTGTGAACACCCAGTTGCAAAGTTTTTATATGCGGGACTTGGAACGAGTGGATTACAATGCCTTTGCTACATAAACGACTTTGAAAGTCTTTACATTTCAAAGATTTACAATGCCTTTCTTTGCATAAGCGATTTTTAAAGGCCTTACATTTCAATCCAAACTCTATGAACTCACTCAACCTTTGTGTTGACACTTTTAGCATGTTTTATCTCCGGTATCTAAGGCATTCACTTCATGGCATGCATTTGGACACCTCATGGAGTCGTGGTGACCAGCCACGCGTCTCCACAGTTTCACGTGCTAAAACATCGTTTGAATTGTAACAAACTTATTTTTCGCGCAAGTTGATTTTCATTTTGGACCTACTTTAAACTCGATTGTTTTATTAAATCAACGATGTATATTTTCAACGACTTACTTTAGTTTCAATGTAATTGTGATTGTGATGCTGCAATGATCCAATCCCAGGAATTCCATTCCATTGCAAAGCAATAATTGGGGGTGTGACAAAGACACCAAGCGTTTGGGAAGTTACGGGCGTCCCAAAGAGGATGGTGGCGCCGTCCCTCTGTGTAATTGATTTGTGACTTCGATGGCGAATTTGCAATTTTATACGGCAGTCGGGCTTTGAGTAAGAAAGGCGTCGAAGACTTTTCTTCTCGGGCGGCCTAGATCCGTCGAGAAAGGCGTCACTACTAAAGGATGCGTCACAACCACAAATGTGACTCGTCCCAATGATGACTTGGCCAAGGCGAAGACCCAACCCTAATGGCGATCGGCGTCCCAACTATAAGGTGCGCCGTGCATATGTAAAATTATATATAGAAATCAATTTTTTGGACTTTAGGGAGGTAGACTTGTAGAGTAAAAACCTAAAACGATTTTGGTCGGTTTGGGCAGATATCTTAGGTTCTCATACCTTATTTTAAATCAAGATAAGTAATCTACTTCATTGATTTCATTATGTCTTCGATTGTATGTGTGTATGCTTGCATGTTTAACATGTCAGGCTAAATTTCTTGTGTGTTTGCTTTGATCTATGAAACCTAGTTATTAATTATTGATTGGTTGTCTCTTATCTTAATTGTAATTGGCCTAGGATTGCAATAGGCCATCATTGTATTTTAATCCAAGTAATCTTTGTGAACCTTAGTTTATAACCACCTAGCATAATTGTAGGCTAAATATCCAACGATAACCTTAGTGTTAGTTTATGAATCCTAGAGATCTAGTAGGCAATAACCTTAAGGAATTCTCAAAGAGTTAGTGATAAGCGCATACCTACGACCTTAGAAACCTAGCAGCGTTAAGAATAGGGGCGTGACAATTCAACTACCAATAAAAGATAACTAGGGAGTAATAGTATCTAGGTAGATACATTTTAATCATCATCACGAGCACATCAATAGACATAGACTACCCCTTAGTTTAGATAATTAGATAAGTAGAGTAATCGGTAAAAGTACCAAACCCCCAAATCCAAACCCCGATATTTTACCCTTAGCTTTATAAAAAAATTATAAAAAGATAAAAAATAATCTTCCTCAACCTCAAACCATAGCATAGTACATCTCTCACTAGCATTCCTATTCCCTATAGAGCGATATCAATACCCGAGGCTTACCCATACTACACTACAACGATTAGGTTCACGCCTGCACGGGGTGTTGAAAAACTTGCTCGACGAAAAGGAAGTTCCTTTGACCCCGAACGCGTTATACGCGCATTAAATTTTTGGCGCCACTGACGAGGAACATAATAGCTAGTTAGATTTCCATCTCGTTTAGGTTTCCTTGCTTGATTCCTATCAAGTAAGTTTTTTTTTTTCTCTTTTTTAGCTTCCTCGTAGTCTATCCCCCTTCTTCGTGACTTTGTTAATCCCATCACTTTTCATCATGGAAGGTGATAACCCGCCACCACTCATCGATCCACCAATCCTTGACCCGCCAAGAGGCCGTACTCTTGGTGAATACTCTAGGCCAAGCCACCAAGGCTATAGGAACACTATTGAGCACCCCGATCAAGCTCAAACTACGGCCCTGCGATCCGACACCATCCGGATGGTGCAAAACGGATGTGCATTGCATGGACTTTGTTCCAAAGATCCTACTCAGCATCTCAAGGATTTCCTTAAAATCGTTGATTCCATCGACCTTGATGCTACCACACGGGAGACCACGCACTTGCGTCTCTTCCAATTCTCTCCACAGGACCAAGCAAGTAATTGGCTTGAGCAACTCCCCGCCGGATCCATCTCAAGTTCAGATGATCTCACCACTCGTTTCCTTGCCCAATGTTTCTCACCGGGGAGAACTACCAAACTTAGGAATGAAATCTTGATGTTCCAACAACGTCAAGGTGAATCTCTCTACGAGGCATGGACTCGATTCAAGGATTTGCTCCATCAAGTCCCTCTATGAAAACGAAAGTTGGAATGACCCCCGTGAGTTGCCCAAAACCGTCAAGGAAATCTCCTTGCCTCCCATTGACTCACAAACTTCCGATAGTAAGATGCTCGAACTTGAAGATCAAGTCAAATTCCTAATGAGCTCCTACGAAAATCCTAAGTCTTCACACCAAGTGAGCAAAATCACTCTACCTTGTGAGTTATGTAGTGGTCCCCACAACACTTTCGGATTGCACAAGACTCCGAACAAGCTTTTAGGACTACGCCTCCACGCGTACCAACAGAGCGGGAGAGAAGTGGTACACTTTCAAGCCCGAACAAAACAACTTAGGAAACTCCTACAACCCCTCATGGAGGAATCACCCTAACCTTATGTGGAGCCAAAACTCAAACCCACCCTAAAGTTCATCTAGTCCACCCAATAGGTCCAACCCTCCAAATACCGGGAATTCCACTAGTCTTGAGGCAATTGTGTCTAGATTCATGTCATCTCAAGAAACTCGATTGACTAAGCTTGAAGCTGATTTCAAGCAACGACAAGGCGAGATGAAAAACAGGCTCGACGCCCTCTTGAAATCCTTCAATGACCGGGAATTGGAGCACTACCAAGTGACACTATAAAGAACCCAAAAGTGAATTCGATTTCATCGACTTTATGTTCTTGCTCACCTTGGGAGAGTGAATATCCATGCCCTTCACACCCGAAATTCCATCCAGTTAACGCCATTAACACGGGTTCCAAGCGATCCCTCATCAAGTACCAAGGACCCGAACCATTGGTCCAACCAACTCTTGAGAAACCCGTCAACCAAGAACCCAAACCTAATCTAGAGGAGGAGCACAAGGAACTCCACCAAGTAAAACCAGTTCTTGAAGTCTTGGCTCATGCGCCTTATTATAATGCATTAAAAGAAAAATATAAGCAAGAACTTAAGTTAGGAGAACGTGGGTCCGCATTTGTGCAAAATAAGTTACCTAAGAAAATAGATGATCCCGGGCTATTCATTCTTCCGTGTAGGATTGGAAATTCCAAACCTTTCGACACTTTAGCCGAGTTAGGATCAAGCATCAATCTTCTTCCGTTGTTCCTCCATAGAAACCTTAACTTAGGCAAGATAGAACCAACGAAAACCATCTTAGGTCTAGCGGACGGTAGTATGGCATATCCGGTAGGGATAATAAAAGACATGGTAGTACATGTAGGAGAATTGACTCTTTTGGTGGATTTCCATGTGCTAGACATGAATAAAGACTCGACATGCCCCTTGTTAGTAGGAAGAGGATTCTTAGCTACCGCTAGTACCATAATTGATTGTAATATGTCTAAGATAGTGGTTGGAGAAAGGAGTGCTAGGTCAATTTATGATGTCAAAAAGCACGTCTACTACAAAGAGGAAGAAATTCCCTACGAGATCATGTTAGATAGAACACCATCTAGATATGGACCTTGGACTAGTAAAGATTTTATAGGTCCTCAACGACCTTTCTATCTAGAAGAGTCCTTTGTTAGTAATTCAACTTCCCATGAGCAAGAATTGGCTAGGGATATGGAAGTGAACCTGTTCGAGGATGCCTTAGTGTTTAGGAAGATGACCGAGTTCCTAGGAACCTTGCCCTTTATCCTTAACATGAATAAGTGGAAAGTTGAGAGTGAGAAGCCTAAGCATAATTGGAATTGGGATAGACCACCTAATGATGGTGTTAGGTCATCATTCTATCACATCAATATGTATTTCTACAGAGAGAAAGTTTTAGAGAGAGAAAGTGGAAGGAACTAATGAAGGATTAATGAAAATGATAATTGCAATTAGAACCAACAACCCTCTCCCTTCAAGGGAGGGGGTATTTATAGTGTTTACATAAGTAGGGGTGTTTCCCCTTGGTTCTAGAAGAACCTCTTATCACAACTCATGGGTTTACTACATGAGCTATAAATCTAAATACAAATATTTATAAACCATAATTGTTAATGACCTATTACAAATGAAATGACCTACACTTTATAATAAAACATGTTCCTAACAATCTCCCCCAAAGGGTTGGTCATCATTTGTTGTCTTGCTTAGGTCGTTCGACGTCTTGAACTTCTTTGGCGTTTATAGCTTGAGACCTCTTTTAATTCTTTGCATCTTTGTTCTTTGTTTTTGTTGTTGTGATCAGTTTTGAAATATGCCTTTGTTAGGAATTAGAAAATTCCATAGTGAAGAGTCGGTCATCCCAAATATTATCTAGCATAAGTTAGCTCGTAGACTTGTCGTTATTTACGTTATTTACTAGTTATTTAGTTTAGTGCAACACCGTGGAGGAAGGGCCAGGTCTTTGGCTGTATGCCCTGATCCACATCCGAGGAGGCGCTTAGTTTGTAACTATAAATACCCTCTACCTCCCAAGGTAGAGGGTTGGACCTTTCATTCATCTTAATCTAACCTTCTATGTTTCTTTCACTTTCTCTCTCTAGAAAGGATCCCACTTTCTCTCTCTAAACTATACATAATTCGAACGATATATTGTTATGTGATGTGTTTGTGAAATCCAATATCTAACAATTGGTATCAAGAGCCATGGTTGGATCATTCATCTTTCATGCTCTTAGTTTTGGTGGATTTCATAAGGTTTTTGGGTATTAAGGGTTTAGGAGAGTTTGATTCATTTGGACAAATTCTAGTGTTAAAGTTTGAATTTTGCTAGTACTTTTGTGTTTAGGATCATCATATATGTTTATGTTTTGAATTGGAAGGCTTAAATCATTGTGGTTTGGTTGTTTTTGATTGATAAAGTGGTTATTTTTGAAGTTGGTACAAAGCGAGTTGAGTCTCGTAGTGATTTTCTTAGAAGCGAGTTGCTTGGAAGAGAGTTGACAGCTAAAGCGAGTTGAGACTCGTGAGTTGAGTTTCTTGGATGAAGTTGCTTCTTCCATTAGCGAGTTGGTATAATCGACTTGGCTAGCTTTGAGTTGACTATTTATGCAACTTGTGGTTGTTTACTTGTGATTGTGTAGCGAAGTTGATACTAAAGAGAGTTGCCTATTCGACTTGTCCGATTCAACGATCTAAAGAGAGTGCCTATGCGAGTTGCCTATGCGAAGTTGGTTTTTATGCGCTTGTCTATTAAGCCGAGTTGTCTGTTTGCGCGAAGTGTTTCATGCGACTTTGTCTAAGCGAAGTTGTCATCTTATGCGAGTTGTGCCTTAAGCGAGTTGTCGCTTAAGCGAGTTGTCTTGGAAGTTGTGTTGTCTCGATGCGAAGTTGATTGAAGCGGTTTGACCAAAAGTTGACTTTTTACGGCAATACTTCAAACGGCCATAACTTTTGAACCGTGAACTCGCCAAATGAAATACTAGTCAAAACGACGAAAGTGAAGTGAATATAATGAGGTTTCACCGCAAAGCCGTGAAACCAATTTTTGAGGCCCAAACTCCGGAAGGAAGTTATTGAGGTTTTAAGTTTTAGACCTAAATTTCTCCCGTAAAATCGCAATCAACGCCCAAATCTCAACCAAACAACATATCTGCTATTCCTACAAACAATCCTAAGTCATAACACACAATTTTCTATCATTGTGACAATTCATTAGTCATCTTAACACGCCCATTGGTCATTGCTTAACGGTTTGGTCTTGATTTTAGTAAAACCCGCGAAGATTCTATTTCTGTTTAAATCATAGACTTGTAAAATCCCGTGGATTCATCAACATCATGTCTTACACTCTATTCAATCATTTAAGTATACTCAAATTTATGATGCTATAGAAACCATGAGAATATTAGCTATACTGAACGTTATGATGATGGAATCAATCAATGATGATTTTAGTTCTTCATGCTCTGAGTCCAATGAGAAAGATTTGCACTGTTCAGCTACTGAATGCCATGCAAAGGAAAGCAAGATTGAATCTTATCAACAACTTCACTCACACCTCATGTTACTCAATTGCTAAGAATGGAACGAACATGCATTGCCATTTTCCGTCAAGACTTAACCACATTAACGGAACGCTGTTATTGAACTTAGAACAACTAGAGCAACAACTTGATAAAGAAAAGGTTCAAAAGGATAGTTCCAAAGGTTGCACTTCATGTGATCCACAAACAATTTCAGCCATTCATCAATGGGGAATACTCATCATATTATGATCAAGACTTGACTGAGATATCTTTCAAGAGGCACACTGGAATGGAAATTAGCATGTTCATTGAGTCACTTATTCATCTCATGCATAATGTGGAGAATTATATTGAGGAAGTTACTCAAAGATGAAAAGTGGAAGTGGTTCGTGTGCTTAAGAGATTGTTGTGATGAGTCGGTAATGTATCGAGAAAGGCGGGTGTTGTGAATGCGTATCGTAAACAACACGAATGATGTAACAAGCTTTCCGTAACCTCCACAAGAAGTAGATGCTGTGATCGAAAGGCGAATGAATCTCGGTACAATCAATAAATTGTTGTGTTGAGACCGTACGAACCGATGTTGGATCAGGACACTGAATACGAGGCTCAGAGATAGATAACCTCACACCCAACGGTCCAGGATTCTTGTTACACATGATGGATGCGATATCGGACCGACAATTGAACAAGTATCATGTGATGAGGTACCCTTAACTGTTCAACATAGTGCATCTGCTAATGTACCTATACATACTGGTCTTAATGCTGAACATGATTCTGATAAATGTTCCTTGGTTGAGGCGAGCTAATAACTTCAAAACAAATGATATGATTGATAAAAGGGCTTTTGATGAACTTTCAAACAAACTCTCAAATCTTGAAAAACATTGCATTTCACTTGAAATTGCGATACAAAGTAAAGAAGAAAGTTTCCAAATTAACAAACCAAGTAAAAATCTGGAACTTCCTAAATTCCGTGAACTTTTTGAAATGAACACTTTGAAAGCTCAGCTTCAAGACAAAGACTCAACCATCAACAATTTGAAGAAACATATTTCTGATATGCATGTGAAAAGTAATTTGGTTACAAGTAATTCTGATATTAATGCTATTGATGATATTCAAATGAGAAATGATGAATTAGCGGTTTGTGTGGCCAAATTACTAAAGGAAAATGAGTCTTTGAGAAAGCATCAGATAGAACTAAGTGACTCTATCAAAGAAGCTAGAACTACATCAATGGAACAAACAAACTCTTTGATAGCTAAAATTGATGATGTCACACCCTCGCCGGAGGCGGAAACACGAGGTGTAACGGAAGGGAACATAAGCACAAGATAATAGAACATACCAACGTTAAGATTTAAAAGAAAGAGTACACCATTACAATACCAGTTTAGCCGTCATCGGCAAATATATTACAAAGTTTAGATTCCAAATATAGCGTTTTATTACATAACGATTTGTAGTGACAAGTGAAAACTTCATTATGCAAGACCTGGTAGAAAAAGCTTACTAACGATCACCGGAAATGCATGAGAGAAAACGGGTCAACTATGAAAATAGTTGGTGAGTATACACGATTCGCAAAATAAGAAAACTCGTAAGAAATATTCAAAGCTTTCGGTCATCGAAAATAGTTCAGAAAGCAAAGGCATTGTAAATCCACTCTCCAAGTTCCACATACAAAACTTGCAACCTGTGTGTTCACAACCCATTGCACAAAATATAGCGTATCAAGTAGTCAAGTATAAGTGGTCATAATAGTTCACAATATAGTACCACGTATATAATAATTCAGGGATGCTCCTGATGAAACCAAATTATGCTGGGTGCCACTACCCAAAGTTATGTTGGGTGCCTCTTCCCAAAGATATACTGGGTGCCTCTTCCCAAAGATATGCTCCGAACAAGGGAGACTTTATAGTGATGCTCCGAACATGGGAGACTTTATAGTGATGCTCCGAACAAGGGAGACTTTAGGTCAAGGTCATAACGCGTACGGTTCAATAAGTCCAAACTAGTCATAAATTTGTATTTAAGTTCAAGGATTTGTTTCAAGTTCAAATGTTCAAGTCAAAAGAGTTCACAAAAGTAAGAATCAATTCAATTCAAGTATGGTTCATGCATTTCGCCCCAAAAATATAGCAAAACGGTAAAAAGGGGGGTGTGATTACTCACTTGATGAATTGATGCGATGACAAAAGTGGTTACACCGAAAAGTAGCGTTAATCTCGAAACGGACAAGAAATATGATGAGGTTTAAGGACAAAGGGTTTTTCCTAATCACTTGAGGTTTTTATTGCAAAACCTATACAACAAGTGATACTAGAGTTTATAAAACCTTGTCTTGAAAAATTTGAGATGATCTTTCCTTTGGTCTTATGGCTGCCGAATTTTGCAAGAGAGAAAAGAGAAGATATGTTTGATCTAGTATTTGTGAATGAAATGAAAATGAAATGTGTTTAGTGAATATTATATTACAAGTAACTAGAGATATTTACAAATTTCCTTGTGACTCATCCCTCCCTTGTCGACAAGGGAGGATAGTCATTCATCTTATATATATATATATATATATATATATATATATATATATATATATATATATATATTTTATAAGTATAAGTGTAAGATTTGTGAAGTTAAATTAAGTTAAGTGGTAAGTTGTAGTCACTTTTGAGTATATAGGGTAGCGTTAGTTAAAAATAAATTTTCACGGGTCAAGATAAAATATATTTAGGTCATAAAAATTATAAAAATACATTTCTTGCAAAATTTGAGTGATATAATAATAACCGTGTCGAATTTAAGAAAACCGTCGTAGTTATATAAATATGACAATTTATATACAAAATAAATTTAAAACACTGGGTAAACTCATAATATTATTTTATAAACTTAATATGAATATAAAAATATATTGGAATAATTTTTGGAAGTAATGGATCAATTGTTCAAAATAATAAATTACGCGATAACGTTTATTTAATATGAAAATTATAACGCTTAATGTAAAATGCAAAACCATGCATGAACTAATATGATGACAATGATGTTAATGAAATGTAGACTAAACTTAGTCTATATGAAATGACCTCGATGGTATGATCATGAATTCACAACTAAACCATTACGGTTACGTGAATTTAATACTTGTAAACCTAGTTTACAATATACGATGAAATAGTAAATGTGAGAAATGACCGGAAATTGAGAATTGTGACATTCTTCCCATGTCATCGGAATCACGTCCTCGTGATTCAATTAATGATACTATAGTCCGAACCGCGACAAAGGTTCTAAAAGTTCATGCTCGTGATTAGATTTGGTAGGGTAAACTTACCCAACACCGAACGTATCCCTCAAAAGACCTTTTGAGTAAAAAAAAACTTGACTCTTAGCTTGGTTTTCGCAACTCATCAAACAAGAACAGACACTAGATCAAGCTAGGAATCAATTTGTTAGTATGATAGGATTCAACATCCTTGAATGAAGTCTTTTAAAAGATCCGTTAGTTCTTGGATTTGCTTACACAAATCAAATCAATCAACATAATTTACAACTAAAGTCAATATCGATAGGTCTCAAATTAATCAATGTCGTGAACGTGGTAAAAATTGGAAGGAAGTTATGCACTCGAAATCATGTCGTACAGAAATAAGGTAGTTATTCGAAAGAATGTACCCGTTACGCGTTGCGGGCTTCCTCGGTACCCAGATAGAATGCTGACCACGTGCGGGAGGAACTTCAATGTTCTGATCTTGTGGGCCTTCTATTGCCAACGCCAGGTTTGGACGATTACCTTCTTGGTTAGGTGTTCTTTTCAACTTTGGACAGTGTTCCGGAAGGTGATCTAACTTCCACACTCGTAACATGCTTTTCTTTATCCTTGGTTCCCAGTCCTGTTTGAGCAATTCCGCGATGTGGCCCCTGTCCACATTTGTGGCACTTTGAGCAGTCTCCTGAGTGATGATAATTACATCGAGTACACATAGGATGTGGACATGTATATCCTTTGCGCTCCCGAGTAGTCGCTCCATAGTTCCTCGGTTATTCGTTGCCTCTTGTCTTGCCGACCCGGTCTCCGGCTTTGGTGATCCTCCTGCGCTTTGCCCATTGTCATTCGCTTTTGCTAGTCCTCCGTGCCCGATCACATCATTCGTCAAGCGATACCATACCCACGCGGCTTGCAGAGTGGTTGGGTTTGATGAGGTGGACGCCCCTCCTAATTTCCGTATCAATCCCCATATATATCGGTCGATCAACTTCTCCAAAGTGGAAACCATGTGAGGAACCATCCTAGTTAACTCGTGGAAACGGATCATGTACTTGTCGACTTCTACTCCAACCATCAAGTGATTCCAAAATTCCGCCTCCAACTTCGCACTTCATCTTTTCTGCAGTACTCATCGGTTAGTAGTTTCTTAAATGCTTCCCAAGATAACGCATTTGCAGCCGTTCTCTCGTCCTAGTCTCCAATTGGTTGTTCCACCTGGTCAATGCTCGACCTTGTAGTAGACCAGCAGAGAACTCAACTCTGTTTCCTTCAAAGACACTTCGTGATACTAAGCTTCGACTCAACATTCTCGAACCAGGTTAAGTCAAATTCAATGGCACCTCAGCTATTCATAAAATTCCATCGGCTTGCATGTCATGAAAGTCTTGTAGCAGCACCATTACCGGTGTTTGAAGTACCTTCTCCGTTGTTGGTTCGTCTAGCATCAAGGTGCGTCATAATTTGGGTGAGTAGATCCGCTATTCTAGCAGCGTTGTTGTTTGGATTGTCATTGTTGTTTGGGTTGCCGTTGTTGTTGACTCCTGAGCGTGTGTTTCTAGTAGCCATGATCTTGCAACGGACCAAAATATCGGGTTGAGTAAATGACACTTAACGCACGAAGGCGATGAGGTTTAGAACGGTGGTAATGTGTTATAGTGATCGAAACATGACAAGAACAGAGACATGCTATGTCTAACAAGTCGAAAGATGGAAAAGAGAAGATATAAACAAGGTACGGTAATGTAGACGTGAACGTAAAAACATGCTATGCATACCCACCCGACCAATGCAACTTCAGGTGACCGGACTCAAAAGACTCGACTAAACATGATTTAAAACTACCACTCTTATCATTGATGGTTCTTCATAAATTAGACATAGTTGATCAGGCTATGTATAATTTATGAGTAACGATGCAACGATAGGACTAGTTGACTCGGATGATGTTCGATTTTTAATAAAACTTTATTCGGTTATAGCTGTGATTTTTATTTTTGAAAAATCGGCATTCTCTATAACCTTTGGCTCGGGTAACAATGTCACACCCTCGTCGGAGGCGAAACACGAGGTGTAAAGGAAGGGAACATAAGCACAAGATAATAGAACATACCAACGTTAAGATTTAAAAGAAAGAGTACACCATTACAATACCAGTTTAGCCGTCATCGGAAAATATATTACAAAGTTTAGATTCCAAATATAGCGTTTTATTACATAACGATTTGTAGTGACAAGTGAAAACTTCATTATGCAAGACCTGGTAGAAAAAGCTTACTAACGATCACCTGAAATGCATGAGAGAAAAACGGGTCAACTATGAAAATAGTTGGTGAGTATACACGATTCGCAAAATAAGAAAACTCGTAAGAAATATTCAAAGCTTTCGGTCATCGAAAATAGTTCACAAAGCAAAGGCATTGTAAATCCACTCAGCCCAAGTTCGCCATACAAAACTTGCAACCTGTGTGTTCACAACCCATTGCACAAAATATAGCGTATCAAGTAGTCAAGTATAAGTGGTCATAATATTTCACAATATAGTACCACGTATATAATAATTCAGGGATGCTCCTGATGAAACCAAATTATGCTGGGTGCCACTACCCAAAGTTATGTTGGGTGCCTCTTCCCAAAGATATACTGGGTGCCTCTTCCCAAAGATATACTAGGTGCCTCTTCCCAAAGATATGCTCCGAACAAGGGAGACTTTATAGTGATGCTCCGAACATGGGAGACTTTATAGTGATGCTCCGAACAAGGGAGACTTTAGGTCAAGGTCATAACGTGTACGGTTCAATAAGTCCAAACTAGTCATAAATTTGTATTTAAGTTCAAGGATTTGTTTCAAGTTCAAATGTTCAAGTCAAAAGAGTTCACAAAAGTAAGAATCAATTCAATTCAAGTATGGTTCATGCATTTCGCCCCAAAAATATAGCAAAACGGTAAAAAGGGGGTGTGATTACTCACTTGATGAATTGATGCGATGACAAAAGTGGTTACACCGAAAAGTAGCGTTAATCCTAAACGACAAGAAATATGATGAGGTTTAAGGACAAAGGGTTTTCCTAATCACTTGAGGTTTTTATTGCAAAACCTATACAACAAGTGATACTAGAGTTTATAAAACCTTGTCTTGAAAAATTTGAGATGATCTTTCCTTTGGTCTTATGGTCGAATTTTGCAAGAGAGAAAAGAGAAGATATGTTTGATCTAGTATTTGTGAATGAAATGAAAATGAAATGTGTTTAGTGAATATTATATTACAAGTAACTAGAGATATTTACAAATTTCCTTGTGACTCATCCCTCCCTTGTCGACAAGGGAGGATAGTCATTCATCTTATATATATATATATATATATATATATATATATATATATATATATATATATATATTTTATAAGTATAAGTGTAAGATTTGTGAAGTTAAATTAAGTTAAGTGGTAAGTTGTAGTCACTTTTGAGTATATAGGGTAGCGTTAGTTAAAAATAAATTTTCACGGGTCAAGATAAAATATATTTAGGTCATAAAAATTATAAAAATACATTTCTTGCAAAATTTGAGTGATATAATAATAACCGTGTCGAATTTAAGAAAACCGTCGTAGTTATATAAATATGACAATTTATATACAAAATAAATTTAAAACACTGGGTAAACTCATAATATTATTTTATAAACTTAATATGAATATAAAAATATATTGGAATAATTTTTGGAAGTAATGGATCAATTGTTCAAAATAATTAGTTACACGATAACGTTGATTTAATATGAAAATTATACGTTTAATGTAAAATGCAAAACGATGCATGAACTAATATGATGACAATGATGTTAATGAAATGTAGACTAAACTTAGTCTATATGAAATGACCTCGATGATATGATCATGAATTCACAGCTAAACCATTACGGTTACGTGAATTTAATACTTGTAAACCTAGTTTACAATATACGATGAAATAGTAAATGTGAGAAATGACCGGAAATTGAGAATTGTGACAGATGATCTCAAAGCTCAACTTCTGGAAAAGTGTTTCGCATTGTTGCTTTAAAAAATGAGCTCAGAAAAACAACAGGGAATAGTGTGAACACTAAGTTTTCAAAACCATCAAACTTGGGGAAACCAGTTATTAGATAGCCGAATGCGCTAGATCCGAACGACCAAAATTTTCAAAAGCGCGGTTTGCCTCCCAAGTTGATGCGAAACAAGTTTTGACAAAACCAGTCACTTCACCTCACTTTCCTAGGAAAGTTGATATGAATGACTTGTATAAGAACTCTTATCTTGAAATGGCTAGAAAGAAGGCACAAAATCGTAAAGACGGAATTTTAGGTGCAAGACCTAGGATGATGAATTCTTCAAGATTTCAAGGCACTGCTAGTAGTTCTAAACCATTACCTAGGTACACTAATCTAAAGACTATGGATTGGCGTACATCTAAGAGTAGTTGTGTTTCGAGTAAAACTATTCCCATAACAGATCACTCTAAGAAATCTAGATCTATTTCTGAATCCAAACAAGGTCAGTCTCGCTCTCAAAGTGTCCGAAATGTATCTTTAATGCTAATCATGATAAATGTTTCACAAAATCCCTGAAGAAAGTAAATGCTCATGCAATGGTACAACCTGTTAAGTCTAGGATTCACACTAAGTCATCCACAGTGCATATGAAGCAAATGAAACCAAAAGCCTCACCTAGATGGTTACCAACTGCTAAATCTTTGGAAACTAGGAATAAGGATAAGTCTTGTTGGAATCACTCCTAAACCTTATTCAAGTGTTAGTTACTCATATGTAATAGTTAGCTTATTATGGCCTTTATGTTTGTTATTAGCCTTAGGCTTATGTAGAAGGCCCATAAGCCTAGGCCTAGCCCAATAAGGAAAGGAAGAGAACTAGGAGTGTTGCCCTAGCTTCCCTCCTATAAATACCCCTTGTAAACCTTCATTTGAAGGTTGGTTGTTCAAGTTATTCTCTTTCACTCACCTCTACGCCTAACCGTTTCATATTATCGTGTGTGTGTGTTTGGAATCTTGTTCAATCGCCTCTCTATCTTTCTATTAAGCTTGTGTGGTAAAACTAGTGACCTAACAGTGGTATCAATCGCCATCTAGTTGGGTGAAATGGTTTGTTTTTTGTCTACTCGTAAGGTTCACGTTTTTAACCTTTCTCACGCTTAAAAACTCATTTTTACACTTTTCAATCCAAGATTCTTGTACTTTAAAGGTTATTGGGTGTTAAAGTTTAAGTTTTTGGCAAAAAGTTTGAAACTTTATGTGTGTAGACTCGCTTTTAAGCTAGTTTTTGTACGAAGGTGTTTTCCTACGCAGAATAGCTGTTTTAGAAGCTTTGGATCATCAAGTTTCACACTTTTGTGTTATTTTGGTGATATTGAAGCTATTTCATCACAAAAATCTGGTTTAGAAATATCTTTGGGCAAAATCAATATTACGAGTAATCCTACGCGTAGTAAAACCCTAAAACTACTCGTAAGTTATTCCTTGGTTTGATCTTCGTTTTCGTGGTTTTACTCCGTGTTTTCTTGCTTGGATAAGCCTGAAAATACGTCGACTTTGGATATCTTTTGCAATGTGATAGTGTAAAAGATCATTTGGGATAAAACCCTAAACTTACGCTTAAGCATAAAGCTTACGCCAGAAAATCCCTACGCATAAGATTCATCTTGGCGTAAACCTAGTCTTACGCATAAGGGAATCCTACGCCTAACTTTCTACGCTAACTTACGCGCATAACTTTAGTCTTTTTCCGCTTACAGTAAGCTAAAACTACGCGTAACTCTCATTGTTACGCGTAACTTTGGTGTTTTACGCTTAAGCTACTTGGTTATTGTGATTTCTACGCCTAAGGACACTTCATCAACAACGTTTCATTCGACTACAAAGATCCACCAACACAAGTTTAAAAAAAAAAAAAAAAAAATTGGCGGGAAATATTGAGTAAAATTTAAATTTTTGAGGAGACTAAAGCGTTCAATTTTTACACGAGATTCAAATTTTGGTTTAACCGTGAAAATTTTGGTCAAAAATTCAAATTTTTGGGCCCAAATTCAAATTTTTCGGGTCAAATTTTGTGTAACAATTGTCATAACTCAAATTTTTCTTACAACCTTAGAATTGAATTTTATAGTGAATTTCAAATTTTGAGAGTCAAAATTTTTCAAAATTATTTTTGGAAGGAAATTGAGATTCACTATATCGACCTTCTGTGTGCTATATCGACTTTGCACCTTTTCTTCTCTTTGATTCTTCTGCAGAGCAGTGAAATGGATTCTGAACATCAAGATCCATTTGTGGCATTGAAAGAAGGATACATGGCTCGCTCGGCATTGAAGTCGGACATCATCAAATTCCCGATATCCCGCAATCGTGCAAGGTGAAAGAGTTGATGTACATGAAAGGCATGCTCATATGGACATTGAGAATGTTGTGATTCTGCAATCGTAATGCGGACAATGAGGTTGTAGCATTGAAAAGCAAGATGACAGCAGCAGATCCGAGAAGATATCATACTTAACTCCGACACCGAGCCTAAGCGTGACGAAGAACAAATGGTTGAGGAAGATATCTTACCCACCTATGACAGCGAAAACGAACGATGGTCGAGGTACAATCTACTGTTGATCATATTCTGACTGCAAATGCGACACAACATACCGAGCAACCTGAATTTAGTAATGAAGGAGAGGTTGACCAGTGTGTTGCACAATGTCTAGACAACTATCTCATGTCGAGCCCTTACTTGTTAACAATTCAACTGAAACGTCAAATCAAACTCTTGAATCCGAAATCATTCTTCTCAAAAAGACCATTGCCAAGTTTCATAAAGATTTTTCAAAACTAGAGGCACATTGCATCTCTCTTGAACTTAAATTACAAAACAAATCTTTTTCCTCAGAACACAATGGTTAGTATTCAAATGAACAAAGTAATCGTGTGGATTTATTAGTAAAAGAAAATGAGCAAAGGGGCTTGCACATGTTGCTTTACAAAACAAACTGAGAAGATTAACTGGCAAGAGTGTGGATACTAAGTTTACAAAACCAACAATCTTGGGGAAATCGTCTTTTCAACCAATCGAAATCAATCAAGAGTTAGACAACCAACTACTTTTAAATCTGAACGTTCTAAATCTTCAAAAACACGGTTTGCCTCCCAAGTTGTTGAGAATAATCATTTGTCAAAACCAGTCACTCCACATTCCGGGCCCAACAATAATGTTTATGTTTCTATTAAACATGTTTCGTTAAACTGTTTCGTTATACTGCACATAAGTGGTCGCTCGCCAATCTAGGATTTGTTCGAACACCGTGTCTAAACCGAGCATTAAACGTAAAAATTCATATGATTCAAATGACGCATACAAGAACTATGACCTAGAAAAGGCTAGGAAAAGGGCACTACTTCAAAAGGATGGAATCTTAGGTTCACGACCTAGTGTATCACCTTCGAGTGTATTCTTGAACACTACCGTAGTAGCAAACCAAAACCTAAGTTAACTCAACAAACAGTTAGAAATAAACCCGTTGATCTAAACGTAAACCTGCCGAAACCTAATAGGTGGATCCATATAGGGGACGGACTCTTCCCAAAAGAAGTTTCAACATCCCCTAGATCTAACCTTAGATGGATACCAACGGGTAGGATTTTCAAAACTGTTAGTCTTAGGTGGATTCCTACGGGCAAGATACTAAGTAGTTGCACCAAAACAAGTGGGATACCAACAACATCCATCCCGAGGGAAAGGAAATCATCAAATTAGCATGTTCAAGTGTCAAGAAGATAATTGACACTACATCTTTATGCTTCTAACATCTGGAACCCAGTTATACTTGGGGATCCATGTTTTTCTCTTCCTTGCCCCCTTTTCTATTTTTCTATGCAGTACAACTATGGCTTCTACTGCAATATAGGACCCGTTTCTCACCGTCTAAAATTTAATGATCCATCAGTTGTTCCACCATTGTACTTAATCGTCATGAATTGGAAACATTGCTTGCTCCTCGGTTAAAGATTCGCCAAAAGTCGTGCTTCATATGTATCGAATGTTTCTGCTGCATAACCGATAATACTCTAATTTCAGATACACATGAATCTACAACAACAACCGAATCTTCTATAACAGAAGATCAAAGTGTTTCCTACAACAATGTCACAATTGATGATCAACAATATCCATGAGAAGTTTTATCGCAGTTGACTCTCTCGTAATATTTTTGGTACTTCACACTTGTTCGATCAATTGGACATACATGGTTTATTGTCTCCTTATACATGGTTTCATGCTCTTCAATTCATCATCAACATACGTGGTGTATGATTCTGAATCATTGAAAACATCGCGGGGGAGAGAGTGTGTAGGTGGTCATTGCTTCCTTGTTCTTCTACATGCTTCTTTGCGAAAACCCAATGCCTTCTTGAATTCCTTCAATTAAGGGGAAGAAATAAGACGATATGTGGCTCAAACATCTCACTTTGGTATTATCGTCTCAATTTCACGGGTGATCTTGTGTGAAGTTACCCAAATACGTGAGAAGATCTTGTTGATTGCTAGCATGTTACCCTCAGCGGATCTTCCGCAATTAGTCATATTTTCTTTGTGTGGTTTCTTGCTCATCTACAAATTCCATTTGCATCTTGAAACCTTCAAAAGTTAGAGGAAATGTAGACTTCATCAAAGTTTCAAATCTGCTAAAGACAGTTGTCATTGGGGAAAGCTGATTCAAACTTCTTCATAATGGCTTACGAGTATAACAGCTTAGAACCCGGTCACAACCGCTTAAACTTCTCTCAAACCCCATCATCGGCTGAACAAAGCCCCCGACTTACTCGTCAACAAATGGAAAGGTTATTTGCTCACTGTTCGGTGGCGATATTGATGAAGCGTGCTCGGTGTATCCGCTGCTGCTCAACCACGATAATACTCTAATACCGATACACACGCTACAACAACTCGCATTTGCAGATGCACCTACACCAGTTGACTCCACCACAACAGTTGAACTAACCGCTTCCAACAATGATGATGAAAGCTCGCGATGATGTTCAATGAAGTACCCCACCTGCAGATTTTGATCCAAATGCGTTCTTCAACCCATTTGCTAATGAGATGCTGCACCGAGATGTCGCGGAATCTTCAACAAACCATTTGAATCCTCGGAACCGCACAATGTATACCAACATCAACCCTCCACACATAGATGGACGAAAGACCATCCTCTGGAAAACATTATTGGCAACCCGAATCAACCGGTCGTTCAGAGACAACGTCTTCACACAGCGGTGAACATTGCATTTATGCACTCACCGCATGCCAATCAACCTAAAAACATCAAAGATGCAATGACAAAAGACAACTAGATTGAATCCATGCAAGAAGAAGTCAATCAATTCAAACGTCTTGAAGTATGGGAACTGGTTGAAAGACCAACAGGGTCTACGTCATTGGTCTCAAATCGATTTGGAAAAACAAATTGATCTTTGAAGGAAATGTTATCGAAATAAGTCACGTCGGTGGCTAAGGGTTATCGCCGTGAAGAGGGTATTGACTTTGAAGAATCTTTTGCTCCGGTTGCTCGTCTTGAGGTCGTTCGATATTTCTAGCGTTCGCGGCTCATATGAATATGACGGTCTATCAGATGGATGTCAAAGCTGCGTTTCTCAATGGACAACTTAAAGAAACGGTTTATGTCAGCCAAACAAATGGATTCGTTGATCCCGAAGTTTCGAATCACGTCTACAAACCTAACAAAGCTCGTATGGTCTCAAACAAGCTCCTCGGGCATGGTACGATAAGATATCATCCTTCCTCATTGCTAATAATTTCACCAAAGGTTCGGTTGACCCAACTCTTTTATACAATATCACAGGGAACATATCTTAATTGTTCAAATTTACGTGGATGACATCATTTTGGGTCTACACATAAAAAGTTTTCAATCGCTTTGCAAAACTAATGAAGAAAAATTTTGAAATGTCCATGATGGGTGAACCTACATTCTTTCTACCGCAAGTTAAACAAATTTGGAATGAAAACCTGTGACACCTATGCCACACCAATGGCTCATACCAAGAAGCTAGACGCTGATTTACATGGGAAATTGGTTGACCCTACCAAATACCGTAGTATCATTGGGTTTCTCATGTATCTAACACTAGCAGACTGATATTGTCTTTGCCTTGGTTTATCTATGCTCCCGTTATCGGTCGCGACCAAGCTGAAACCCACCTCTCTGAGGCTAAAAGAATCCTCCGATACATAAAGGGAACCATTAACTTGGGGATCTAGTATCCGAAGGATTCTGGTTTTGAACTAATCGCTTTTCAGACGCTGACCACGCAGGATGCTTAGACTCACGGAAAAGCACTTCGGGAGCTTTACAATTTCTTGGTGATAAACTGGTGTCATGGCAATCGAAGAAGCAGGATTGTACATCATTGTCCTCAACCGAAGCAGAATATGTAGCCATGTCCGCATGTTGTGCTCAAGTCATCTGGATGAGAACACAACTCAAAGACTATGGTTACGTATTTGACAGAATCCCGATGTATCGCGACAATCGGAGTGCAATTGCAATCTCGTGCAACTTCGATGCAGCACTCGAAATCAAAGCACATCGATCTTCGATATCATTTCATCAAGGATCACGTGGAACATGGTACTGTTGAATTATATTTTGTGGGTACAGAATACCAATTGGCGATCTTCTCACCAAAGCCTTGCCTCCCGCTAGGTTTAATGAGTTGGTCCAACGGATTGGTATGAGGTGTTTGACTCAAGAGGAATTGGATGACCTCCTAAAAGCGGTCTTAAAACACTGTCAAACACCAAAATCTCTTTTGTAAATAATTTTTCAAAAACAAAATACAAAAGTATAAAATCCGATAAAACAACAAAAATATTCTTCTATCTATTTTCTTTCAACATTGCAAGTACGTTTCTTCCGTCAACACTATAATCTTTCAAAATTCAGTATTTTTCCGATCAAGTGTTGAAGGGGAGAAATCAAAACTTTAACTGTTTCAAAACATCTGTGTACTTGCATGTTATCATATCTCGGTTGTTTCTTTTAACAAATGGTGGTAAATTTTCTGGTACAATGACACTCCTCGGACTAAATTTATAACCTTTCATTATTTTCTCGAGTCAAGGGGGAGTGTCGTCAAGCTTCTTTCCAAAAAATCTTTGTTTGGTAACCAAAATGGAAGTTAAATGGCGTTGTTTGAAAAAGGAAAAGGTGGAGGGACCAAAACTGTCAAAATATTAAAGTTATTTTAATAAAATACCTCCCCACCTAACAATTCACTTCCCATTTATTACTCATAACCTAAAAGATCCTACGTACCATAATCGTTTGAAAAATCCGTGCTTAAGATCTTCAAATTGTAAGTTTCTATGTATTCCCAACAAGATTACAAACTATGGTTTCAAATCGTTTCAATAACTAACGGTTAGATTTTTCACTATGGTTGATTTTGTGTTCTACGCGTATGCGTATGAACACACAATCGTGTTTGGGCATTTTTGGTCATAAAAAGAGTGTCAAAATGTTTTTACTAACATGAATGATATGTTTTCCATACTCAAAATGTACCCAGAAACACAAATTGATGACTTTTGAAAACTAGGGTTTATAAGTCGAATTGGGTATTTTCGAATGTGAAGTGTTTTGGTATAAAAGATTGTTGGGTTATGGTCTTAAGTTGTTGAATTAATGATTTCCATTGTCACTAACCACCCAGAAACACGAATTGGTGAACAATTTGTAATTAGGGTTTAAAGTTCATAATAATTGGTGACTTTTGATTCACAACGAGTTAGGTGTTATAACTTGGTACAAAGACTCCCACAACACTCTTAAACTACCAGAAAAAGTCTTGTGCAAATTCCGTGGTTAAATTTCATACGCGTAAATCATAACCCTTAGGGTTTTGACCTACGCGTATGACTTTCTACACTTAACTGTTTAACAAGTGTTCTTACCATGTTTTGTTGATATAATGAATGTTTGTGTCTATTTTGATGATTTGATGAATTTATTTCAGGCTTTGCTACGCTTAAATATTCAGAATCAAGGTCATTTGCAACTCTACGCATAAGGATTACCCTACGAGTAGTCAAGTTATGCGCGTAACAATCCTACGCATAACTATTACGCGTAAGGTTCTACAATGGGACTACGCGTATCCAGTGAAGGATATGCGTGAACAAAGGACCTCTACGCATAAGGTCTACTCTTACGAGTAAGCCTTACGCGTAAGGTATATTTATACGCCTACGCGTAAGCTCTACGCATAAGGTCCCCTTTTCCTACGCTTAATATTTCTTACGCCGTAAGTTAGATCCTACGCGTAAGCTTTCGTCTCGCGTATATCATCTCGCTTACTCTTAACTTTGCCAAAACTACGCTTAAGCCCGGATTGACCTTCATAATGAATTGTTACGTGTACAAACTTGTAAATAAACTAATCATAACGTCACGAATCCAATAATGTCACTAATAAACTTAATCGTTTGATATGTTGTGAACAATAAGTGATAACATAAACTTTAAAACTTAAAGTTAACTAACTCACGAAAACACTTCACGGCGTCATTGGACTATTGAACAAACAAGTGACTTAGGACTCGTAACAATCATTGACACTTACATTCAATAACTAGACAATAAGACCTTCCGTTGACTAACACTATGTCTTTCGATATGTTGGTTCTTTTGGCTAATGTTATTTCGGATCACGACATGGCTGAACAAATGAATGTGGATGCACGAGATTCTCACCATTGCCGATATCTTTCCAGAGGGTTATCCTAGAAAGATTGGAAAGAACAACCTTAGGGTTGACTTTGATACCCTCACTTGCTCGGAATCTTCCTGCTTGATTGCTTTGTGGATATTCTCGGGAATCATCCCTACCGAACATGCTCTCACACTCGCCACAGTTCAGAGGTCTACATTCAACAATTTGGGATTCTATGCGAGGATCACGGTCAAAGTCGTGAATGTGACACTTAATCACAAACAAGTCACTATCACTCCTGCTGACTTACGGGTTGTTCTCATCATTCCTGACATCGCTCCAACCGACTTCTTGCTACCCCTCTGAAGAGACAGTCCGAAATTCTTGATAGATATTGGTTATGATGATGCTTCAGGAATCATTACTAAGCACTCTCACGTGGAGCTGAAGTATATTCCTCAACCTTGGAGAACACTCTACATGATCATCACCAAATCGGTCTCTGGTCGTGGCAGTGGCTATGAGCATCCCAAGCTCATGGAACTACAAATTTTCTGGTCGTTGATCAACAAGAAGGACATTGAAATCGAAGCATTGATATGGGAAGACATGATGGTATTTCACAAGAAGCTTGGCTCCAAGATTCCCTATCCAGAGAGCACTTGGACTTCATCCTGACATCCCCATGAGGCTCAATGACCCAGATAATCATGACATATTGACTGAACCCATACTATCTGTCAGAATCAAAGAATCATCAACAAAGAAACAGGGTTCGGTTTTACTTGATCACCTTCTAACCACCGAAATCAAAAAGCTTGAAACATATAAAAGGTATCGGTTAGCCGTAAAAAAGGCAAAGTTGGTCATCTTGATGAAAAATCTTACGGTACACCTACCGGAGGACCGTAAGAGGCGTGGAAGTGTTACAAGTACAGATCTTTATAGGAAGCTTCCCTAAAGGAATCCTCCTCGTAAAAGGATTGTTCCTGTAAAGGAAGCTGAACCTATTCCCATCTGAACGCAAAGAAAGCTTGTGGACGAAAGCTCAAGGTACCGACACGATGAAGAGATTACCTACTCGAGAATGCAACCTTAACACCTCCTTCAGCAGCTAAACCTCCAAGTCCACCAGGTGATAAAGGAAAAGGAAAGACTCCTGTACTTGTACCGTATGATGAAAGCTCAGATGATGAAGAAGAGCAACTGGATATATCATACAAGAAGAAGTTTAATATCGTTAGACACCTTCACAAAGCTGAAGAATTTGCTAAAGACCAAATGGGTGGTCCCAGAGGATCAAGTGGTGCTGCCCACTCAAACATCTCCGATGAGGTTAATCAACCCGATAAGGGAGCTGGTGCCACCACTCTTATGCAACAACAAAAGCTTGTGGAGGATACTATCGAATATAAGTTCGAGGAACCGGAACCGAGAAGTCCAAAAAGATCAAGATGTGGATTATGATACGTTTCTTCTAGATAGTCCTGCACGATCAAAGGAAGAAACCTCGAACCTCGAAGGATCCAGAGTCTCCTCATATCTCTTCATCATCATTCGTCTTCTCACTCCTCGCCACCACCATCAAAGAAGTCAACCAAATCATCATCCAAATCCATGAAGAAACCATCTAAATCTTGGATTTCTCAAGCTCATGAACGGATTACCAAAGCTGTCAAACAAGTCAGAAAGAAAAGCGTGCTCAACAAAAGCTAAATTTCTTTCTTGATCACATACAGATATGTATGCGAGCATGAAAAGATAAAAGGAGAATGGAAGTTTGTTCAGGAATTCATGAAAAATCACCGTCAAGAGGCTGAAGCGAAATGATGAAGGCTACGAAAAAGTACCTTCGGAGATGCGTTCCTAAAGTCACAAAGGAGTTGTTCACCAAACAACTTTATCCAAATCTCATGCAGATCGCCAAGCAAACTATTCGATCAACGCCCTTAACCGTCACAATCAATCCAACCGATCCGGTTGTTTTCTCGGATAATGAATTGGTGGCCAAGCTTGTCATACAAATGTCCGCACGATCGGGACATTTACTTCGATGAAGGAAAGTTGTTTCAAGCATTGTTGGACTACCAACTTCAAGAAGCTTGTAGATTTGAAGTCGAAAAGTCTAAAGCGTCCTAGAGACGATGAAGACAAGGATAAGGATAAAGACTCGCACCTAACGCCGAATGCGGTAAATCTTCTTTGATGCAACCTCCTCCACAACGGGCTCCTGTTCAACAAACATCTCCTCCTCGTTCTTCTACTTGAAAAACCTCGGACGATTCCGAAGTTACCACCCCGACTCAAAAACCAATGATCACTATGAGTATACGGGTGGTGACTATGAAGAGGTCCTAGAGCCCCTACAACAACCCACCTCTCCCAAACAAGTTCAGAAACCAGAATCATCATCTAGGCCTTCGCAAAAGAAGAAGAAGAAGACGCCTCAAACTGACGTCGTATCATGGCTAGATGACGATAAAACAGAGGAATTTGAATGGTTTGCTAATCTTGTAAACAACACTCCCTACCTCGAAGAAGGTCGAATTTGGTAGACGGTTCTACATTGGAGCATGCAAAAATTCTGCAAGAAAAGTTCCATGTGAAGAAAATGACCAAATCTGGGCGAATCAAAATGAAGCATTTCAACTTCTAAAAGACGGCTCGAAAGTGCCCTCGAGGTTGAATATCACCTTGAAAACATTGCTCGAGCTATGTCTAACAACATGGATTGGCTCAACCCCGAAGCAAACATTGACTTCACACAAAGGGACAACCCTCCATACTACACCGATTGGACCAAACCTCTACCAACACTTGGACAAACAGCTGAACCAAGGATTCCTTTCGGATACTTCTTCAACAAAGACCTGGATTTTCTTCTACACGGTGACGATGATTCAAGAAAATATGCCATGTCATTGACACTTCCATTCCCATACTGTTTACTCAAACTGCATAGCCATTGAGGAAGCGTGCCAATCACTTGTTCTCCAACACGTGGAGGCATACCGAGATGCATTATATGGGATTCATCGGCTAACGCCGACGAATCTACTATAGAAGTTGCCGGGTTCGAAGTCTCAACATGCCGTGCATAGTTCTAAAGATATCGTTGCCATCAAAAAGCGTTGAACTTTAGTCGAAGTGGGACTACACATTCCTAAAGAAGATCGTAGTCAAACGACAAGATGAACGGGACTATGCTTTCTCTGAAGGTGACTTTGAGAATTTGTCTCTCAATGACATCGAAGACATGTACCTTGCCAGGTCGCATGAGACAATTCTCAATGCATACAACGTGAATTTATCAAGTCACTTCTCATCTTCATAAGACGGATTGTCATCAAGGAACATGTAGAAGATCTCCACGGTGGCTGTTGAATCTTATCGACGCTGTCAACTTCACTCCTCCAAAGCTTGATCTTCCCGATATCAACCAGCTATCTCAATATACACTCATCGGCAAACCTTTCGGCGTTGTTTACCGTAGTGAACTTCAAAGAAACTGCTTAATGGCGTGTAGCTAACTCCACAAGTTCGGGATCATACTTTGAAGCTGGTTAGGGATGGATTGGCATACAGGTTGAAGGATATACGTTAGAAAATTGGGTCTCCTAAGCTGGAATTCTCGGAAAGGAGGGATGTGAGACGGATCATCACAATGATTGATGAACGGTTGTTTCAAGGGATCAGAGACGATTGGAGAGTTATGTCGGTGGTCGACCCGGAGAAACATAACCGATTTCAACGCCTGTGCACACTCCTCGGGAACATCATCGCACTTCCTGGTACCCCTTGACTTGTTTTCTTCATATCATTTTGGATGTTTGATTAATTATGTCTATGGCTTGTGCACACATTACAGTGTACAACCCGTACTTGTAAATAAAGGACCCTATGGTACGCCTCAGTGCCACAATCCTTAGAAAAGGAGCGAAAGCTTCTTACTTTTGAGTAAAACCTATCAAACCTTTCCTATTCAAGGTTTTGCTCAAAAGAACAAGTACTTTCCCTTATGATTTTCAAAACCTCAACCGTTTATATCACTCGTTGAGGGGGAGTACTTGAATCAAAAATTTGTTCAAAATTGTTCTCAGTGGTCATTCTTCCCGCAACACTCGAAATGGTCATATTTATTCTCAAACGATTCAAAAATAACACTTTAATATGTCATTTTTGAGGGGGAGAAAATATGTGATAAGAAATATGTTGTGTAAAATGCAAATGAATCTGTGTGATTCGGACTTAACCAACGAATTGACGATGCTTAACTGTTAGTAACTCGAAAAGACTTGTCCCGGGCGGGTAATAATTTCAAGCTAGTTCGCTAGTGATGTAAACGTGTCTCGCAAAGGACTTGTCTGAGTAGAATGTACCATTCGAGAAACTCTTGATAAACATGAACTCGGACGGGTTTGACGACCTTTCGAGGATTGTCTACACCTTCAAGGTAGTTATTAGAGCTAGTTGTCACCTAAAAGTTGACAATGCAACTCTTTAACTATGCCACGTAACCGTGTCTCGCGGGGATTGTCTATCTTGAGTGAATCAATTCAAAATGTGTGCGCTCTTTCCTCAATGTGCATTTTAACCGTTAAAACTCTTAAGCACATGTGGATGGGGAGTATTTATGCAAAATCTTATCTCAAAAGTGGTACTAAAATGTTTTTCATTCATATACACTGTGAGAGATTTTTCACATCAGTGGTTTTATGGCAACATAGGTTAGTCATGGAGTTATAAGGTGACTAAGGTTAGGAATAACGTCCTATGATCCGCCAGAGCCGGAGGGATCTACCCAGGACACCACAAATAGTTAGTATTTAGAAGTCCTTAGGTATGATTGTAAAAAGGAGAAAATGAGAATCGGAGAAAGAAGGAGTTGAAGAATTAAAAGAAATGCAAAGAAAAGGGTGAAAAGAAATAGCCCTCCAGATTATTCAACTTAGGCGCATAACGGGTTCAATTCATATGCTACTGGTTGTCACTTAGTGACGCCGGTATTGAAGATTAAAAAAGTCGTCATGGACCCAAAGGACGCATGCACTAAACCTTCTTATCCACTCAAGTTTCTCTTAACAGAAGCTTGTTTCATTCTCACCGGGAACCCTACGTAAACTATCGGCTTTCTCTTAGAGATTGCCGGTATTGAAGAAGGAGACCCTCTCCCTAGTCTCCGCCAGAAAACCAAATCGCACTATTGAGTCTAGAACCACGAGATTCATCAAAAGATCTCTTAGGTACACTTGACATTTAATCACTTGATGATCAACAAATAAGGTTATCAGTGGTTCATATCGAGTACTTCACAGATCTTAGAAATCACATGCCGAGAACATTTATGAGAGGTTCACATTTGTGATCCTCGGTGAATGAATGGAAACTCCCGCCGTGGTCAACATTAAACGACAAAGCGGTCGCCTTCGGTAACTCCCCGTGGATTATGCTTAGTGGTCTCAAACGGTCTACAGTCGTGAGGTGATGCTTGTGTACCTCACGACTCATCAATCGTAGGTGTACTTTGGTACATCGTGTTATCTCACTTGTGGGACTCGATTCAGGAACGGCCTTTGTAAGAATTAGAGTTGTGTTTTCACACTATGCCGTTAACACTCTCGAAGTTCAAACTTGTAAGTGCGGAATCCGCTTATTACTAACCGTTTAAATGTTTTCTTCTTATGGAATCTCTCGAGCGGAATGATCGTGCAGATTCTTCTCATACTCACGCCAACATCATCACTAATGGAAGTTCTATCCTAAAGCAACACAACAGTCATAATGATTCTTCGTCAATACAGAGAATCTACAAAGTTAAAGACTTAAAGAACTCCATCAAGATGAATTCCAACGCCAAAGAGCGTGTGAGCATGTTGAAGAACGACGTGGAGACACCGTAAAATAAGGCACTGAGGCGACTTGATGCGGACAACAACATACTATCACTTTCACCACAAAGAACAATGATCAAAGAACAAAGTTAATGATGACGTCAAAGCATAACCGTTCAAAATAAACTATCTCTACACGGGAGATTGTTTAAATCAAGGCAATTCTTCTCACAAGAAAGAAGAATGTCAAGACGCGTCAAATCTACTATTACATCAACGCCTTCACCGTTTTCATCACCAACACTTGAGTGTTTGTTACTCATATGTAATAACACTTGAGGGGGAGATTGTTGGAATCACTCCTAAACCTTATTCAAGTGTTAGTTACTCATATGTAATAGTTAGCTTATTATGGCCTTTATGTTTGTTATTAGCCTTAAGCTTATGTAGAAGGCCCATAAGCCTAGGCCTAGCCCAATAAGGAAAGGAAAGGAACTAGGAGTGTTGCCCTAGCTTCCCTCCTATAAATACCCCTTGTAAACCTTCATTTGAAGGTTGGTTGTTCAAGTTATTCTCTTTCACTCACCTCTACGCCTAACCGTTTCATATTATCGTGTGTGTGTGTTTGGAATCTTGTTCAATCGCCTCTCTATCTTTCTATTAAGCTTGTGTGGTAAAACTAGTGACCTAACAAGTCTCTCACTATGCATAAGA
The DNA here is from genome assembly GCA_910596185.1 of Chrysanthemum makinoi. Lineage (NCBI taxonomy): Eukaryota > Viridiplantae > Streptophyta > Magnoliopsida > Asterales > Asteraceae > Chrysanthemum > Chrysanthemum makinoi. Next base: position 84,859,415 of record OU343219.1, on the reverse strand, counting down.
AGCCTAACAATCCTAGACCTTGCCATAAGTGGATACCATCTGGTAGAATTTTTAAGGATGCTGGACTTAGGTGGATTCCTACAAGAAAGATGTTTACCAATGGCATTCTCAATGTTGACCGTGAAACCTCAAAGGGTTTGGATACTGATGTCACTAACCATAATATATGCAATCAAGTTTTTAATATTAGTGCAGGTAGTCCTTACTCAGTTGCAGATACTTCGATCCTTCAATACATGGAATGGCTTAAAGTATGGATAACAAAAGGATTGATATCTCATAATTCACGGGTTCAAGTTACTCAACATTGATATTCAATTGACTATGACGTCTGTTCACATCAGTTCAGGCCTCGTTCTTCAACACTATGACGTCTGTTCTCATCAGTTCAGGCCTCGTACTTCATCATTATGGCGTCTGCAGATAACATTTCAGGCCCCGTTCCTCAAAGAAAAGAAAGGTGTACGCTTCAGTGCGCTTTATCTTCAGAAGAAGAGAAATCTTCATGTTTATGACCATTCTCATTGACATTCTTCATCAACATGCTTCATGCTTTTTCCATGCGCCGGTCATCAAGTGAACAGGACTCGCGATAATTACTCTTATTCCACTTGCTCAATATAATGAAGATGGCGACATCATGTGCTAATTTTGATGGGGAGAAGTGTGAATAGAATACATTTGGATGATAATCACTTGTTTAATCAAGAATGGCATCTCCGTATGCAATTCTTGAGAAGAAGTGTGAATTTTTGCATGGTTGGTGATACTTGAGAATATATGGTAATACTGGCTCCTAACTCATGTAAGAACCAGAGATTCTTCTTATCGGATCATCTTCACATGTAGTTTCTTCTAAGAGCCATTGGTTGACATCTTCACACGGGCTGATATGATTAAAAGACAAAGTGCTTCTAGTTCTTTGGGCTGATTTCTTTGATGAACATCTTTCTGTTCTTGTTTGATTAGGAGGGATTTTAATTAAGGGGATTTGCTTTTTACAAGTTAACGGGAATGCCTTTGGTGTGAAGAAGATGTTAACTGTCTATTTCCCCATTCGGACAATCTTGAAGAAGGTCGAGTCTACTGTCTAATCTACATTTTCTGCTACATGATTAGAAGACTAAAGACGAATTGCATTTGATGATCTAAAGACTTCTTCTTAATCCGGACTGAGAAGAACACTTGAAAATATTCGTCAGTGTAGGGGAGAGCACTAATTGGGGGAGATTGAAAAGCCAAAATTTAATCCCCAATTAGACTTGTTCATATTCTTTAGCAATGATTCATTGCTTGATATTTGATGACTCTCCTCCAACGCCTAATGCTTCACTTACTAAGGATAACTGGGATTCATTGTTTTTCAAAGATATGTTTGATGAGTACTTCCAACCTCCGACTAATGTTGATCATCCAACTTCAAGCTCATGCTCCGGTTCCTACTGACTCAACTGGTTCACCATCTAAGAAGTACTCCTCAGAATTCTCAAGAAACCTTATCTCCAGTTACTTCACAAGGCGTTGTTTATGACTATCATTGCAGTTGCACTCATGAATAGTGATCCGCTCTTTGGTATTCCTTTGCCAAATCTTCACGGATCATTGTTTCATTGTTCTTTCCTAAATGTGCACTCTGTAATTCAACCACATGAACATTAAGGAAAATGACTTCCTCATCCGCTTAAAAACATTATTGGTGAATCTTCCAGATCAGTTTCTACATGTATACCTTAAGGAAGAATGCATTGATGTTAAGGAATCATTTGCTCCGGTTCATTCAGTGGGTCAATGTACATGCTATTGTATGTTTATTCACGTGTTGGACATTTGACACAAGTTGATTTCTTCGAAGTTACTCTTTTATCACTTATTTGAGGTTGAAGTTGACGTTCACAAAGGCGTGTTCTTAGTTGATAACTTGCTCAGGCTTAAGAATCAGAGATGAAGACTTGGGTTATCTAGTTACCAAAGATCGAGGTGGATGGTTGAAGACACGTTAACTATCACTTTTAGGAGTTACTTTGTTTTACTCAGTGTCACACGCATATGTCGGTGTGGATAACCGCAAGAGGTGTTAATGTCTCATACTTTGATTGAGTAGTGAGTACTTAGAAATTTGCTAGAAGCATAAATTCTCGACACCGTTCTTCCATTATTAAGTGCAAGCTTAAGATACATATGTGGGAATTTGACTTGCTTTCAAGTTTGGTATATCGGGTATTCTTCATCAGTGGTCACTTCAAATTCTCTACATATGGGTTGATAAAGATAGTCGAGAGAGTTTCCGTGTCGTTGATTCTCACAGGATTCATTTGGGCTATTTAAGTTCTTCTCACAAGATTTCGAGTTTTTGGGTATATTATGTTTTTTTTGAATCTGAGGTATCAAAACCAGCAAGGAGGAAGGAGACATATATCTAAAAGCACAACGAGTACACATGATGAACTTAACACTTCTACCTGATTGAAGTTATCTCGGAAAGACAATGGTCATAACCGTAGAGAAACTCAGTGTTTAACTCGTAGCCTTTGGTGTATTATTCCAACTAATTGGAGGAAATGGTCTCTAGAGACTTTTGGTATGTGTTACTTCAGCGTTCAGTTAGAAGAAATGTGAGAAGAATATTTGGTTCGTGAGATGATATTGCATATCGACATCTTCTATATGATTTATGATAAAGTGCTTCCGATTAGTGCTTCATGTACACAATGTAATGATGATTCTGATGAGATCGCATCGATCAGCGGAGATATATGTGTACATCAGGGTCAGACAACATATTCACATGATCGAGCTTAATCAGTCATTCTAAAGTTGACATCCGCAGAGGAGATCAGTAATTCAACCAGTTAGTGTGATGTTGTTGTCTCTACTATGGTTGGGTACTTTGTGTACATTATGGGCTGATTGGTTATATGGAAGATAACTGGAATGCATTTGGTAAAATGAAGATGTTGATGTATTGTTCCCATGCATAATACAACCGGGTCAATCTAGAAGAGTAATGTGTACATCGGGGCGCATAACAGGTTCATGTGATCGGTCTTCATCGTTATTCGGATTTGATAACCGCTAAGAGGATCAATGTCTTAACTTGTTACCTCGGTGTTCTCATGTTCTTCGGGGTGCTGAGCTTCATTCAATGAATCTGTTTCTCTTCTCATTCTTCTTCTTGGGAAAATGGTCTTTATTCGAAGATTGAAGGTATGAGGGGAAGCTACCAAAGTCTCACTTTCTGAAGGCTCAATTTCGACGTCCATTCAAGAGTCTCAAAAGCTTTGGTGGTGGAAGTTTAGGAGATTACGAATTCTATCTTCTACTGACGTCGCTTTCGATATCCTTATCTCGGTACTCGTATCATCATCCTCTTAAATTATATCATCTACTCTATCTATGTATATATTTTTCAAAACAAAATACAAAAATATAAAATCAACAAAAACCCATAAAAATCAGAAAATTTTGAAAATGTCCAAAAATATTGTTTTCTCAAGACATGTCTTCTGGTATCGATAACATCTACGGTCTTAGAAATGTCATTCAATAATGGCACGGGACTTTAGATGAAGTTCGAACAGAAGGTATAAATATTCTTTTCTAATCTGCGGATAAATATTTAAATAAATAAATAAATAAATAAATAAATAAATAAAAATAAAATAAAATAAAATAAAATAAAAATATATGGCTTACAGTTATTTCAGACTGTAACCCGTGCTTAAAATATGGTTTGCTATTATTTCAGATAGCAACCCGCTCTTCAAGTAAGGAAAGTCTTTACTAAACCAATTTTCAAACATTTCGTGCACTTATCCTAAAAACAAAAATGAGGAAAGTATGTCGAAGGACTGCTGTTCCTACACAAATGTTTTTCTGTCTAAAATTCTTCAGAAAAATATTTGTTGTTTTCAAAAATGGTGGTAAATGAGGTGCATGTAAATCTATCGATTCAAGGTTTTGAAAAATATTGAAAACTCAATCAATGACTTGCCTCTTAACCTTTTCAGAAAAATAAGTCATTGATTGAGGGGGAGAATGTTTTCAAATTTATATCATCTAACGGACTTTCTTAATTATCCTCGTGCTTAATTGAAAATGATGTTAACCTATGTTGAAGGACTAGGTGCCTAGGATATGATTGCTAGGATTAGATGATTAGAGTTTGATGAACACATTTTTCCCATACATTTAAATGATCTGATTGATATGTTGCATTGAATTTTATTAGTCGATTTATGTTTGGGTGATGTCGACCACCATATATCTGTATGTGTGTTCACTAAGGTATGCAGGTATATTGGGTATAAGAATGTTCCTGATCCGGATCCCACAGATGATGATTGGATGCTAAAAGGAAAGGGTAACTATATCTTGGGTTGACAAATGAAGAAACGGAGCTTAATTGAACTTCAATGGAGAGTTGACATAAATGCAAGGTAAGAGGTCTCACTGCATCAGCAGATGGTTTTCTTCTAAGTGATTGAAGAAACGGAGCTTAATTTGACCTCAGTTGGCATTCAAAATGCAACGAAAGAAGAAGTCTCACTGCATCAGCAGATGGTCTTTCTTCCAAACCCTATAGCAACAACAACAGAAGCTTCTCAACCACTAATGTATCTTTGTGCAGGATATTTTTATAAAAACAATTTTCGAAAAATTTGGATAAAATTGTTTTGAAAATGGAAAATATTGTTTATGAAAATTAATTGGACTAAATTTTGAAAATCACCGGACTTCATTTTTATTAAAATCTAAGTCACTCAATCATCGACTACGGTCATCGATTGAGGGGGAGAGTGATTTAAAATATAATATTTTCAAACAATAGTTCTTCATAAAAGTTCCGATTTGTACGTTAAAATGTGGTGATCTAAAGATTTAATGTTATATCATGGTATGATTTTTTCTTTTGAATCAAGGTCTTTCAAAATGAAATTTTTTCTGTTCTTGTTTGATTGTGAAATTGTTTTATTTTACCTAAAAGATCTCTTAAAACAATCATACCTGACACTAACAATCTTTAATGTCTTAAAATGGCCCTTATCTGTCATTTTTTCAAAATTAAATCAAGCCACGTCTTTCCCCAAAATCTTTTAAATGATTTAAATCAATTGGGATCACAAATCTCAAAAGGTTTGAAATTTTGATCGGGGTAGAGATCGTGAGTTAAATCTCTTATCTGTTTAAATGGAATTGGTTTTAGTCCTTTAAAGGCACTCCTGCATCCATGTGCCAAACGATTTCATACACAATGCACATGTTGAGGAGGAGGATTTATCCAAAAACATGATGAGTATTTAAACCATGCCACATATTCTCCCATGTTTTCTAAACCGTATTAAATCACTTGGGATCCAAAATCTCAAAGGGTTTGATATTTTTGATCGGGGGAGAATTTGTGATTTAATAATGAAATTTGATAAAAGGTGATCGTTTTGATTTAATTATGCAGGCTGCTCTCTCATATGTGCTAAACGCTTTCGAATCTCGAAGCATATATTGAGGGGAAGCATTTTAATAGAAACTAAACTATCGAGGTACAAAAGCTTTTATGTTTTAACATAATGTACCTTGATTGAGTTTTTCAAATGGTTTTCTAAATGGCTTTTGTGATTCGTGGATGTGCTTCAAAAGAACTCTTGCCTCTATGTGTTAAAATGATTTCTCTTATCCTATGCACATATTGAGGGGGAGAATTTACCAAGAGAATCAAATGGCGTTTTCTATGAAAATTGTGATCAAAGAAAATATTTCAAAGCCCTCTTGCCTCCATGTGCTAAACAATTTCTAAATCATATGCATATGTTGAGGGGGAGGTTTTCTAAATGATCAAAACTATTAAGGTACAAAATTCTTTGATCTCGTATCACAAGTACCTTGATTGTTTTTCCAAATGATTTTTCAATTGGTTTCAAAGAAGAATGAACTGTACCAATAGACCGGCCATTTTACTTTATGCATGGAGTTATAAGGATGGTAAGGTTAGGTATTCGTTCCCACTATCCGCCAGAACCGGAGGGTCTTCCCAGGGACAATCCACTAGATAGTGTAGAGTCCTTAGGTATATTGAAAAAAGGAGAAAAGTGAGGAATGGGAAGAGTGCGGACTGAGACAGAGCTAGTACTGTAATAAACCCAACAAGGTTCTAGTTATGAAGTCTCGGTAAGCACTAAAGGGGTTGAAGAATGAAAAAGAATTGAATGTGAAAAGGGTGAAAAGAAATAGCCCTCCAATAATTCAACCTTAGGGCAGAAACCGGGTTCAATACATATGCTACTGGTTATTACCAAGGTAACACTGGTATTGAAGACAAGACGTCATGGACCCGGTGGACGCAGCGCTAAAACTTCCCAACTACTGAAGTTCCTCTTAAAAGGGCTTGTTTCACTCTCACGGGGAACCGACATAATCTATCGACTTTCTCTTAGAGATTGTTGATATTGAAGCTCCCTAGTCTCCGGCATAGGAACCAAATGTGCACGATTGAGTCTAGAGCCAAGAGATCATCCACAATATCTCATTAGGACACTAAATTCTTGAAGACTTGCTGTTTCACATAATGTGGAAAGTAAGTATATATTAAGAGTCCTACGCATTATCCTTGTGGTATTGCCAGAACATCTGAGTGATATGCATACATATTCACAATGAAGATGGAAAGCCTTCTGGAGCCAACATCAAACAAGCTTCTGGTAGGTGGCATGTGAGATCTATTCTATAGATCAACCATGTGACAACTGGATAGAAACGATGGGGCGATTCACTCGTGAATCAACCTTGGTCCAGGAATGGAATTGACGAATACTTTTGGAAAAACCGTTCGATGTGCAAATCTTCATTTCTCTAGCACGTCGAATGTGTACTCTTTTAAATACAAAAAGTATTTTGATTGAAAATTGATCTTTCTCATAAAACCTTCGTCGTATTGCAAAACTCTTTCTTCTAAGCAATACAAGATTGTTTCTCAAATCATTTTTCATCAATCAGTGAATCTCAATTCGCTGGTTCACTCACTCCGTGTTGTCTTCTTTGAGACGTTCCGTTTTGAGAACGGCTAGAACAGAATGAAACCCTGTCAAGGAGATTCTTAGGAATCCTACCGATCACAAAGACTTGTATCGATCAACGGGAACCGTGGGCCATGTACCTCAATTCAACGAAAGTGATCAAAGACACTTTCGTGTGTTTTATTGCTAACTGTTGTTTGTAGGTATATTTGGACGGTTGCGGTGATCGTAATTGAGGAGTCATTCCAAAGCCGCATGCTCACAGAATCCACACTTAATTTGAAGAAATCATGACTAGTGCATATCTACATAACGCTCGATATTTCTATACTATGTTCGTCTTTGCTGCTGCAAATATCTTGAACCTAAAAGCTTCCGCTACTCGATGGAAAGATGTCATGATTCAAAAGTGTGAGCATGTCGGTCCGAAAGTCATAACTTCACATGATGGCAACACAATAAAGTGTGATCCAGAGATTTGCGTGGTGATGATCTCAATGAAAGCTCGAAGATCATCAAAGATGTGGATCGGTTAAAGGCCTCCACTAAAAGTACAAAATATGCGGACTATGAAGAGTCATGCTAAGCACAAAGATTGCGGAATTGAAGAATTTAAGTCTACGAGCTCAAGAACAAAGTCAAGAATAGAATGCTAGGATTCGAAATGTAAAACATGGGGTGACCTCCCTTAGGGGTAGACTGTTAGGAATTAGAAAATTCCATAGTGAAGAGTTGGTCACCCCAAATATTATCTAGCATAATTTAGCTCGTAGACTTGTCATTATTTACTAGTTATTTAGTTTAGTGCAACACCGTGGAGGAAGGACGGGTCTTTACCCACTGTATGCCTGATCCACAGTCCGAAGGAGGACGTTTAGTTTGTAACTATAAATACCCTCTACCTCCCAAGGTAGAGGGTTGGACCTTTCATTCATCTTAATCTAACCTTCTATGTTTTCTTTCACTTTCTCTCTCTAGAAAGGATCCCACTTTCTCTCTCTAAACTATACATAATTCGAACCATATATTGTTATGTGATGTGTTTGTGAAATCCAATATCCAACAGCCTTTTATCAACATCTTTGTTTCTGGTGCTTTTACGTCTTTTTCCAACATGCTCATACTTCTTGTGAAGTTTGTGATCCATACATGTGAAGTTTACATTCTTTATCTCTAATCTTTGACCTGTGACTTTTCTGTTTTTCTAACTTTGAAGTGACATTTTGCTAAACTTTTCATTGCTTAGATCTTTGATGAGAATGTCTTTCTGATGTATTGCATGAGCATGTGGAAATGAGCTGTTGATGTTAATGATGGTGGTTATGGTCTGTGACACGTACCTGCAATAAAACAGTTAGTAATAAAGTTTCCGACGTAAGAGTTTGGATATTTTGTACAAGTACATCCCAGTTCGCTGGCACGATCTTTGACGAATCTCAAATTGGATACTTGCTAGAACTTCCCTGTACTCAATATCTTCACTCTGTCGTTGTGAGCCACTAAAGTATACCGAGGTATCACTCCACGACTGTAGACCGTTTGAGACCACCACGAACACTAAGCGTAACCCACAAGGGATTACCGAAGTGACCTGCTATCAGGGCTGTTTGATGTTGACCCTGGCAGGAATTTCCATTCAATCACTGAGGTTCACAATTGTGAATCCCCTCATAAATGTTCAGGCAGATTGCTAAGATCTGCGTAGGACTCTAGAAAATTTCACTTGTGTCCTCATTGTTTGAACAATCAAGTGATGAAATATTAGGTGTTCCTAAGAGATCTTTTGATGAATCTCATTGCTCTAGACTCGATTAGTGCGCTTTTATTTTCCTAAGCGGAGGGAGAGGGTCTCCTCCTTCAATACCAACAATCTCTAAGAGAGAGTCGATAGATTACATAGGGTTCCCTATGAGAATAAAACAAGCTCTTTTGAGAGAACTTGAGTGGCTTAGAAGGTTTAGTGCATTGCGTCACTGGGTCCATGACGACTTTGTCTTCAATACCGGTGTCATCTTGTGACAACCAGTACCATATGAATTGAACCGGTTATGCCCTAAGTTGAATAATTTGGAGGGCTATTTCTTTTCACCCTTTTCTTTAACTTTTCTTTTTAATTCTTCAACTCCTTCTTTCTCCGATTCTCATTTTCTCCTTTTTCAATCATACCTAAGGATTTCTAAATACTAACTATTTGTGGTGTCCTTGGGTAGATCCCTCCGGCTCTGGTGGATCATAGGATGTTTATTCCTAAACTTAGTCACCTTTTAACTCCATGACTATCCTATTTTTCCACAAAACCTTTTCTTGAAAAATTTCTCAAGATGTTTATGATGAAAAACATGTTTTGCTAACACCTTGAGAGTTTTGCATTTTCAGAAATACTCCCCCTCCACATGTGCTTATGAGTTTTGACTGAAATATGCACAGTGAGGGTAGAGCTCGCACTTTTGAATTGATCGACTCTTGATAGACAATTCTCCGCGAGACACGGTTACGTTGTATAGTTAAAGAGTTCCATTATCAACTTTTAGGTGACAACTAGCTCTAATAACTACCTTGAAGATGTAAACTCTCCTTGAAAAGGAGGTTAGACCCGTCAAAGTTCATGTCAATCAAGAGTGTCTCGGATTGGTACATTCTACTAAGATAAGTCTTGGAAGACAAATCTTTTCGATTCCTGACATTCAAAGATCGTCAATTCATTGGTGATATCTGAGTCGAGCACATGATGAGATTCCATAACTTCCCGATCAACAATTTTAATCACATTTCTCCCCCTCAAAAATAGCATATGAATGTTGTTTTTGAAAAACATGTTGATTAAAATATGCTTTTTGAGGTAACTGAAATTCCTTTGGGAAGAAACGGATTTCAAAAACATTTGATTTTGAACAAAGAGTTTGTGTTGCAAACAGTTAAGAAGCTTTTGCTCCTTTAATGAGGGTTGAGGCATTGAAACGTACCACAGGGTCCTTTCATGGAATTAGATTTTTTTTGTTAAACAAAGTACTCCCCTCAAATACGGAAACATATTTGAGAGATAGCCTTCTTTAGCCGAATTGTAACCATATTATTAAGCATTACGTGAAAATGCATGTGATAATTCGAGCTCAAGGTTTGAAGAAAAACACAATCAATGAATGTTATTTGAAAATTTCAACATCACAGAAAAATTTATTGTAATATATTTGAGGGCTATTTATTTATATATATATATATATATATATATATATATATATATATATATATATATATATATATTTATATATATATATATATATATATATATATTTTAAGTAATAAATGGAAAATCTTTTTGGATTTTGAAAAGATTTTATATATTTATATTTTGATTTTGAAATATGTATTTACAAAGAAAGATGATTTGGTGTTTGACGTTTTAAGAATGTTTGAGTAAATTTTCCAGATCTTCTGAAGTCAAACACCGCATGCCAATTTGATGGACAAGCTCAAGAACCTTGTGGGTGGCAAAGCTTTGGTGAACAAATCCGCCAATTGGTATTGAGTACCCACAAAGTATAATTCAATTGTACCCTTTTCAACATGCTCATTGATGAAATGATATCGGAGAGCGATATGCTTTGACTTGGAATGCTGAACCGTGTTGCAGGAGATGGCAATGGCACTCTTGGAGTCACAGTACATTGGTATCTTGTTGAATACAAAGCCGTAGTCCATGAGTTGTGATCTCATCCAAATTATCTAAGCACAAAGATCTGACATGGCAACGATTACCTTACATTGAGGATATGGATGTACAGTCTTGTTTCTTAGACGCCAAGACACAAGTTTATCTCTCGAGAAAGTGAACACCACCGGATGTACTTTTGCGTGTATCTAAACACCTGCGTGATCGGCAAAGCGATTAGTGCAAAACCAGAATCCTTCGGATACCAGATTCCCAAGTGAATGGTTCCATTTACGTAGCAAAGGATTCTTTTAGCCTCATTGAGGTGTCTTTCAGTTGGTCTTGAATGATAACGGGAGCAAAGATATAAAGCAAATACAATGTCGGTCTGGCTGGTCATTAGATACATGAGAGACCCAATAATACTACGGTAATTTGTAGGGTCAATTACTTTCCCATGTAAATCAGCGTCTAGCTTTGGTGAGGTTGCAGACATAGGTATGTTATAAGTATCACAACTGGTCATTCCATGTTTCTTTAAGATTTCAAGAGCATATTTGGACTGATTTAGAAATATGGCACGGGGAGATTGATGAACCGAAGTCCTAAGAAGAACTTTAGTTCACCCATCATGGACATTTCAAAATTTTGTTTCATTAATTTTGCAAAAGTGTTTGAGTACTTTTTATGTGTTGAACCAAAAATGATATCATCAACATAAATTTGAATAATTAAAATATCTTCCCGTGGACGTTGAATGAAAAATGTTGGATCAACAGTTCCTTTGGTAAACTGATTAGCGAGAAGAAATTTGGACAGTTTGTCGTACCAGGCCCTTGGGGCTTGTTTAAGACCATAAAGAGCCTTTTTGAGCTTGTACACATAGTTAGGATGTTTTGAATCAACGAATCCTTCGGTTGACCCACATAAACTTCTTCACGGAGTTGACCATTCGAAACGCCGTTTTCACATCCATCGATAAACCGTGATATTCTTGTGTGTAGCATATGCCGAAATATCCGCTGACTTCAAGCCGAGCTCTTGGTGCAAACGATTCTTCATAATAGATTCCTTCTTCTAGAGAATACCCTTTAGCCACAAGACGAGATTTGTTGCGAATAACATTGCCTTCAAAGACATCGGTTTGTTTTTCCGGATCCATTTGAGTCCAATGACATAAATCCCATCTGGTCTTGGAACAAGTTCCCAGACTTCGAGACGCTTGAACTGATTCAACTCTTCTTGCATCGATTCAATCCAATTGTCATATGTCATAGCTTCTTTAATGTTTCGTGGTTCTTCTTGACAAACGGTAAGAGCGTAAACACAAGTTTCAAAGATCGGTGTGAAGACGTCGTCTTTTCATGACTGGGTTAGAAGGATTGCCAATCACATTTACTAAGGGATGATCTTTTGTCCATTTATGTGTCAAAGGGTGATGATTGAATGTAGCATGCATATTAGATGGATCCAAATTGCGTGAAGATGACTCACCAATGTCAGGAATGATTGGAGCCGGAGCAAATGGATTGAAGAAAGCATTTTCGTCATAATCTGCGGGTGCAGGTACTTCTTGATTTTGTGTTTCATCAGTTGTGTCAGTGTTGGATGCAATATGTTCTTTTGTTGATTGAGAATCATTCATGGTGCATGGTGCAACGGTTGTTGTTGTTGGAGCAGGTGTATCGGTATTGGAATATTATCGGGTTGTACAACGAAGTCGATACATCCGGAGCACTACTGTCGGGAATCTCATCAAACAGAGGAGCAAACAAATTTTCCAATTGTTGACGAGTGAATTCCATAGGTGGAACAGCTGATGAAGAAGGAAAGTTTAGACGGTTGGATGCGGGTCCTAAGCGGTGTTGCTTTCGAAGCCATTGTTGTTGTACACAGTATAGAAAGTAGGACGGAGAGATAGAAGACATGGATCCCCAAGTGTAACGGGTTCCGGATGTTAGAAGCATAAAGTTGCGTGTCAATTATCTTCTTGACACACGAACACTGCTTGTTTATTGCAAATGTTTAATATCTTGCCTGTAGGAATCCACCTAAGACCAACAGTTTTAAAAATTATACCCGTGGGTATCCACCTAAGATTAGATTTAGGAAATGCTGAAACTTCTTCTGGAAAGAGTCTTTGTCCTATATTGATCCACCTATTAGGTTTTCGAAGTTTGTTTCTCAGTTCAACGGGTCTATTTCCAATTGTCTATTGACTACACTTAGGTCTGTTCTGCAATACACTAGAGGGCATCACACGAGGTCGTGAACCTAAGATTCCATCCTTTTGGAGTAGTGCCCTTTTCCTAACCTTTCTAGATCATAGTTCTTGTACGTGTCATTTTTATCATATGGTTTTTTAATTTTAATGCTCGGTTTAGACACAGTGTTCGAACTAATCCTAGACGGGCCAGTTGCAACTACTTGTTGAGGTTTAATAGAAACAGATTTAACGAAACGAAGCATTTTTCTCGGGCAGAATGTGGAGTGACTGGATTTGACAAATGATTATTCTCAACAACTGGGGAGGCAAACCGTGGTTTTGAAGATTTTGATCGTTGATTTAAAATCATTGGTTGTCTAACTACTGATTGGTTTCTGATTGGTTGTAGTGACGATTTCCCCAAGATTGTTGGTTTTGTAAACTTAGTATCCACACTCTTGCCAGTTAATCTTCTCAACTTGTTTTGTAAAGCAACATGCGCAAGCCCCTTTGCTTGAATTTGAGCCTTTAAATGATCATTTTCTTTTACTAATGTATCCACACAATTACTTTTCATTTTAAGTTCAAGAGATTTGCAAAGTGCCTCTAGTTTTGAAAAATATTTTTGAAATTGAGCAATGGTCTTTTTGAGAAGAATGTTTTCAGATTCAAGAATTTGATTTGACGATTCAGTTGTATTGTTTGCAACTAAGGACTCAGACATGAGATAGTTTGCGGACATTGTGCAACATCTTTGGTCAACCTCTCCTTCATTTCTGAATTCAGGTTGCTTTCGGTTTGTTTCAGCATTTGCAGGCGAGTATGAACAACAGTAGATTGTACCTCAACCATCTGTTCTTTGTCAAAGGGAGGCTCTGTGTCATAGGTGGGAACGATATCTTCCTCAACCATTTGTTCTTCATCAAAGTTGGGCTCGGTGTCATAGTTGGGTATGATATCTTCCCCAAATCTGCTGTCATCCTGCTTTTCCAAGGTAGGCTCTGTATCATAGGTGGAAACGATATCTTCCTCAACCATTTGTTCTTCATCAAAGTTGGGCTCGGTGTCATAGTTGGGTATGATATATTCCCCAAATCTGCTTTGTCATCCCGCTTTTCCAATGCTACAACCTCATTGTTCAGTATTCTTGACGTTTGCAGTATTCTCATCATTCTTGACAAGCCTTTGAGCATTCCTTCCTTGTACATCAACTCTTTCACCTTGCATGACTGCTTGATTTCGGGGATCAGATGAAGTCCGACTCTTTGAATTCTTAAATTGTGAGAACATCTTAGTCAGTAAAATCATTCCTTTGTTTAATTCCACAAATGCATTTGCATCTTCAGAATCATCAGTAGCAAGGTTTGGTGAAGAAGGTTTTAAGCAGTAGATGGAAGGTGAGGAGATTTGTGAAAGCATTAGAGACATTGATATAGTGAATTTTAATTTTTCCTCCAAAAATAATTATGAAAAATTTCTCCCCCAAAATTTGAAATTCACTATAAAATGCAATTTTAAGGTTAGAAGAAAATTTTGAGTTTTGAAAATTTTGACGCAAAATATGACCGAAAAAATTTGAATTTTGGCCCAAAAATTTGAATTTTTTACCAAAATTTTCACAGTTAAGCTAAAATTTGAATTTCGCGTAATAATGGAAAGTTTAGTCTCCCCCAGAAATTAATTTTTTTTTTAAATGTGTAGATGTGTTATGGATCGTTAAGGATAATTAAGGTTGATGTCAGAAATCCAAACTCGCAGAAGAAACTAAGAAGAAACTCGTAGAGAAGAAACTCGCAAAACTTCAAAAACAAATTCGCAGAACTTCAAAAAATTTCCAAACTCGCAAAAATTTAAATCCAAACTCGTAGAAATCAAGAGAAACTCGTAGGAATTTAAGAGAAACTCGCAAAAAATTCAAGGAAACTCGCAGGAATTCAAGGAAACTCGCAGGAATTCAAAAGAAACTCGCAAGATTCAAGAGAAACTCGCAAAAATTCAAGGAAACTCGCAGGAATTCAAGGAAACTCGCAGGAATTCAAGAGAAACTCGCAAGAAGTCAAGAAACTCGCAGAAATTCAAGTAAAACTCGCAAGAATTCAAGGCTAACTCGCCAAACTCGCAGAAACACATATTTTAGTCCAATAAATCCATAAATTTTAATCTAAAACACGTTTTTAAGTACGGATTTCTATTAGATCTAAGCAATATTAACCTAAACAATCCTTTGGCTCTTGATACCACTTGTTAGGTCATCATTCTATCACATCAATATGTATTCTAGAGAGAGAAAGTTTTAGAGAGAGAAAGTGGAAGGAACTAATGAAGGATTAATGAAAATGATAATTGCAACTAGAACCAACAACCCTCTCCCTTCAAGGGAGGGGGTATTTATAGTATTTACATAAGTAGGGGTATTTCCCCTTGGTTCTAGAAGAACCTCTTATCACAGCTCATGGGTTTACTACATGAGCTGTAAATCTAAATACAAACATTTATAAACCATAATTGTTAACGACCTATTACAAATGAAATGACCTACACTTTATAATAAAACATGTTCCTAATAGATGGAAATGGAGAATGGCACATTAGGATGACAATCTATGACCCCAATGGAGAAAAGTTTGAAAAGGCATACCGGACTAAGCGTACCACTAGGAACTTAAAGGATATGTTTGATCCCTATGACATTCTTGAGGATAAACTTACTTACATAGGTACGTAGGAGCACGACTTCGAGTCTAGCTACAAGACTCATAAATAAAGAAAAGCGCTTCGTGGGAGGCAACCCATGCTTAATTATTTATTTGTGTGTCATATATCTTTTCATTATTGTTTGTTATCATGTTTGAATTTGTGAAAATACTTTATTTTGTGTTTAATCTCGTCCTAATTACATATAAAGGTATTTTACAAAAAAGATAAGTGTAGGGAGGATTACACACGTTTTTAAAAGAACGTGAACATGAGAACTACGATTATTGAAAAATATATATATGTGTGTGTTTGTTAGAGTCATAATGAATGTTTTGCAGGAATTTTTCCAGATTTTAAAGGTGTAATTTTTCTAGAGTTTTTTTCAGAAAAACGCAGCAGACCAGTTTCTGTCAAGATAACCTGATGGTGTCAGGATTACAACCTGACGACGTCAGGAGGAGTAGAGACAGCCTTATCTAACTTTCTCTCGTTTTCTGTGCTACTTATAAATTTTTGGAAATTCTCAGGTCTTAGTTTTCTAGAAAATCTGCAAACACCCATTCCACAAGCATTATATCCTAGTTTAGTAGCGTCATATATAGTTTTACCGCCGATTTTACGCGAAGGTTTCATCTATTTTCTTAAAGTGTGCAGGTTTTATTTATCGAGAAGAATAAACATAAGATTGGATGGAGCTTTTCACGCATACATTCTTCTTGGAAAGAATTTAACCACTACTTCACACGGATCCTACCGAGCTAATCAGAGGAGTACTAGTTTCTTTCTCTTTTAATTACCTTCCATTATCAAAACTTTGATACTTTCGAGGAATATTGGGGATAATGTTCAGTTTAAGTGTAGGGAGGGAGGATAAAACAGGAACTTTGAAACTATGCTTATCCTTGATCATTTGTCTTGTCCTATTTCATTTGTGTAATAAACCATGAGAGATATTTGTTAGGGCAATTTTAGCGCCAAATTTTAAATTTTTCATGACATGTACGGGCGGGTCTTTAGTCTTAATAAAGTGTCTCATGGATAGGAGTTATATGACTAGCACAAAAACCTTTTACCACTCAAATTCCACCAGAAAAATGTGAGGTTCGCCCCTAGATCTATAGGAATTAAAGCATTCACCTTTAATACTTCGAGAGTGTACCGATACTATAATAGAATCTAGAACTTGTATTGTGATGCATTCCAAGATCGCTAGTGAGACTACACTTGTGTAGTTAGGAATAACTAAATGATATGAGGCATTAGGATAACCCTTGTTTGATACCCGTATTATAGTTACTTCTTCCACATCGGTTGAGTAGTTCCCCCACACCCTTGCGTTGTACTCATCTTTAGTACACGATACCCCTAGTGAACCCCTCAGAGCCTATCCTTTTCGCGGTTCTCGTGATGTTTCGGTTTTCCGGAATATCAATGAAGAGCATTGTTTACAATCTACCACCAAATGTACACCCAAATCGCCTTAGCCTACCTTGTATGCACTCACGTTTAGTGCATTATTGTTATCATACTAAACCTTTAGTTCAATTATCTAGTTACTTGCATGGTTGCTAAGTCGAGTCATATCTTTTGTACACAGTTTTGGGATGATTGGGACTCATGGGTAAAGTTAAATTTTATGGAGTGACGGGAAAGAACGTTAAATTCAAATTCCCTTTATTTATGTAATAATGTACTTCAAGTGTTTTGATCTTTTCAATTCGGGTCAAATTAGTGTTAGAGTAATACAAACTCAAGTGTAGGGATGTGCCTATAAATCCCTTATATTTTGATGTTATCGTAGATGATGCTAGAGTAAAAGTGTATGCAAAATAAATAAATAAATAAAAAAAAAAAAAAAAAACGGTACTATCCTACATCTATCTTTATATTTATGTTTGTTTGTTTCAAAGTTATCTAGAGTTTAGAGAGCCGAGTCTTGGCTTAGCAACACCATTCTTCTCATGCTTGTAACATAAAGATTTTTGACTTGCCACCACTAAATCGCCTATCCAACCAAACCCTTTGTTTCCCTAACCGTAAGCCTAATGTTACAACCCTTTAAAAGACCTCTTAGATAGTTGTTCCTAGGTGCTTACGCCAAAGCGGTGGAGGTTTGATCTAGTCTCAAGCCTATGGTAATCTATGTACTATGACCGGTTAATGAGTGTTTATCTTCAATTTCCATTTGCTATATTTCAAATACACCCGAGAGATGAGAGAATCCAAAAACCCCTTGTGAGGTGCTAGTATATAATTTCCGTGCTTGTTATGACTATTGCGGTGCTTTTACTTGTTATGAATTATGTTAAACCAACGCTTTATGCCCCTTAACTTATAAATTGATTGGCCAAAACAACATTTGCTTGAGGACAAGCAAATACCAAGTGCAGGGATATTTGATAAGAATTTAAAACATACACTTTTAAGGGGTCATTTAAGCCCTTAATCACCCACTTTTATATCTGCTACTGCTTAATTTCATTCCTTTTCACTTTTTAGGTCTCTTGGAAGCAAAATGCTGGAATGATGCATTTTTGGACGAAAAGGAGTGAATATATGAAGAAAATGGCTAAGTCAAGATCAAACCACTCAAGCTGCTAGAAGTACACCAGACGGCGTCCCAAACAGAGGGCGACGCCATCCCTCTTTGTGTAATTGAATTTGTGATGACTCAGTAGCGAATTTGCTATTTTACACCTGACGGCGTCAGGCTTTGAAGAGTAAGGGCGTCACGAAGACTTTTCTTCTCAGACGGCCTAGATTCAAATTCAAACGACGTTACTACTGAAGACTGACGGTGTCACAACCACAATGTGACGCCGTCCCAATGATGACTTGGCCAAGATGAAACCCTAATGACGGCGATCTGACGACGTCCCAACTATAAGGTGACTCCGTCGCATATATAAAATTATATATAGAAATTGATTTTTCAAACTTTAGGGAGGTAGACTTGTGGAGTAGAAACCTAAAAAGATTTTGGTCTGGTTTGGACAGTATCTTAGGGTTCTCATACCCTATTTTACATCAAGATAAGTTATTTACTTAATTTATTTCATTATGTCTTAGATTATATGTGTGTATGCTTGCATGTTTAACATGCCTGATAACATCAAATAGTCCTGAATATTAAGTGTCAATTTCCCCCGTTAATGCTCGTTATTTATATCATTTATATGGATTTACGCTTGTTTTCCATTGTTTTACACTTTCAGGTAAATTGCGAGCATTGGAGCTAAAGAGACGCGGAAATAGAAACGTTACTATGGATTTATCACAGTATGCTTATTTTGAAGAGGTTACGGCGTAACTCGTCTCTCACATTACGTCGTAACTATTGCGTGACCTCGAAGTCCAACTCATCGGAGGTTACGGCATAACTCCTTCCAAAGATTACGACGTAACTCCATTAGGTCAAAAGAGGTTCCACGCCGACGATACTTACGCCGTAACTACTGCATCACTTACGACGTAACCAGGTTTATTGAAGACTACGGCATAACCACTTATTAGGTTACGCGTAACTAGCGAATCTAGTGCTTTTACGACGGAATAGAAGGTTACGGCGTAACTCGTCTATTGGTTACGCCGTAACCCGGACACTGCCTATAAATACCCCACGAATTCGGCATTTCTAATCATCCCATTCCACACACAATACTCTGAGAACGTGGGAAAATACTCAAGGAAGGTCTATGGAAGCATACGGAGCTGTTTCCATGGAAGAAGTCACACCATTACGATAAGCTTTAGCGTTTATTATTTCTTTTACTTTCAATTCATGTATTTCGTACCTTTGAATATTGAATTGATGTGCATGATTAATATGAGCGGCTAAGCACCCTTTGGTGCTAGCCTAGTTATGATTCCTTAATTGTTTTGTTTGCGTTAACTTTTACTTCCGCACAATTATTTCTAAGTGTATGCATGCATAGTTCTTTGGTAGTCACCCCTGGTTCGGTATTTTTGAATGGCGGTAGAGGCCAATTTCCTAGGAGATATGACCAACTGACCCTAGGTGAGCGGACTGAGACGGGAAGGGTAAGATATGACCAATCGACGACCCTTTCTACTTGTGCGATTTGACCAACTGATCACCTATCGTTTGGATGAACTTAAGAATTGGGGGTGTAGTGTCTAAGTTCCTAACGGCCGGGCACTCACTATTTAGAATCTAGCATGTAGCGGTACTTAATGACTCGGCTTAGGGGACCAGGAACAGCAGGACTTATGACGGTCTTTGATTTCTCCTGTGGTGGCATCTTTGCTGATAGGTTAAGGCGAATTGACCAAATGTTGTCCTCTCAAATTTGACCCCACCTGAAGTAATTGGAAGTAAGTAGATGTAAACATTACTAGTTAGGAGGATTAACTAGGTTAGCACCACTATTCCTCTATTGATTTCCCTTCTACCATTTAATTGCTTTTATATTCTGCATTCGTAGTTTAATTAATTAAAACCCTATCAAACCATTTATATTCTGTGACAATTAGACTTAGCAATTATCCAACACACATAGCTCTTGGGACGACCTCGGCTCTACCATTTACTACACAACACACGACCGGGTACACTGCCCGTTAGTGCATTAGGGTAGACCATAGGTATAGCGAGACGATATAAATATTAAGACCACAGTCAAGAAAACCTGCATCAAGTTTTGGCCGCTAGGGGAGCTATATTAGGATTAATATTAAGTCTTTCATTTCATATTTAAACTTTTCTCACGATCATATTTCAAGTTTTCTGGTACCATGGAAGTGGTTAACATCGATGACCTCACTCTTGAGGAATATTTGGCGTTGACTAGAGTGATCAAGGGCGGGTCTCGTAAGACCGGAAATCGGAGCGGATGTTCGTTTCGAGATTAAAGACCAATTTATGAGGGAGCTTCGCGCTAACCCTTTTTCAGGAAAAAGGGACGAAGACGCATATGAGCACGTTGAAAATGTCCTATACATCGCTAGCCTTTTCAACATTCTGGGCGTGTCTCATGATCTTTGTTATGCTCGGGTCTTCCCTATGACTCTAACTGGAGCAGCGGAAGATGGATCGAAAGATTGCCCGCCGGGCCAGTTAATACTTGGGCACTACTTAAGAAACACTTTATCCAAAGATATTGCCCACCATCAAAGATTTCTAATCAACTCTTGGAGATCCACAATTTCAAACAAGAAGAAGACGAAACTCCGTATCAAGCTTGGGACAGATACAACGATCTTCTTTATAAGTGTCCTACCTATGATCTTAATAACCCGTGAAGGTCAATATTTTCTACAAATGAATAAATGTAACTACGAGACAGATGCTGGATTATCAAGGACCTATCCCGAATATGACTCCTACTACGGCAATTGAAGCCATTCAAAAAATGGCGGACCATTCTAAAAAATGGCACGACGGCGGAAGTAAAAGAAACCAAGGTGGAAGTTTCGACGGAATTGCTGCAATCGCTTGTAAAATTGAAAGCCTCAGTCGAGATATTCTGAAAGTCAGGGAAACCGTTCATGCCATTCAAGTGGGGTGTGAAAGCTATGGAGGAGGACATCTTACGAAAAATTGTCCACATATGGACGAAGAGGATATCGAAGAAGCTAAGTATGGAGAAAATTAACCATTTTACGGTGAAAATCGAAAGGGTATCGTAGTAATTACAAACGTGGGCCTTATGGAGAAAGAAAGCCCAGTCTTGAAGAAACAATTAATAAATTTCTGGAAAATTCAGCCCAAAAACAAAAGGAGCAAGATGAATGGTTGAAGGAATTCCAGGAAAACACTGATAGAAACATTTCCAAACACGACTCAACTCTTAAAAACCTTGAATCCATGGTGATAAAGCTCAGCGAAAAAGTAAGAAGGAATAACGATAAACCTGAAGGGTCTAGACCAGCTATGGAATGTAAGGTAATTTTCTCGGATAATAACTCGAAGGTTCATGCCAGTGATACGAGTTTAGGGGACGATTTCGTCAACAGATCTGAGTTACGCCGTAACATACCTAATGAGTTACGGCGTAACCTCGTGTTTGACAGCGACAACGGAATTGTGATGAATACTGAGGAATACGACTCTAATGAATTACGCCGTAACCAAGAATCTCAGTTACGGAGTAACTGGGATACATGGGCGAAAAATTCTCGACTTGGACGAATCAGAAAAACTCAAGGAACTCTCCCTTGATGATGAAGAAGAGCCACTTATCACTCACTGGTGTACTCCTATCGCCATTACTGATGAAGAAACCACAAGGGCATGGCCTACATGCAGCCCTTTCCACGAGTATTGCAATGGAGGAGACAATGAAAGAATGGGGGAATGGACATGCCCTCATGAGCGTGAAAGACATGGGATAAAATTTGGTAATTTAGCCTTTAAAGATTGATACGCAATTCAATTTGGGAATGCCAAGATCAATCCAAATCTTCTTATGAAGCTAAAAGTTGATTACGCGAAGCACATTCGAACGGACGAGACTAATAAAGATATACTCTGCATGGAAGAGCATGTAAATGAAACTGACAACATAGAACTACGCAGTCATTGGTGCGAGAAAGTAAAATACCCTGGGGAAATTTTTTGGGCATCATGCAACCCGTATGACGATATGTGTGATGGTGGAAGCAACTCTGGAAGATTAGGAAAAGATGAAGTCTTTTGGTCCTCAACCAATGACAAGGAGAGAACAAGTTTACCTTGGATAGACAACCTGGGGTTTGATAGTTGGGTAAAAATTAAGTATGGGCATATGGATGCATTAACAAAAGATAAGATTTGGAAGGAATACATGGATCAAGAAAATTCTAACGACAAAAGTAGCGAAAATACGAGTAAAACAACAATTGACGTGGATATAGAGCGGGTGAGTAATGATAAAGAAGAATGCAAATGTGTTCTAGTGGAGAATTTGCTCGATGAAGAATGGTTCAAGGGTACTGATTCTGATGACGATGATATCAAAGGGATGCTAGATTACCTTGAGTTGCAAGGAAATGAAGAGTTCACTGATCCCGATGACGAAGCTTACGAGCAATGAAGGTGCAAGCTCCTGGGGATACCCTATAAAAGGCTACCTCCTATTATAGCTGAAAAATTTGAGTTTACGCGATACCATTTGGGGCCTGAAGAAAAATTTTGCAAGATACGGAAAATTGAAACCAAAGAATACCTGCGCACTGCAACAAATGTCGGATGGGTTAGACGCAACTTAATAAAAGACGTGGATGAAGTGGGACAAGCTCAAAGGCCCCCATAAGAGCCCCGCGGCTCTGAGTTTAACTTGAAGAATCGTTAATAAAGAAAAGTGCTCTTTCGGGAGACAACCCGAATTATCCCTTTCTTTTGTTTTTATTTCCTTTCTGTTGGGTTTTGTGTTTTCTAACCGTTTTTGCAAGAGACAATGAAGTAATTTCATTGCGATTCTGATCTGAATAGAGTTACGGCGTAACTCATCTTGGTGATTACTCCGTAACCAACATTTTAGCAGCAGAATTCTTGACGCATTACCAACTACGGCGTAATACCATCTCAGTGGTTACGCCGTAACCATTCGCTTATCAGCTCATACCAGGTTTTGCAAGTTACGGCGTAACTCTCTTATTGGAGTTACGACATAACTCTCCCCTGCTTTAATTCTTTCATTTTAAAACACAGTAACCTTGTATTAGTTTTTAAATGAACTTTGCGGGTGTGTTCCCTGTAAACCCTACGAGACTTCACTCGTCCACTTGGGACACCAAGTGGTTTAAAAGGCTTGTTGCATTCGCTAAATGCAACCGTGATTCCTACGAAAGTGAGTTAGGTTTGTTTTTCATTTTATTTTTTTCTTTTTAGAATTATGCTTGTCGGTATCGTGATTTTAGGGATTGAAGTTTGCTCATGACGCTTTAACGAAGGCACGATCCTTTCTCGTGGGCCTTCTTCTTTTTTTAGAGCAAATTTCAGGGAAGTTCTCGCTCTAATTCTACCTTTCTCTTCACCTTTATTTTAATGCCTAGTACAAAAGGGACTTCGTACAATTCAAGCGGGGGGACGGGAGTAGAATTATCTCTTGAACTTTATCTCGCCCTCATTTTTCTAGTTTATTTTGAAAAATTGTGTCATTTTTTATATTTTGACATGTTTTTCCGAACCTAACTAGATTAGACCTTAGCCGAGCACATACAACCCTTGATATTACATGGTGAGATTAGCCTTATCCGTTTCCTATATTTTACCCAAATCCACCAAATTATGAGTGTGCAGGTAGCTTGTAAACTTTAGAACTTGGCCTTTGCATCATTTCGAGACCATAGACGAGGTATGTTGAGTTAGCTCGATGTATTTGGACTTTTCAGTTTTAGAAGGCAGTATTATAGGATTATCACCCAAACAGCCTACCATTGTGAGTCTATCGATTAGTCACCTCGACTTTTCGACCCCCATGTGAAACCCTTTTGTTGCACTCCCCTTTAGTGCAAGATACCCCTAGATACACCCTTCTGAGCCATTCCTTTCATTTTGTCACCCCCAATATATTGTTTCGTTACACCATTACACCTTAGCCTACCCTGTAGTCTTTATTTGTAATTGGGAAGTCATCATTTGCCTAAGTTCAAGGTTTGAGTGGAAAGGTTTGGAAATCACGCTTTCATCGACAACAATTATGAAGATCATTGAAGACCCCCCAAATTCCCTTTGTTCATCTCAAGTGGGGGATGTTATGTTATCAGTTATGAAAAAAAAATCGAAAAAAATAAAATAAAATAATAATAATAATAATAGTTGATTCAGTTATGATTTTGTAAAGTGCAATGTTATAAGCACTATAGTATGAGCTTTATTGTTTAGTATCGAGGAGGCTACCTCGGTCACATTTGAACTTTGGAGTTGGAGTAATACCAACTGAAGAAGAAAAGGTAGTGTGCCCATCACGACGTCCTCTAATGACACATCTACCTTGCATTTCATGATCCGGTCTCTAGACTTCTAAGCTTGAACTTTGGGCGGACGGTAAGTGGTGATGACTTAGTTATAGATATAGACTACCTGCTTGTTTTTTCATTTTACACCATTTATACATCCCATGTCTTATCCTACCCTTTAGTCATGAAGCATGTCTAGGTGATGGAGCGAGCAATCTTTGGTGTCTTGGCCATGGATTTGGTCATGTATCATTGATTTTGTCCACTTCACCGTGACATGTTAGTAATGACGAGTCACCCCTTAACCTTTGTCGTGTCTACCCATATTGCCTTCGAGAATTGTTTAGCCCTTAACTCCAGTGGTGGAGATTTGTGTAACCGCCAAGCTTATGATAGAATACATGCTATGACTGTGCGATTGAGTGATCACCCCGAAATTGACACTTAGAATAGTTGAGAGATTTGAGTGTTTGTTCCCTTTCGTGAGGTGTTCGGCTTTGTTTTATTCTAGCATAAGGGATTTGTAAACTCATATTTTCCAGGTTTTGGGAGATATCTTTTAGGAATCTATCTAATAAGGTCTACTTGAGGGCAAGTAGAGTTCAAGTGGGGGGATATTTGATAACATCAAATAGTCCTGAATATTAAGTGTCAATTTCCCCTGTTAATGCTCGTTATTTATATCATTTATATGGATTTACGCTTGTTTTCCATTGTTTTACACTTTGAGGTGAATTGCGAGCATTGGAGCTAAAGAGACGCGGAAATGGAAACTTTACTAAGGATTTATCACAGTATGCTTATTTTGAAGAGGTTACGGCAATACTCGTCTCTCACATTACGCCGTAACTATTGCGTGACCCTGAAGTGCAACTCATCAAGAGGTTACGGCGTAACTCCTTCCAAAGATTACGACGTAACTCCATTAGGTCAAAAGAGGTTCCACGCCGCTGATACTTACGCCGTAACTACTGCATCACTTACGACATAACCAGGTTTATTGAAGACTACGGCGTAACCACTTATTAGGTTACGCCGTAACTAGCAGATCTAGTGATTTTACGACGGAAATGAAGGTTACGGTGTAACTTATCTATTGGTTACGCCGTAACCCAGACCTGGCCTATAAATACCCCACGAATTCCAGCATTTCTAATCATCCCATTCCACACACAATACTCTGAGAACGTGGGAAAATACTCAAGGAAGGTCTAGGAAAGCATACGGAGCTGTTTCCAAGGGAGAAGTCACACCATTACGATAAGCTTTAGCGTTTATTATTTCTTTTACTTTTAATTCATGTATTTCGTACCTTTGAATATTGAATTGATGTGCATGATTAATATGAGCGGCTAAGCACCCTTTGGTGCTAGCCTAGTTATGATTCTTTAATTGTTTTGTTTGCGTTTACCTTTACTTCCACACAATTATTTCTAAGTGTATGCATGCATAGTTCTTTGGTAGTCACCTCTGGTTCGGTAGTTTTGAATGGCGTTAGAGGCCAATTGCCTAAAAGATATGACCAACTGACCCTAGGTGAGCGGACTGAGACGGGAAGGGTAAGATATGACCAACTGACGACCCTTTCTACTTGTGCGATTTGACCAACTGATCACCTATCGTTTGGATGAACTTAAGAATTGGGGGGTGTAGTGTCTAAGTTCCTAACGGCCGGGCACTCACTATTTAGAATCTAGCATGTAGCGGTACTTAATGACTCGGCTTAGGGGACCAGGAACAGCAGGACTTATGACAGTGCGCCTGATTTCTCCTGTGGTGGCATCTTTGCTGATAGGTTAGGGCGAATTGACCAAATGTTGTCCTCTCAAATTTGACCCCACCTGAAGTAATTGGAAGTAAGTAGACGTAAACATTACTAGTTAGGAGGATTAACTAGGTTAGCACCACTATTCCTCTATTGATTTCCCTTCTACCATTTAATTGCTTTTATATTCTGCATTCGTAGTTTAATTAATTAAAACCCTATCAAACCATTTATATTCTGTGACAATTAGACTTAGTAATTATTCGACACACTTAGCTCTTGGGACGACCTCGGCTTTACCATTTACTACACTACACACGACCGGGTACACTGCCCGTTAGTGCATTAGGGTAGACCATAGGTATAGCGAGACATTATAAATATTAAGACCTGGTCAGTAAAACCTGCATCAATGTCCGGCTAAATTTCTTGTGTGTTTGCTTAGATCTATGAAACCTAGTTATTAATTATTGATTGGTTGTCTCTTATCTTAATTGTAATTGGCTTAGGATTGCACTAGGCCATCATTGTATTTTTAATCCTTGAGTAATATTTGTGAACCTTAGTTTATAACCACCTAGCATAATTGTAGGCTAAATATCCAAAGATAACCGTAGTGTTAGTTTATGAATCCTAGAGATCTCGTAGGAAATAACCTTAAGGTATTCTCAAAGAGTTAGGGATAAACGCATACCCTACGACCTTAGAAGACACAACGCGTTAAGAATAAGGATGTGACAATTCAACCACCAATAAAAGATAACTAGGAAGTAATAGTATCTAGGTAGACACATTTTTAATCATCATACGAGCACACATCAATAGACATAGACTACCCCTTAGTTTAGATAATTAGATAAGTAGAGTAATCGGTAGAAGTACCAAACCCCCAAATTCAAACCCCGAGATTTTACCCTTAGCTTTATAAAAAAAGGGCAAATGATTGAAAAAAGTATCATACTTGTCACCATTTGCTTTTGTGGGTAGTGAACAAAATATTTTGTTTTTGTGGGTACTTTTCTTTCAAATTCATCCTTTTTAGGGTATTTTGCGAAATTTTTGGACATTTTTTGCCCCTCTTAGCTCATAGAAATTTTATTTTCCTGAAGGGTAAAAATGTCAAATAGTACCCTAAAAAGGATGAATTTGAAAGAAAGTACCCACAAAAGTAAAAAAAAATTGTTCGCTACCCACAAAAGCAAATGGTGACAAGTATGATACTTTCTTCCATCATTTGCCCTAAAAAAAATTATAAAAAGATAAAAATTAATCTTCCTCAACCTTAAACCTTAGCGTAGTACATCTCTCACTAGCATTCCTATTCCCCTAGAGAATGATATCAATACCCAAGGCTTACCCAATACTACAATACAATGATTAGGTTCACTACCTAGGGTGTTGAAAAACTTGCTCGACGAAAAGGAAGTTCCTTTGACCCCGAACGCGTTATACGCGAATCAGGCGTGAACACAGAAAAATGAAAATAAAATATGAAAATAACACTGGTTGCCTTCCGAGAAGCGCTTATTTTATTTCCGAGTCATCAGCCTGACTCAAAATTCCTAAAATCACGTAGTTACAGCTTTTGATTTCTTCTTCGAAGATTTAAGAATATATACTACGTTTCCTTTCACAATTCCTTCACTAGTTTCATCAATATCATATAACTTTGCAGTATCACAAGAACTAGGAAGAACATCCTAGATGAATCCAGTGTCTGTAGCCCAAGGAACACTCTTTTTGTATCTTATTGGAAAAGGTGCCATTAATGTAATAGCTTCAAATTCTGACTTAGGCAAAATTACGTCGATTGAAATTTCATTCATTTTCTCCTTATCATAATATAACTTACCTCGGTGTCCATTAACGATGAAACTTCCACCATGCTTGTCATAAAGTTCGACATAACCGGATGGAAATCCATGTTTCACTATATATATCCGAACCATTTTGGTTTGAGCTTAGGAGCTTTGAATTTGAATTTCATGTTGAAAAGCAGAACTTTGTCTCTGGAATTGAATTATTTCCGAGTCCTCAGCTTTTTTTCATGATAAGCTTTGTTTCTGGCTTTGTAAAGGTTGGAATTCTCATAAGCTTGGAGTCTTAATTCATCGAGTTCATGCAACTGCAAGAATCTCTTTTCTCCAGCTATTTTGAGATCGGTATTACAACTTTTAAGGTCCCAGTAAGTGCGATGTTCGATTTTGAATGACAAATGACAAGTTTTTCCATAAAAAAGTCTGTAAGGAGTTGTGTCAATTGGAGTTTTGTAAGCCGTACAAAATGCCCACATAGCATCGTCATGCTTTTTCGACCACATTGAAGGATTATCCTTCACTGTTTTTTTGAGTATTCTCTTTAAAGCTTTGTTGGTGTTTTCGACTTTGCCAATGGTTTGTAGATGATAAGCTGTAGCAAAACAATGATGAACTCCATATATTTTCATGATATTCTCAAATTGTTTGTTATAGAAAAATGAGTTCCTCGATCGCTTATCAAAGCTTTAGGAATTCCATAACGAGCGAAAAGCTTTTTGAGAAAATTCCCCAAATATCGAATATTTCACAAACCTGAATGCTTTTTTGTGGCATTTCATCTCTGCGAGAAAGATTATCGGATCTTTGGCAAGCATCACAGTTTTGAACAAGAGTATGGGCTTCTTTGAATATTGTTGGCCAATAGAATCCAGGATTAAAAACTTTTTTAGCTGTGGTGGAAGGACCATAGTGTCCCCCAGTAGGGCCATGATGGCATTCATCAAGAATTTTTTGGATTTCGGAACCAAAAACACATCTTCTGATCATTCCATCGGGACAAATTTTGAAAAGATAGGGATCTTCCCAATAACAGTGTTTAAGTTCCGAAAAGAATTTACTCCGTTAGGCATGAGTTTATCCTTTCCTAAGGATTTTTCCGACGAGATAATTTGCAAAATTAGAAAACCAAGGAAATTATCATCACCCATATCAACCGTCATGAGAATCTCATCAGGAAAGTAATCATCGATTTATTCTTCCTTCAATTCCTCTAAATTCTGGTTTTCAAGACGTGACAAATGATCAGCGACTAGATTTTCTGCACCTTTCTTATCTTTGATCTCAATGTCAAACTCTTGGAGCAGTAAAATCCATCGAATTAGATGCGGTTTTAGATCTTGTTTGGTAAACAGATACTTGAGTGCCGAATGCTCTGTAAACAAGATTGTTTTTTAAAGCACGAGGTAAGATCTGAATTTGTCGACCGCAAAAACTACGGCCAATAATTCTTTCTCTGTAACCGTATAGTTTTGCTGAGCATTATTAAGTGTTTTGCTCACAAAATATATTGGCCGAAAATGTTTTCCTTCTCGTTGACCTAAAAAAACTCCTACCGCAAAATCACTTGCATCGCATATTAGCTCGAATGGTAGTGACCAATCAAGTGAAACCATAATGGGTGCACTAGTAAGTTGTGTTTTCAAGGTTTCTGTGGAAAACTGGAAGTGGGGGTTGAATAGTTTTACCGATTAAAACTTGGTTTTAAACTATTTAGATCGACTTATGTCAATCTATTAAACATATGTGTTGGATGTTGATAGACAAACATATATAAGTATGTAATGAAAATATAAAGAGTAAGAAGCACAACACCATAACGCGAGTATTTATAGTGGTTCGGCTATAAGGACACCTTCCTTGCCCTACTCCACTCTCCGAGTCACCTACTCGAGAGTTCGTAAACACTACACGACACCAACTCCTTATGGCGGAGAAGCCTTCACAACGTTGCCTACTCTTTATCCGGTACAAGGCTAGATACCAGGTTCTTCCACGAGGTAGAACCAAACCTATTACAACGTCCCCTATCCTTTATCCGGTACTAGGCTAGATACCGAGTTCCATTACAATGGAGGAACTACTACCCAACACTACAACAACAACTAACCCCAAAAGGAGATATACTCCTTATAACAAGATCAACAAGGATATCAATATCCTTTGACCCAATACTAATCTATCTTGTACATCGAATCACACCATATCGAATGTACACCTTAGGCACCTTTCACTAATGCCTTTGACTCGATCTTCAAGGCACCCTTCACTAATGCCTTGTGACTTGACTTCTAGGCATCCTTTACTAATGCCTTTAGCCTTGACTTCTAAGCACCCTTCACTAGTGCTTTCAATATGGACGTTTGACACCTTTCACTAATGTTTTCGTCTTAACTCTTTTAGACATCTTTCACTAATGTCTTCAACACTACACTTCTTATGAGGAAGAAGAGAACTATCAACAAGAGAAAATCAGTAGACTTGATGATAATGAAGCATGGCAACTCATGGACTTGAGCTTGCTCGTCTTCAAAAGATGGTGATCTCGCTTTTAAGAGGAACCTAGAGAATCACACAAAAACAAAACTATATACATAGATCACTTGGATCTGGGATTAGAGAGTTTATAACTCAAATAGAAAATATGTGAGAAAGGGTTGAGAAACAATGAAGAAATGGCTCACCATTTGTAGAGAGAAAATGGCTACTGTTCCACGGATCCCACGGATCCCTCACTTGAGGGATCCGTCCAGTGTATTACTAGGGATCCGTGGGACGCTCCCTTTTGCCTATGGGTTTTGGGTCATGGGTTATGGATCATGGGTATCCAAGTAGATACAATGTATCTCAAGATGCAATGCATCTAGTCCATGGGTCATAGATTAAAACCATGGGTCATGGATAATATCCATATATGACTTAAGCATGTTGTCATGCAATGGGTTATGGGTCATGCT
The DNA here is from genome assembly GCA_910596185.1 of Chrysanthemum makinoi. NCBI lineage: Eukaryota > Viridiplantae > Streptophyta > Magnoliopsida > Asterales > Asteraceae > Chrysanthemum > Chrysanthemum makinoi. Next base: position 84,828,419 of record OU343219.1, on the reverse strand, counting down.
CCATGGGTATGGGTCATGTAATTTGTGACTACATTCAATGTATTTGGTCAATGGGTCAAATACTTAAGTTTCTACCCATTTATATTGCCCATTATAATACATACTAGTTATGTATATATTTACCCAATATGTAAACACTAGTTGTTGTGCATATGTATTACTAAAACATAAAATCACTTATACTTGTTTTAGTGTTTTTTGTGAAAACGTAAGTGTGTTAGAAAACTATTGGCTCAAACCATTTACGTATTTTATTTGTTTCGTTAAAATGATTTTATGTTTGTTATCGACAAAACATTAGAAGATCGTAGAATATAAATAAACAATTTTACAACTTATTTGTATTAACAATCTCTCCCTTTTTGTTGATGACAAAACATAAAATTATTTTAAGAAAAAACTAAAATTCGTAAAAGTTTGAATTCGTAGTTTTTACTTTTTTCTCCCCCTTTTTGTCGAAACAAAAAGAGCTTCAAAAATAAACTAACACATCGTTTTAAGAAAAACATATGAAAAGAAAAAGAATAGAGAGCAAGTGACGAGAAGAGTTCTCATCTTAATACCCCCTTGACGAGTCCATCCCTTTGTGAGGGCGTCAAGTAAAAATAATGCTAAGCTAGTTCATTTGCAACTAAGTTTGCAAAAGATTTCCTCTATGTGACGAATATGCTCCCCCTTAATAATTGCAACTTTGCAAAGGGACGTCATGAATTGTAATCCTGATATTGCAAGTGATTTTGCAATGTATTGCTTTGACACGAAGCTCCCCTTGGCTTAAGGTGTCAAAGTCTTCACGTGTAAATTGAAAATCTACAAAAACAAAGGTTAGAAGGCAAGTATATAATGCATAATTTCCTACAAATAAGACTCAAGTTAGTAGAAGACTAGTCTTCTGTTGCACGGATCCCACGGTTCCCTTCCTGGAGGGATCTGTCTAGGCAAAACGTAGGAATCCGTCTATCTGTAACTAAAATACAACAAATGTGATGTACTAAAAGGGTGTTGGCATCAAAAAGAGATATGTATTAGATCAATAATCATATACTCAGAATAATATAACAAATATCATGTAATTTCATTTAATAAAACTAGAGATATGATGTTCATGACTTTAAAAACTAAGAAAATGAACAATACATGACTTTGAGTTACTAGACTATCTAAGTCGCGCTTGATACTAAGACACCACTAGAATCCTCTAGCTCAAGTTTGTTTAGGTTTAATCTCGTCGAAACGTTCGAGGAAGTGATAAAACATGAAACGTTGATCTTCACGTACTTCATGTATCAAACTTTCAACATGTTTACAATGATAACAATCTTTGTCATGGCTAGGTAGTGGTGATGGAAGAAATGAAATTTCTCTATGTGAAGGATCAAGTGAAGCGGGTTGAGGAGCCTCAAACGAGAGAGAGATTGGCGGAGGAGCATTCAAAGATGGCTCGACCAAGAATGATGGTGGTGGTAGAGAGGTGTCAACTTCCATGTGGTCGGGTGGTTGACTTTGATGATTTCTCATAATCCAAAAGGGATTATTCGATGGTGACGAAGAAACAGAAGCCAGAGCTAGTGTTGACTCAACACCTTGATTTTGTTCCACTATTCCTCCTAATGAGGAGAATGTTGCTGGTGGCGGAGGATGACATGGCCTAGGAGGAAAATCTTCTAGATTGTAGAGATGTGGTGATGAGAGTGAAGTGGTGAATGATAGAGCTCTAGTCACCAATGGTGATGGTTTAGTGGAAATAGGATTGTTTGGTTTAGGAGGTATGGTGGTGTTTGGCATTGGTAGTTTTGTGGGAACTATCCTTTTAGGGATTGGTTTGAATGGTTGAGTTGGTGGAGGAGAAATCCTAGCATTTGTGGATTTAACCGGAGATGATTTGGTTGAAGAAATTTCATGTACGACACGAGCAATTTTCTTGGGTGGTCCTTTGGTGGATGAGTTACCACTTGGAGCTTTCCTCATGATGAGATGATTCAAAGAGGTTTGTAAAGGTTTCTAAGTGCTGAAAATGAGGATGAAGATGATGACTTTAGGAGTCCTAACAATGTGGTTTATAAATCAAGGGATTTGGCAAGTGCATTCAAGACTTAAGCCACTAAGATTCCTTGGAATGTGATGATTAGCATGCACAAGAGTCAACTTCAGATTTGTACTGATATAGGAACTTAATCAAGATGAGATGGAGTGTTCAAGTTAGTAAGATAAGCTTGAAATGATTATTTTAGCTAGAATTGACATGAATCTGTCACACGGATCCCACGGTTCCCTCCAATGAGGGATCCGTCTAGGCTAATCCTAGGAATCCGGCTCTCAGCAGCTAAGAAAAGATAACAATGATGTTTGTAAGGTCTAATGTCTATACCTTCTTGAGTGTTTCAGTCCATCTAAGTGTCTTAAATGAAAGGGTACTTAAATGCTTAAGGGCAATGAGTGATGTAGCTAATGATTGCCTTTTATGGAAGAAATTAGAACTTTTATGAGTACCGATGAGTGACCAAAGATGACACTAAAGATTTTGAGAGTGTCAAATGGAGCTAAATGATCCTAGAGACCAGATAGTAACTTAAGATAATGTTTTGGAGGATATCCTAAAATCTTAAGAAGGAAAAGCTAAAATTTGACCCATTTCGACCTATTTTGAGGTAAGGATGACTACACTCAATTTGCTAAAATTGAAAGATTTCAAAAGCTAGATGTATTAACATGTGAGGGATCATGTGTGAGTATAAGATCGGAAGAGTAATGAGTTTTGGTGAAACGATAGATCTACAAGTGCCTTGAGTGTGATCTAAGTGAGTTATGCGTGAGTATGAAACTTTTACTCAGCTTGATAAGAACTCAATTTTTCCTAAGACACTATGTTTAGCTTAGTGTGAAATGATCTAAAGACATGTTTTGAACTATAATGATTGCAACTGCATTTCTGCTTGCCGGATCCCAAGGTTCCCTAGGAGTAGGGATCCGTCTAGCACAAACTTTGGGATCCGTCTCTCTGCTAAACAGAACCTTTACAAAAGGTATGCATGGTTTGCACAATGCATCATATTTCAAAGTTTGTGTTTTCTAATAAGTTCTAACACTAACATAGTAGAGATGTAAGATATTTTATTTCATGAAGGAAATTGCATTACATTGATAAAGCATGAATACTAAGGATCGATCCTATTTTGAAAGAAAACTAAGTTTCTTAAGCGTTTTTGCTAGATGGATCATAAAATGGTTGATGAGTGTTTGCCTATTCAGGGATGAAGAAAGTCTTCATGAGAGATGTGTTTAGAGGTTCCATCATTTTGTTCACAAGTACGTACAACGGACTTTAAAATTAAGGGTGGAAGTACATGATGTGATGATAAAGGCATGTCAAGAACATTCCATAAGGGATTAGTTTATTCTTGGAGCCTTGAAGATTTACAATTCGCCTTGCGAAGAAGTAGGCGAGATTGTATGGTTGTTGTGTTAGCAAACAATACATTATGTGACCACAACAAGCGGGAAGGATTTCTCGATTTCCCCTAAGACTCCAAACATTTTCACGTAGGATGAGTGTGAGAGCCTTGTACTCTTCTCAGATATCCCGTGTATAAATAATGTTTGGATCAGAGTAATAGGGTCGAGGTTTGCATATTATGCGAATCAAGTCTTGCGGGGAAGGTATGTGTGAACAATATGGACTATTTTCTTCACGAAAGTTGAAGAGAGAATCAAGAGGCCAATCTTCAGTGAAGGCACATTGTCCATGATTTGGAATTCGGAGGATGTGAGCAAATTGCCCAAGGGTTAGAACAAACTTTTGGTTTTTGTTCCAAAACCAAAGAGATAGAGAGCGATCCTCGTTACGAACGAGTTCAACTTGACGGAAGAATTCCAATACAAACCTCGGACATATTTTCTCGTCAATTTTGAGAAGACATTCTAGTCCTATGGTTCAGAAGGAGGTATTAATGCTTTCTTCGTATTGTAGAGGAGTGTCAGCAATACTTCCTTTATGGAAGTGACGGGTTTCGAGATTATTGAACCCACGGACATGATTGCCAGGTGTGTTGGGCTCAAGAGAGATGTTAGGGGTGTAGATGCAAGTGAGTGAAAAATCGAACTCATACTCATGCGACATAGCGAGACCTATAGAAAGGAAGAGTTAATAGGATGTGACGTATTACGGGCAAAACAAAGTTTACCTAACGTTTTTAAAAGATGTTTATTAACAATGATAATTAACTCACTTAATGTATGACATTCTAGAGGAACATTTCTTTTAGGAAGAAAACGGTTTTTATATTGTATGAAAAACTGTTATCCAGAAGGACGGTTCTCACGGTTCCCTTCTATGAGGGATCCGGCTTGTATACCTACAGGGATCCGTGGATCTGTAGTGATAGAAAAAGGGTTTTGACAAAAAAATTTTGCATCTTATATGTTTATACAAAGGTATGTATTTTAGCCAATTTTTACTTTAGCATGCATTGTCGGTTTCAAATGTATCTCAAGACCAAAAAATACGAAAGATAAAGAGTAAACAAAAGGACAAACATATTAGAGAAATAAACTATATAAACTAGAACATTAGTAATATTTCATTTCAATGCTAAGAACGATACAAAGGATTGGGTATATAACACCAATGTAGATTAACAACACAAAGTATATGTCTCCATACGAGAACTTCATCATGGGGAGCACGAGAGCGATGGGTGTTAAGGCGATGAATACGAGGGCGATGTAAACCATGTTTGTTAGTGCAATTATTACGATATTCAATCTATACATTCTCATTTGTTTTGTTGATGACAAACATGTAACTTGTAATACATAACGTAAAATGTATAAGTTACTTGTAATTATATATTGTCTCAACACCTCTCGACGACTCAAGTCCTTGTCTGCTACAACACAGGTTCGTACATGTTTGGTATGTTACGTTATGATCAAACCCCCAACAAACCATCAAAACATGTTTAGTTAAATATTTTATGTATAACAACTAGTGTTTACATATTGGGTAAATATATACATAACTAGTATGTATTATAATGGGTAATATAAATGGGTAGAAACTTAAGTATTTCACCCATTGACCAAATACATTGAATGTAGTTGGATAAAACCCAAAGTCTAGAATCATTGTACCTTGGTGGGCACTCATAACCCATTTGACTAGATGCATTGCCTCCATTAGATACATTGTATCTGATCTAATACCCATGGATCAACCCATAACCCATTTGACTAGATGTATTGCATCTTGTAGATACATTGAATCTACTTGGTACCCATAACCCATGAACCATGACCCAAAAACCATGGGTAAAAGGGAGCGTCCTACGGATCCCCAGTAATACACTGGACGGATCCCTCAAGGGAGGGATCCGTGGGATCCGGGAAACAGTGGCTAGTTTTCTTCTATAAATAGTAAGCCATTTCTTCATTGTTTCACACACCTTTCACATAGTTTCTCTCCACTATTTCTAGGATATTTAGATCATTAGGAAACATGTAAACCACCCTCATCTCATATGATCATAATGTTTCTAACTCTCATTTGTTGTAAGCAAACTCCCGAAGTGATCCTCCAAAGCAAGCTTAGAGATCTTGCTTCCTTACCTACTGAAGTGATCACCCATCATAAGATACAAGCACATGAAGATCTTCTACAACAAGCTTGGGAAACTTGTCATCTTCATTCATAGAAGACTAACTACATCATGCTTTATGTTCTTGATGTTTAGTTTAGGATTTCATATCCATTAGACACATTGTCTTGGATATTGTCTAGTATCATATTCTTCCTATGACTAGACTAGATGGTTTATGTGTTTGTGCCATAAAACACAAGGTTTGTTATGTTGGGCCACAAAACATAATGGGTATCATAGAAGTCAAGTCACAAGGCATTAGTGAAGGATGCCTAGAGATCGAGTCAAAGGCATTAGTGAAAGGTGCCTAAGGTGTACATTCGATATGGGGTGATTCGATGTACAAGATAGATTAGTATTGGGTCAAAGGATATTGATATCCTTGATGGTGCTGTAATAAGGAGTGGGTCTCCTTTGGGATTAGGTGTTGTGTAGTGTTGGGTAGTAGTTCCTCCATTGTAATGGAACTCGGTACTTAGCCTAGTACCGGATAAAGGGTAGGCGAAGTTGTGTAGGTGTGGTTCACCTTGGTGTGAAAGAACTCGGTGGTTAGCCTAGTACCGGAAAAAGAGTAGCCGACGTTATGAAGGCTTCTCCGCCATAAGGAGTTGGTGTCGTGTAGTGTATACGAACTCTCGAGTAGGTGACTCGGGGAGTGGAGTAGGGCAAGGAAGGTGTCCTTGTAGCCGAACCACTATAAATCCTCGTGTTGGTTTGTCTATCCTTTTACTTATCGCTTTACTCTTATTCTTGCATTACATTGTTTATTTTCTGTGTGGTTGATGTCTATGTTTGTGATACATACTTGGTCTTTCATATAGTCATAAACTATATTTAACACTTTACATATTATGACATGCTTGATCAAGAAAAAGCAACCGGACTAATAATGGTGAAACTAGATTTATAATGAACCATTATCTTGTGGAATCTTATGTGATATTAAGGGGTTGGCCTTACATGCCGTAATGCGTTAAATGTATCCTCGCGTCGAGATTAGCAAATGAAATGGTTTATACTATATTTGATACAAAAGTTTTAAGTTTTAAACAGAAACGTATTCACCCCCCCCCTCTACGTTTTCACAATTGGTATCAGAGCGGGTTGGCTCTAGTTTAAAAACAAATGGTTTTCAAACCGAGTAAGGTCCTTGTATCAAATTTTTGGTGAAGTCAAGCATAATATGAAAAGTGTTTTGTTGTTCTTTTTTCTCTTTGAAGTTTTGTTGTTAGATATCTTGTTAATCAAGCTTGAATAAAGGTAAAAATGGATAATATAACTTCACTAAAAAGTATACAAAGGTTATACCTTTTCGTTGGGTCAAAATGTGCATTTTTGTAATTCTGTGTCAGATCCGCCGATCCCTCAGGTTACACTGGACGGATCTCTCAAGCAAGGGATCCGTGGGATCCGTGGTACAGAAAACAATTTTGTCTGAATTTCAAAAATTCATAACTAATTAACCGTAAGTTGTTAGAAGTTGTGCCACCTATAATTTTAAAGGTATTTAAGTCTACTTTCATTTAAAAATGATTTCATAAACTGATTCAAAACAAAAATTTACAGAATCATTGATTTATAATAGAAAGTCATTTTTCGGTCATAACTTTAGCACAAACTTTTGCTCTAATTGGAGACGGATGTTTTCGTCTTTGAATAACAATTTGTCCTCTTTTGAAATTAAGGTTTTGATCATATTTATAAAAGAAACTAATCAAGCTTGGTATACATGTTTATATTTAACACAAAGCGATGAAAAGAACTTTCGTACGCTATGCTAAATGATAAATTGTCTTCCTTGCATTACTTGATTATTTGCTTATCTCAAATAGCTTTTGTGTTTGTTTGATTGAATAACATATGTGGTTTCCTTACCTTGCTATTCATTCTCTTGCTGGTCGATTTAGTAATATTCTACTAATCAATGTGCTATTTGGAGTGTTTGGGATAACATCTAAGTTGTAAAGAAAATGTTAGTTTAAGTACTTAGATAAGTCATATAAGTTGAAAAATGTTTAAAACATGTAATACACTAAATGGCCTTTTGATTTAGTTTGTCATGTGTGCAACATAAATGTTTCATGTGCTTATATGATTTCATGATTTCATATTTTCTTGTATCGTTTTCTAAAAACAACAAGAATGTACATCAGATCATAACCTACACTTGTGTTGATCATGTACTCTCCCGTTTTCCTTTTCATGATCGCTTTCCAAGCTTCATAGTAGGATTGACAACTTGATTATTTCATCCGATATACTCAAGTAAATTATTTTGCAATGCAAATATAATTGTTCATATCCGAAAGTCCAAACTCGGGCTTTCCAACAACATATGTTGAACTAGCTCATCCAACCATTTTTTTTGTTCACCATATGGACAATTTTTTGGTTAACATGACACCTTTGTCACCTTAGTTGTTTCAAGTATAATATTAATAAAAACGAAGCAAAGTATCATCATTGTTACTCTTCGATAGGCCATTGTAGGAATATAAATTTTCCTAACTTAAGAATGAATACTGGAGAACTTATTGCACTAGAAACTCAATTTGACCTAACGGTTGAATTGCTTCCTTGATAGAAGTTGGGTATGTGGAATCACCCGTAAAAATGGTTGTGTTTAGCCGTAATTGAGCACCACTAGTAATAGTCTCATATTCATTCTCTCACTTGAGAAATTTATACTCCTATGTTTTCCTAAAGTAAGTTTACAATGGAAATACTTTGGATTGTCTTAGGATTACTAATCAAACAAGTTGTAAAATTAATTTTTCTTTTCGTTAATTACAACAACTTGCCTCATCAAGCGATTATCTTGCTTTGATCGAGAAGAGCTACATGACTTCATGGACGAAGCTCATTGTATGCTAATCACCATCCATAATGACTAGATTGTCCTAAACTAGCACCTCACAACTCTTTTGTCTTGAACACCATCATGTGCTCTTTTCTTTCTAGACACATACCTTGCACGTCATTGTTAGTGTAAATGATTTACTAATCTAGACCGTAAATCTATTTTGGGCTTCTTGAATAGTGCTTGTTAAGTTTGTTAAACCTTTATGTCATTTGTGAGCTCGATCTCATTTGATTGCCTATATGTTATCTCTACATGCTCTCCTTGCTTTGCTTAATGTGTATACATGTATACTTGCTGTAGAAATCATTAGTTTCATAATTCGAAACATAGAGCAAAATTCTGCAACTATTCTGTTAAGAAAATATGTCTCTGACGCCGGATCCCTTAGATGTAACTAGACGGATCCCTCAAGTGAAGGATCCGTGGGATCCGGGAGAACAGAAGCTCCTTTTGAGCCTCCTTGCATCAATCCAACATTCTAGACCTTATTGGACTAGTTAAACATGCTACATTAGGATCACTTAAACTTTCCTTAGGCTCAGTTGACCTCACATTCACTCATGGATGATTTAGGATCACATTCAAAGTAATTTTGATTTATCATTACTTCAAAACTCACCGTCTTTCCGCTCCAATGTTTACACATTGTTTCTCTCATCTCAAAAAACCTAGTTTGATATTTTTCTCAATTTTAGCAAATTGATTTTAGTCATACTTACCTCAAAATAGGCCAAAAACTAGTTTTTAATTTCTTATAATTTTTAAGGAATTTTCCAAATCTATCTTAAGTCATCATCTGATCTCTAGGATCATTTAACACCACTTGACACTCTCAAATTTCTTAATGTCATCTTTGATCATCCACTAATGCTCATAAAGCCCCATTCCTTTCCATAAAAGGCAGTCATTAGATACCATCAATCATTTTATCTTGATCATTTAAGTCCATCTTCATGTAAGACACTTAATAAACTGAGTAACTTAGGATATGTAGGTGCTAGACCTTGCTAGAACCCAATCACCTCTTTTTTTACCTCACCTGTTAGCCGGATCCCTAGACTTAAGCTAGCTGGATCCCTCTAGTGAGGGAACCGGTGGAACCGTGGAACAGTAGGTACATTATCTCTTTAGATAATCATTTCAAATTTCCTTTTTCCACACAAGCACTTGTTCGACACTTAGGATTATTAGTTTCTTATATGTTTATTAATGAGTTGGATTTATATGATTCTTTACGTGTTCTTTCTTTTTGTTTCATGATTTTATGTGTACAATTTATCCATTTGTATAAATGTTTTTCTTTTTACTATCTCTTTTGGATTCTTGTAGGATGACTATGGTCAATTTCATCATAGTCATTGATGATGATGCAAGATTAAAAAGAAATGTGCGAATCCAAAAGAGATAGAGGTGGTAGATATGATGCCTTTGTGAGTAGTCAATTTCATCCTTTTTACTATCGCACATTTCTTTTTAATCTTGCATCATCCTAACCATCTTACTCCAATTTTATCACTACTCACAAAGGCATCATATCTACCACCTCTATTGAGTCATCAACCAAATCAAAGATTAACCTTCATACCTTTCATCACCTCTACCACAACTTCCATACCTCTAAGTCATAATGATGATTTCTATCATTATCACCGTGTCCAAGGTCTAGTTCATGAACTACGTGATGAAGTATGTCTCATGTTCTACCACATTCTATTTGTGTCAACCACATCCTACAAGTGTCTCACTACCACTACAATTCATGGTCGCTCAACCATCCTTCACAAACATCTATGTTGTCAATAGCCAAGTGAATTTCGTAATGAAATGCGTCTCATCCCTAAGCACATTTTTTTTTCTTACCTTGAACAAACCTTACAACCTCTAAACCAACCATGATGATGCAAGTAGTAGGATTATTCTCTTTTTGACACTAATACTTTATTTGTAGGTTCATATATATATACACTTTGATGTGTATGGGATTCTCGTCTACTTATGGACGAATTTTACACTAATTTTTTTGTAGGTTCTTCTTGACGCCCTCGAGCTAGGGGGAGCTTCCGTCGAGAATTTATAAAGTGCATCATGTGACTTACTCGTCCAAGGACGAATATAATTTTGCACAAAATTTTTGTTTTGTAGATTTTCAAAACACACTAGGAGAACTTGTTGCTCTCAATAAAGGGGAGTTTTTCGTCAAAGCAAAAACATTGCAAATTTTGCAATAATTTTGTCTTAGCCTTCCTAAAATACTTGACGCCTTTAACAAGGGGGAGCAACCTGTTAGGTCACCATGTTTGTAACACAAGCCTCAATATGAAGAAATAGAAAAGAAGAGATCGGTTGAACAAATAACCAAACACACGTATGAATATTAGAAGAGTTTATGCGTAGAGTGAATGAGATAAAATGAACAACCAACCCTCAAGTGAGGGTTTACAACATTATTTATAGGAGGGAACTAGGGCAACACACCAAGTTCCCATCCTTTCCTTATTAGGCTTGGGCCTAGGCTTATGGGCCTTCTACATAAGCCTAAGCTTAATAACAAACATAAAGGCCTAATTAAGCTAACTATTATATATTAATTACTAACACTTGAATTCTAGTTTAGGAGTGATTCCAACAATCTCCCCCTAAGTGTTAGTGATTGATAATATAAACGTTGTAGGTGCTGATGTAATAGTAGCTATGACGTCTTCTGACATTCTTCTTTCTTGTGAGAAGAAGTGTCTTGATTCGAACAATCTCCCTAGTGTAGAGAAATTTTTTTCTTTGAAGTATTCTGCTTCGACGTCTTCATTATCTTTGTTCTTTGATCTTTGTTCTTTGTGATGGTAGTGATAGTATGTTGTAGTTGTCTGCATCAGGTCCGCTTCGTTGCTCCAGTGTCTCTACGTCTTTCTCCAACATGCTCACACGCTCTTTAACGTTGGATTTCAGTGCTGATGTAGTTCTCTTAGTCTTTAAACTTTGTAGATTCTTTGACTATGACGAAGAATTATTCTGACTTTGTGTTGCCTTTTGAGAGAACTTCAATTAGTGATAATGTTGGCATGAGCATGTAGAGAATCTGCACGATCTTTTCTACCCGCAAGCATCCATAAGAAGAAAACATAAAACATGGGTTAGAAATAATCCAACGCTTACAAGTTTGAACTTCGAGTGTGTTAACAGCATAGTGTGAAAACACAACTCTAATTCTCACAAAGGCTGTTCATGAACTGGAGTCCTACAAGTGAGATAAAGCGATGTACCGAAGTACACCTACAGTTCAGATGAGTCGCTGAGATACACCGAAGCATCACCTCACGACTGTAGACCATTTGAGATACACTAAGCGTAATCCACGGGGAGTTACCAAAGTGACCTGCTGTCAGGGCTGTTTGATGTTGACCCTGGCAGGAGTTTCCATTCAATCACTGAGAATCACAATTGTGAACCTCTCATAAATGTTCTCGACAGATTGCTAAGATCTGTGAAGGATTCGATAATGTATCACTTGCGTCCTTATTGTTGAACGACAAGCGATTAATTGTCAAGTGTACCTAAGAGATCTTTTGATGAATCTCGTGGCTCTAGACTCAATAGTGCGTTTTGGTTTTCCTGAATGGAGACTAAGGAGAGGGTCTCCTTCTTCAATACCTGTAATCTCTAAGAGAAAGCCGATAGTTTACGTAGGGTTCCCTGTGAGAATGAAACAAGCTTCTGTTGAGAGAAACTTGAGTGGCTAAGAAGGTTTAGTGCATGCGTCACTGGGTCCATGATGACTTTGATCTTTAATACCGGCGTCATCAAGTGACAACCAGTAGCATATGAATTAAACCCGGTGTCTGCCCTAAGTTGAGAAATATGGAGGGCTATTTCTTTTCACCCTTTTCTTTATTTTTCTTTTTAATTCTTCAACTCCTTCTTTCTCCGATTCTCTTTTTCTCCTTTTTATAATCATACCTAAGGATTTCTAGATTCTAACTATTGGTGGTGTCCTTGGGTAGATCCCTCCGGCTCTGGCGGATCATAGGACGGTTATTCCTAACCTTAATCACCTTATAAATCCATTGCCACAAAACCAATTTGCATGAAAATCTCTCAAAGTGTTTATTAGTAAAACATTTTGTACCACTGTGAGAGTTTAAGATTTTGCATAAATACTCCCCCTCCACACGTGCTTAAGTATTTTGACAAAAACTGCACGGTGAGAGAAGAGATCGCACTTTTGATATGATCAACTCATGATAGACAATCCCCCGCGAGACACGGTTACGTTGCATAGTTAAAGAGTTACATTGTCAGCTTTTAGGTGACAACTAGCTCTAATAACTATCTTGAAGATGTGGACAACCTCGAAAGTTTGTCAAACCCGTCAAAGTTCATGTCTACCAAGAGTTTCTCGAATGGTACATTCTACTCGGACAAGTCCTTTGCGAGACACGTTTACATCACTAGCGAACTAGCTTGAAATTATTACCCGTCCCGGACAAGTCTTTTTGAGTTACTGACATTTAAGATCTCGTCAATTCATTGGTTAAGTCTTTAGTACGACGATTCCTTTGCAATTGCACAACATATTTCTTATCACATCATTTTTCTCCCCCTCAAAAATGGCATAAGAAATGTTATTTTTGATGAAATTTTGATATCGAATATGACCATTTTGAGTTTTGTGGGAAGATTATCACGAAGAACAATTTTGTGAACAAAGTTTTTAAGCAAATACTCCCCCTCAACAAGTGATATAAACTTTTGAGGTTTGAAAATCATAAGGGGAAGTACTTGTTCTTTTGAGCAAAACTTTGAAAAAATGAAAGTTTTGATAAGATTTACTCAAAAGTAAGAAGCTTTCGCTCCTTTTATAGGATTGTGGCACTGAAGCGTACCACAGGGTCCTTTCATTACAAGTACGGGTCGTACATTGTTATGTGTGCACAAGCCATTGTTAAATATAAATCACACAACCAAGTAATGATGATGAACCAAATCAAGGGTTACCAGGAGAATCCGGTAGTCCAGCAATAACTCCAGGAATGCGTTCTGGACGTTGATAGCCTGTGAGAGAAATGCTGGGACGAACCACCTACGAAACTCTCCAACGTTCTGAATTTGTCCCTTCTGAACAACCTTTCATCGATGCGAGTGATGATCCTCTTAACATCTCTTTTCTCCTTCGAATTACATCTCTTCTTCGACCATATGCCTTCATGTATCTCCTTTAACCTATAAGCTAAACCATCCCTGACGTTCTTCAGTGTATGATCCCCAAACTTATGAAGCTCTCTACACGCCATTAAGCAGTTTCGGTGTAGTTCACTGCGGAAGACGACTCCAAATGGTTTGCTGATGAGGGTGTACTGAGGAAGTGTGTTTATGTCGGGAAGGTCGAGCTGTGGTTTAGTGAGATTAACACGAGTCTGATATGATTCAATGGAAAGCTGAATGTCTTCTACACGTTCCTGGATCACTATGCTTCTGATGAAGATTAACAACGACTTGATGAACTCACATTGGATTTCTATAGAGAAATGTCGCATTCGTCCCTGTACCTTTGCGAGATACATATCTTCAATGTCGTTAAGAGACAATCTTTAAATATGCTTCACATAATTCATAGTCCTCTTCGTCTTGACGTTTGACCACAATTTTCTTGAGGAAAGTGTAGTCCCACTTTGACGAGAGAGTAACATGCTTAATAGCAACGGTCTGCTTGTCACTAAACACTTCGTGTTTCGATGTTTGAACCTGGCAGCTTTTGTAGAAGATTCTTCGGCGTTCAGGCCAATGGTGAATCCCATACATTGCATCAAGGTCATACTTTTCCACTCTGTCGGCAAACATGTGAGTAGCATTTTCCTTGATGGCTATGCTGTTGGAGTATATAGCTGCAGGGAAAGGAAGTGTGAGTGATGTGGCGTATTTCTTGGAGATATCGCTACCGTGTAGAATAAATTCTAAGTCGTTGTTGAAGAAATAACAGAATGGAATCTTGGGTTGATCCGGTTGGCCAATTGTAGGTAGAGGTATTGTCCAGTCTGTGTAGTATGGAGCTTTGTCTTTTCTTTTGAAGTCGATGTTAGCTTCGGGATTGAGCCCATCGATATTGTTCGACATGGCTCGTGCAATGTTTTCGAGATGGTATTCAACTTCGATTGTACTTTCTGAGCTGTGTTTAAACAGTTGGAAGGCATCATTCTTAATCCTCCTTAGCTCAGCCTTAGTCATCTTCTTCACTCTCAATTGTTCTTGAATCAGCTTCACATGCTCCATAGTACGTCCTTCTACCATTTCTTGACCTTCTGGCAGTGAGCGACTAGCATCACAAAGTCTAGAAAACCAGTCATATTCTTCTGTTGTATCGTCATCTAGCCATGAGAGAACATCTGTCTTCGTCTTCTTCTTCTTCTTCTTTGGCTTGGATGAGGATTCTGGTTTCTTTGGTGTGGTGGGAGAGGTGGGTTTTTGTCGGGGCTCTGGGATCTCTTCATCGTCACCACCTGTGTACTCGAAGTGATCACCGGTTTTCTCTATGTGAGGTGGTAACTCAGAGTCCTGAGGTTTTTCTGTAGCAGCAGAACTTGGTGGAGATCTTCTTTCGGTTGGAGTCCTTTGGGGTGGTGATGGCATGGAGGATGACTCACCAGTTTTCTTCGGACGTTTACTCTCTATATCTTTGTCCTTATCCTTATCATCATCGTCTCTTGGACGCTTAGGCCTTTCAGCTTGCTCCTTGCATGAAGTCTTGAGTTGATATTCCAGTAATGCCTCAAGTAGTTTACTTTCGTCAGAGGTGAAAGTTGCAGATCGTTGAGACAATTGTAGCACCAGCTTGGAAATCAACTCTGCATCAGAGAGAACTGCAGGCTCAATTGGATTGATCGTCATTGTTACCGGGGTGGATTGCATTGTTTGCTTGACCAATTTCATGAGATTTGGATAGAGCTGTCTGGTGAACATCTCCCTTGTAACTCCAGGAACAGTGTCGAGAAGAAACTTGTGAGTATATTCTCTTGCCGTCTTCTCCATTTCCTTTTGGAAATCTCCTTTGATAAACTTCTGGATATGCTCCCTTTCTTTCAACAACTCGTTTATCCCGTTTTGAAGAAAGTTGATTCTGTCAGCGAGTTGATTCAGCTTTTTGTTGGTCACGTCTTTCTTCCTGACTTGCTTGACAACATTGAAAATCTTTGTCTTAGCTCGAGATATCCAAGAGTCGGTTGGTTTCTTCACTGACTTGGATGTGGATCTGGTTGTGCCTTTGGATGGTGGTAGAGATGAATGAGAGGATGAGTCTGATGACGATGAGATATGAGGTGACTCAGGATCCTTTGGTGGTTCAGAAGTTTCTTCTTTTGAGCGTGCTGGACTATCTAGAAGAAAATCATCATAATTAACTTCGTCATCTTTTCCAGTCTTGGCCAATTCTTCTGCCTTAATCTTGGCTTCTTCATCAGCTTTACCTTGAGCTTCCATTTCTGCTTTTGACTTAGCTGCAGCTTCAACATCTTCATCAGCTTTTTCTTTCTCAGACTTCTCCTTTTCTGGTTCCTCAAATTCATAGGTGATGGTATCCTCTAGTTTTCGTTGTTGTTCTTCGTGGGTGGTGGTACCAGTTTCCTTATCGGGTTGATTAACAGCATCAGAAACTGGTGTAGATAGTGCACCACCACTTGACCCTCCGGGGCCACGAGTTTGTTCTTTTACGAACTCTTTGGCAACGTGATATTCTTCACCTTTTTCCTTTAGTCTTTATCTAGTTGTTCTTCTTCCGAGCTCTCCTCTTCTTCTGGCTCAACAACTGGAGTTTTACCTTTACCTTTATCAGCTTTTGGACTTGGAGGTTTAGCTACTGTTTGAGTGTCATCGATTGGAGTTTCAGAGTAGATGACTTCTTCGTCCGTGTCAGTGTCCTATGAGTCCTCGTCCAAAATATTTTGTTGTGGTTCAGGTTTGGGAATAGGAATGGCTTCTTTAGAGGGAATTTTCCTTTTGTGAACATGAGTCCTCTTGGGATACTTCCTCATACTCTCAGTGCTTGTAATGCTTCCTGCACTGCCTCACCTGGTTTCCCTAGTAGGTGTACCAGCAGACTTTTCATCAAGGAAACCTACTTTGCCTTCTTCAACTACTACCAGATATCGTTTGTACGAATACAGTTGTTTGATATCATCAGTAATAAGATAATCTGGCAGCACTGCACCTTGTTTATTTGTTGTAGAGTCCTTAAATCTGACAGTGAGTGTGGGCTCATACAACACGGAGTGTTGTTTGGGGTCATCAAGTCTCAAGGGAATATCAGGATTATACCCTAGAGCTCTTTAGATCAACAGTTTGGTGTATCTGATATACGGGATCTTGGTGCCAAGCTTTTTAAGGAAAGTCATCATGTCGTCCCATATCAGAGCTTCAACTTCTATGTCTTTCTTGTTGACCAAAGCCCAAAATATTTGTAGTTCCATGAGCTTGGGATGCTCATGACCACTATCACGTCCAGAAACGGATTTCGCAATCATAATGTAGAGGGTTCTCCATGGCTGGGGAATGTTCTTGAGATCAACAGATGAGTGCTTTGTGATAACCCCGGTAGCTTCATCATAGCCGATGTCGACCATGAATTGGAGAACGACCTCTTTAGTTGGAGTGGCATTGAATTGAGTAGGTTCGATGACAAGAATGAAAAGAATGGCCCTC
Organism: Chrysanthemum makinoi; assembly: GCA_910596185.1. NCBI lineage: Eukaryota > Viridiplantae > Streptophyta > Magnoliopsida > Asterales > Asteraceae > Chrysanthemum > Chrysanthemum makinoi. The sequence goes on along the minus strand of OU343219.1, from coordinate 84,811,238 downwards.
AAATCTGTTGGTGTGATGGTGACTTGTTTGTTGTTAAGCGTCACCGTCACGGCATTTTGACCTTTGATCTTTTGCATTGTATGCCAGAATTGGTGAATGTAGATCTCCGGTACAGTAGCAGAGTTTGTGAGCATGTTCTGATAAGGGTGAGTCTTCAGAATATCCGCAGCAATCTGGCATGAAGACTCAGAACAAGAGAAGGTATCAAAATCAACTCTGAGGTTGTTCTTTCCGATCTTCATAGGGTAACCATGAGGGAAGATATCTTCAACAGTGAGAACATTTGGTGCTTCCACATTTTACATTTGAACGTCCATGTCGTGATCTGAAAGATATTTAGCCAAAAGAACCAACATATCGAAAGACATTATGTTAGTCAACAATTGATTTTATTGTCTATTTATTGAATGTGATATGTCGATGATTGTTACAAGTCCAATGTCACTTGTTAGTCCACTAGTCCAAAGACGTCGTGAAAAGTTTCGTGAGTTGATTAACTTTGAGTTTTAAAGTTCAAGTTTACACTTATTTTTCACAACTTATTAAACATTTAAGCTTATTAGTGACATTTTTGGTTTCGTGGTGTTATGATTTATTTATTTACAAGTTTGCACGCGTAACAATTCATAATTTTGGTTAAAGCTAGGCTTAGGCGTAGGTTTTGCAAGCTTATGCATAAACAGGAGTGGTTATACGCGTAAGCGTAAGCTTATACGTAGGATCTTGACTTACGAGTAAGAAATATTACGCGTAGGAAAAGAGAGCCTTAGGCGTAAAGCTTACGCGTAAGCGTATATGGAACCTTACACGTAAGGCTTACTCGTAAGAGTGAACCTTATGCGTAGAGGTGACTGTTTACGCATATCCTTCACACGATACGCGTAGTCCCCATTGTAGAACCTTACGCGTAAAGGTTACGCGTAAGATTTCTCTTACGCATAACATTCTATGCGTATGGTGATCCTTATGCGTAGATGTTCAAGTAACCTTGATTCTGAGTTTTTCACGCGTAGAAACCTGAAATAAATTCATCATATCACCAATATTAACACATACATTCATTCGTTTTCAGTTCAAAACATGAATACTATTTAAGCAGTTATACGTAGAAGATCATTTACGCGTAGACATAAACCCTAGAGTTCAATTCCTACGAGTAAGAGTTCTAACCACAGGATTAACACCAAAATGTTTCTGGGATATCTTAGAGGTCATATGACTATGTTGGAACAAGTTTTAACATCAAAACCTAAGCGGATCAAAAATACCCAATCGCAATGAACATAAACCCTAATTTTCAATTTTCATATAATTGATGTTTCTGGGAATGATCTAAGCCTAGATATGATTAATTAAACATGTAACTAACAACACACAACCATCTTTTTAGCCAGAAACACTCACAATTGAAAACACCCAAATTTACGCATAGAACCCTAATTCTTAAAATCAAACAATTTGAGTTTCTGGGTGAGTATTGATGATAGAAATGGTATCAAAGTGATTAGATAAACTTTTTGACACTACCATTTTAACCAAAAACACTCAAATTTGATTATGTGTTCATACGCTTATGCGTAGAACACAAAAACACTTCTAGATTAAAATCTAGCCGTTGGTTTTCAAAATGATTTAAAACCATTGCTTAGATGATTACAAAGAACGTTTTATCACTTACAAATTGATGATCAAAAGTCCGGATTTGATGATAGATTCTTAGCCGTAGGTTTAGGTTAGTTGGATAATAAATGAGTATGGGTAAATGTGTTTGTGAAAGTAAGGTGGAATGTTTTGTTAATAATTACTTTGAACTTTTGACACATTCAATTCCTCCACCTTAACCATTTACATCCAACGCCCATAACTTCTATTTTGGTTACCAAACGAAAGATATTTGGAAAGAAACTTGACGACACTCCCCCTTGACTTAAGACATAAAGAAATTGTATAAATATGAGTCCGAGGAGTGTCAGTCAACCAGAAATGTGACCACCATAAACAAAGACACAATAGGGAAAAGGTAACATGCAAGTACAAGGTTTTATGAAACCGAAAAATATTTACTTTTTCCCCCTCAACACTTAACTGAGAAAATACTGAATTTTGAAAGATTAAAGTGTTGACGGAAGATTTGTACTTGCCATGTTAAGAGAAATATAGATAGAAGAATATTTGTGTTGTTTTTAGATTTTATAATTTTGTATTTTGTTTTTGAAAAATATTTACAAAAGAGGTTTTGGTGTTTGACTGGTTTTAAGAATGTTTTAAAAGTTCATCCAGTTCCTATGGAGTCAAACACCGCATACCAATCAGGTGGACCAACTCATTAAACCTAGCAGGAGCTAAGGCTTTGGTGAGGAGATCTGCCAGTTGGCATTCAGTACCCACAAAGTATAATTCAACGGTACCCTTTTCCACGTGCTCATTGATGAAATGATATCGAATATCGATGTGATTTGATTTCGAATGTTGAACAGATTTTCACGATATCGCAATAGCACTCGATTGTCGCGCATACATCGGATTCTCATCAAATACGTAACCATAGTCTTTGAGTTGTGTTCTCATCCAAATGACTTGAGCACAACACGCCGACATGGCTACATATTCTGCTTCTGTTGAGGACAGCGATGTACAATCCTGCTTCTTCGATTGCCATGACACCAGTTCATCACCAAGAAATTGTAGTGCTCATGAAGTACTTTTTCGTGAATCTAAGCATCCTGCTTGATCAGCGTCTGAAAAAGCTATTAGTTCAAAACCAGAATCCTTCGGATACCAGATCCCCAAGTTAATGTTTCCCTTTATGTATCGAAGGATTCTTTTAGCCTCTGAGAGATGAGTTTCAGTTGGTCTTGACTAATAACGGGAGCAAAGATATATAGCAAATGAGGCCTACTGGCTGTTAGATACATGAGAGACCCAATAATACTTCGGTATTTGGTAGGGTCCACCAATTTCCCATGTAAATCAGCGTCTAGTTTCTTGGTATGGGCCATTGGTGTGGCATAGGTGTCACTGTTTTGCATTCCAAATTTGTTTAAAATTTCAAGGGCCTATTTGGACTGACTCAAGAAAATACTACGTGATGATTGATGAACTTGCAGTCCTAGAAAGAACGTAAGTTCACCCATCATGGACATTTCAAAATGTTTTTTCATTAGTTTTGAAAAATCGTTTGAGTATTTTAAATGTGTTGACCCAAAAATGATGTCATCCACATAAATTTGAACGATTAAAATGTGTGCCCCATGATATTGTATGAACAGTGTAGGGTCGACCGAACCTTTTACGAAATTATTGGCGATAAGAAAGGATGATAACTTATCATACCAAGCCCGAGGGGCTTGTTTGAGACCGTAGAGAGCCTTCTTCAGCCAGACGGATTAGGGAACTCGGATCAACGAATCCTTCGGGCTGGCTAACATAGACCATTTCTTTCAAGTGTCCATTGAGAAAGGCGCTTTTGACATCCATTCGAAGACCGCGGATGTTCATGTGAGCCGTAAACGCCGTAAAAATCCGCATGTACCTCTTTAAGACGAGCAACCGGAGCGAATGATTCTTCAAAGTCAATACCCTCTTCCTGCCTATAACCCTTAGCCACCAGACGAACTTATTTCGATTACAGCTCCTTCAAGATCCAATTTGTTTTTCCAAATCCATTTGAGACCAATGACGAAGACCCTTGTTGGTCTTTCAACCAATTCCCATACTTCAAGACGTTTAAACTGATTGAGTTCTTCTTGCATGGATTCAATCCAGTTTGTGGAAAACTATAAGGGGGGGTTGAATAGTTTTACCAATTTAAAAACTTCCTTTCAAATATTTAGATCGACTTATGTCAATCTATTTGGTTGTTTATGTTGGACGTTGATAGATAGATATATAAACGTGTAGTGAAAGATAAAGAGTAAGAAGCACATCACCACGACACAAGTATTTATAGTGGTTCGGCTACAAGGACACCTTCCTTGCCCTACTCCACTCCCCGAGTCACCTACTTGAGAGTTCGTAAACACTATACCAACTCCTTATGGCGGAGAAGCCTTCACAACGTCGCTTAACCTTTTTCCGTAACAAAGCTAAATACCGAAGTTCCTTCACAATTGCTTAACCACACGCATAACAACCTCGCGCTTACCCTTTATGGTGCTAGGCTAACCACCGAGTTCTTTCACACCAAGGAGAACTAATCCTATCACAACGTCGCCTACCCTTTATTAGGTACTAGGCTAAGCACCTAGTTCCATTACTATGGAAGAACTACTACCCTTCACAACACAACACCTAATATCAAGGAGATCCTCCTTGTTACAACACCATCAAGGATATCACCATCCTTGGAAATAAACAAATACTTATATGTATAACGATGCACCTCATCGATTATACGACCTAGGCATTCTTCCCAAATGCCACTTGATTTGATTCTTAGGCATCCTTCACTAATGCCTTTGACACAACGCTGGCACCCTTCACTAATGCCTTCGTCCTGACACCTTTAGCATTCTTCACCTAATGCTTTGACACCGACGCATAAGCACCTTTCACTAATGCTTTCAGATTGACACTTTCGCATCCTTCACTAATGCCTTCAACCCAACATCTATGGAGAAAGAAAGAGCTATCAACAAGAGAACCTTAGTTGTCTTGATGATGACGAAGCATGGCAACTCATGGACTTGAGCTTGCTCGTCTTCAAGAAGTGGTGATCTCGCCTTTAAGAGGAACCTAGAAGATCACACAAAAACAAAATACAAACTACATAGATCACTTGGATTTGAGGTTAGAGGGTTATAATACTTGGGGAAGTATGTGTGTAAAGTGGTAAGTAGAAAGGAAGAAATGGTTCTCTATTTATAGAGGAAATTTTCTATCGTTTCCTGGATCCCGCAGAGATCCTCCCACAAGGGATCCGGCTAGCACAAAGCCAGGGATCCGTGGGACACTCCTCTTTTCCCATGGGTATTTTTGGTTATGGGTCATGGGTCATGGGCTATGGGTTGATCCATGGTTTTCTTTCTAGATACAATGTATCTCAAGGATACAATGAACTTGGTTAAGTGGTATATATAAAACCATGGGTTATGGGTCAATACCATTTGCTAGTTTTTACCTATTTAGTATATACTTGTTTTTACCCATTTTAGTATATACTTGTTTTTACCCATTTTAGTATACTTAGTTTAAGCAAATGCTAACCCAATATAAACACTAGTTGTTGTACATATGTATCTAAATCATAAAATCACTTATACTTGTTTTAGTGTTTTATGTGAAAACGTAAGTGTGATAGGAAACTATTGACTCAAACTATTTATTATTCTATTTGTTTTCGTTAAAATGATTTTACGCTTGTTATCCACAAAATATTAGAAGATCATAAAATATAAATAAACGCTTTACTACTTATTTGTATTAACAATCTCCCCCTTTTTGTTGATGACAAAACATAAAATTAGTTTAAGAAAACTAAAATTGTGAGCAAATTTGAATTAGTAGTTTTTACTTTCTTCTCCCCCTTTTTGTTGAAACAAAAAGTGTTTGAAAGAAACTAACACAATTTTTATAAGAAAAATGGTTCGTCTAAGTGACGAAAAACGTGCTCCCCCTAGAAGATTGCAAAGTTGCAATGGGGTGTCATGAAGTATAATCCAAAATCGGATTAAGTTGCAAATGTTTTTGCAATATCGTTTGACACAAAGCTCCCCCTAGCTTTATGGTGTCAAAATCTTCATGTGTATTTTGAAAATCTACAAAGTAAAGGTTAGAAAACAAGAGTATAGTGCATAATATCCTGCAAATAAAAACTCAAGTTAGTAGAAATTTGTGCTTCTGTACTCAGGATCCCACGGTTCCCTTTTGGAGGGATCCGTCTAGGCATTTTGAGGGATCCGGCCGTCATTGAGCTTTTCCAAAGAATGAGAGTGTTTCAATCAATGCTAATGAATATGTGAAGTAGTATATGATATAGCAAGCACAAAACACAAAGCACATAACAATTATGGCATATAGATATTCATTCAATAAAAACAAGAGATGATCAAACAAAAATCTAAAACTAAGAGAATGAACTAGCCATACAAGTGCTACTAATGCTAATGAGTTACCCAAACTCAAGATTCGACTAAGAGCTTAATGATGATCAAGGATGAGATAAGTTTCCTAAACGTTCTAAGTTTGAGCTTGTGACTATGATGCTCATTGTAGTTTAGGCTTGTTGACCTCTTCAAACGTTCTCGAGAGTGATAAAACATGAAACGCTGTTTCTTCACGTAGTTCATGTATCAACCTTTCAACATGTCTACAATGATAGCAATCCTTGTCATGGTTTTGAATTTCTTGAAGTTGAAGTTCAAGTGAATTGGGTTGAGGATCTTCAAATGAAGGAGGAATTGGTGGAGGCTCATTAAGTGATGGCTCTACAATGTTTGAGGGTGGAGGTAAAGAAGCATCAACTTCCATGTGGTTGAGTGGTTGACTTTGATGTCTTCTCATAATCCAAAATGGACTATTGGGGGGAATGAGAGAGTTTGATATTGGATCAAGTGTTGATTCAACATTTTGATTTTGTTGCACAACCTTTTCAAGTGAGTTTGTTGGTAGTGGTGGAAGGTGAGATGGCCAAGGAGGTAAGTCTTCTACATTGTGAGAATGTGGAGATGATTGTGAGGTGGCTCTAGGCACCAATGATGTTGGTTGAGTTGTGGAGGGTATGTTTGGTTTAGTAGAGTTTGGTGATGAAATCCTAGTGGGAACACTCTTCTTGGGGATTAGTTTTATTGGTTTCTTTGGTGTAGGGGAAATCCGAGCATTAGTGGGCTTAACCGGAGATGATTCGATTGAGGAAACTTCGTGTATGATCCTAGCAAGTTTCTTGGGTGGTTCTTGAGTGGATGAGTTAGCACTAGGGGCCTTTCTCATGACGAAATGACTAAGGGAGATGGTTGTAATTGCTGATAATTGTGTTTGTGTTTGATGACTAAAGTGTTCTTAGCAATATGGCTTATAAAGGGAAGAACTTGGTAAGTGCATTTAAGACTTAAGCCACTAATATTCTTAGAGATGTGATGATTGACATGCACAAGGTTGAAGTTCAGAGTTTCACTGATCTAGGAACTCATTTAAGATGAGATGGAGATTTTGAGTTAGGAAGATGAGTTGAAATGATTGTTTTAGTAAGGTTTGACATAAACAGTCACCCGGATCCCATGGTTCCCTCACTTGAGGGATCCGTCTAGGCTAATCCTATAGATCCGGCTCTCAGCAGTTATGACAGGTTAGAAGTTAAGTTTCTAAAAGCTAGTCCCTATATTATTTTGAGTGTTTTAGTCCTCCTAAGTTCCTAAGATGAGGGTACACTTGAATGATCAAGAGTAATGAGTGTTGTAGCAAATGATTGCTTTTTATGGAAAGAAGATGGGACTAGATGACTACCAATGGATGTTTGATCCGCACAAAACAGTCAAGCTAAATCACTCAAGCCTGCCACTTGTGAATGGCGTGTATCAGATTCAAATTTTAAACTGCTCAAACACGTAATGCAATTTAAGATCGAGGAATATAGGGAATTCCCGGTCGCTAAGTCCCACCGGAGGATGAATTGGTGTTTAAACAACTTCAGATGATAGAATGATCACTAATGATAGTGATCGAAGGTTTGAATGGATAATTACCTAAAGAAAAGATTTACAAATAACAAAGACTTAAATGCAAATTAAGAAAATTAAAAAGTTAAAATCTATTAAATAAACGCTATCACTATTTTTATAGATCGATGAACGTTTATTTTATAAAACAAAATAACTTAAATAAACTATTTTAAATAAAACGTAAACTCAAATTATCTAAAAACGTGGTTTAAAATGAAAACGAGCGTTACGTTTAAAAATTACGCTGGAGCACAAGCAAAAACGTAAAATTTATGAAATAAAAGGCCTACGAATGTAAAACTAATTTTCTTACGTACTATTTGATAAAAGAAAATTTTACAAAAAATAATTATATTTTTTAGACTTTTATATTTTTTATTATGAATTAATTACTATAAAACACTAATTAAATGTTTAAAAATACTAAAACTAAGTAAAAAATCCGAAACTTTTATAGAAAATACTTTATACTAATACTGATTTAAGAAAATAGAAAAATTGAAAAAGCTACTTTGAATAAGCTAGAAATAAGCTTAAATGTTCGTTAAGCTAAATGAGACAAGAGGGCTTATGTATTTGATTATGCAAATGATAACAAGAAAGACAAGGGCGCTTATTACAGGGTACAGTACACATGCTAACACCCATATGAGGGAGAGGTCTCGTTCACTTCCTCTCTTTTGCACAAACATTTTATTTTTGAAAATTTTCTTTTACAAACTTGCTAAGAACATGAAAATAAGCAATTAGTATAACTACAACTTTATCTCTAAAATGACTAATAAGTCTGATGATTATATTTTCCAACAAAGTGGCCTTAAAAGGAAATAAGCACAAGGCTTAAGCCATTTGGCTTATAAGCTAGTAAATTAGCACTAAGGAAATGGGAATAAGTTAATAAACTATTAATAGTTTAATATTAAATATAAAAGCTAAACAATCTAGAAATAAGCACTAAACAAGTTATATAAATAAGCACAACCGACATCATTAAACAGACACTCTAGTTTTACTAGACACCTATAAGCTTAATTTAAGCACCTAAATAAGCTAGATAAAAAAACAAAACCGAATGAATAAGAAGATCAAAATTACCTTTTCAAAAGCTAAAACACTCACGCTTTTGTCCACCACTATAGAGCTTGAGAAGCTTATGAATATGGTGACAAGTCACCTATGCAGCTTTACTAAAAATTGGGACAAAACAAAGGCTTATTGCAGGCTTATCAAATAAGTTGCAAATTAGAAAATTAAGCTTGGACTCTCAAGCCAGCTAGACTAGCTTTCCAAAGAACCAAGTTACATAAGCTAAAGGTTACTAATAAGCTCTGTAGGAGCTTATAAAAAGACAAGCTCAACCGGTACAGGGGAGCATTGCATGCGGGTCCAAAAGAAACAACAAAATAAGCTATCTATGAGCTAATTAAGAGTAATCTAGTATTTTTGTATTTTCTTTAGCAAACTAAATATTATTTTCCAAAAGGGTTTTAAGCTAAATCCTAATATTTAATCCTATATAAAATTATACTTTTTATTCAAAAATGACTTAATGGAAATTTTGACTTTTTAATTACTCTACTAAGTTGACTAAACTGAACTTTAAATCAATAATATGGACTGATTAAGTTATAATAAGCTATACTAAGGTTGATTTAAGCTAGAGGATTAAGTTTTAAGCTAATGTGATGAGATATGCACTCAAGAACCTTAACAGTTAACTGGCAAAATGATTTAAGAAGCTATTTTGACTTTTTACAAACTAAGTAATCGGTTTTAAGGTTTGACTTGGATTATTTAGGACTAATGAAACATGAAACAACCATAAAGAACATCAAGCATAAGCTAGAACATCACTAGATCAAAGAATCCAAACAAGATTTCTAAAAAGAAAATTTTAACTTACAAATGATTAGGATCATGCATTTTATCACGTAACCAAACTAATCTATTCTAAACCATATCCAATCCAGCTTTTTAGCTCAAGATCAACCCAACTCCATTTTCATACCAAATTCCAATTCAGTTGACTTTTGTTGACCTTTGAGCTTGGAGACTAGAATCGAGTAGAGACTTATGAGTAGTTAATAAGCTATAGTGAGCTTATAAAAGTGTATATAAGAGCTTATGAGTTTACTGAGTTCAATACCACATTAATAACAACAATAATTTAAATTTGATATTTTGGCTCACAAATAGCATAGATCGAGAATGCACTTAAAATTGAAATTGAAACCGAAACAAGATTTTATTATGCTGAAATATGATTACAAAGGGCTTTGAAAGCTTAAACATAAAACTGGTAAACTTAAAATATTTAAAACGAAACAAGTAAATTAAAATTACACTACTCTATTCTACTACTCTCCTTCTCTCAGCTTCTTTTCTTCTTTATAATGACTTTTTAGCATCCTTGTCGACCTCAAAACATATCCCACCTTGATCTAACTCTCCATTTCATCTTAATCGTACACATGTCAATTTGGCGGGAAAAAGTCATGGAGTTGGTTTTTTTCATTAATTGAGATGGTGAGTGGGCTTGCAAGGTGTGGAGCATGGTGATGTGGTAGATATGTTTGCCGGAAAGGAGACAGCTGAAGTGGGGAGCAGATGGCAAGGATAGTGGACATGTGTGTGGGAAGGAAGATAGTGAATAGGGCTTGTTTATCTCTGCTTCAAAAAGTTGGGTGTTGGGCCACAAACTGGTTTGGTTTTGGATTTGGGTTAATAATAACAAGAAAGGGTCCATTTGGTATATATTAAACACAAGGATCATTTGTGTAATTATCTGAAAATGAAGGACTGATCTTGTAACATTTCCAAAGTTAATACAAGGGCCTATTATGCCAAATATGATAAACCAAGGATCATACATGTAATTATTTTCTATTTTTAAACTTAAAAGGACCTTAATTGTCATTTTTGGATTTTGAGGGACTAAAAGTGTAATTTCCCAAAAGTTTATCATAAGGACCAATTTTGTCATTTATTAATAGTACAAGGTTTATTTTTGATAAATTTCACTTTTTAAATTAACCAAGGACTATATTTGACTTTTTCCAAACTTGAGGGACTAAAGTTGTCATTTTATGATTTTTAAACTTTGAAGGGTTTATTTTGACAACTTTTGAATCTCATGGACCTTAAATGACTTTTACAAGTTTTTGAATTACTATGGACTAGTTTTGACAACTTTTGAAACTTGGGGGACTAAAACTGCCAATTATGCAAACTTGATATGTTTTTCACCAGATTTTGATGTTTTTGCATTTAAAACATATAAAACACTTGTTTGTGATATTTTTATCATTTTGATGTGTTTCCGAGTGTTTTCAGATGTTTTTGGCATTCTAACAAGATAAAAATGATGAGATTTAGACACTCATCAATCCCCCATACTAAGATATTGCTAGTCCCTAGCAATGATTTGAACTTTAATGGATTTTAAAACTCTTTACCAAAAGCCATCACTTCTGGAGTAGCCAAATGTTTCAGCTCAAGTAAGAACCTTGGTACAATGATAACCAAATGATTTTGAGCAAATCATAAGCTTTCAACTGATTTGATTTGTCTTTACCGTATCGCACCTTCGACTAGCCAACCTTAGATAAATTATCAATTATCTTTGGTGAGCCTGATTACCAATTATGGATTTTCCACCGCCTTTACCACAAGCCATAAACTTGCGGGCTAGCCAACTCTTCACTTTTAAGGATATGGTGAGTTGAAAACCATACAATTTTGGGCAAATTGCAAGCCATATAAACGGATTTGAGAATTCTTTACCAAGAGCCGCTTTGTTCTGGATTAGCCAATCCGTGGGTTAGACATATGATCGATTACCATTTGTTGTGTTTAGTACATAGTACTTCCACTACAAAAAATTTTAAAATTTGGCCATTTTGGGGGTAAAAGGGACTAAAAGGGTACATTTATGATCAAAATTTAATTTCCCCACACTTAGAAATGAATATTGTCCTCAATATTCAAAGTACCCCTGTTATGCCAAAACTTAGAACGTAAAAAGATAACATTACTAGCCAAGTGTAGAAACACAACAGTTATTCTCTTTTTTAATATTTACAATTTTCATTCATCATATATTTTTTTATCACAGCGGCTCCAAAATTTGATCCACAAGAAAAAAATAAGCTAAATCACTCAAGCCTGCCACTTGTGAATGGCGTAATCCGTAATCGCCTTAAAACTGCCAAACACCGAATGCAATTTAAGATCGAGGAATATAGGGAATTCGGGTCGTTAAGTCCCACTGAGGATGAATTGGTGTTTAAACAACTTCAGATGATAGAATGATCACTAATGATAGTGATCAGTAAGGTTTTGAATGGATAATTACCTAAAGAAAAGATTTACAAATAACAGTGACTTAAATGCAAATTAAGAAAATTAAAAAGTTAAAATCTATTAAATAAACGCTATCACTATTTTTATAGATCGATGAACGTTTATTTTATAAAACAAAATAACTTAAATAAACTATTTTAAATAAAACGTAAACTCAAATTATCTAAAAACGTGGTTTAAAATGAAAACGAAGCATTACGCTTTAAAAATTACTACTGAGCACAAGCAAAAACGTAAAATTTATGAAATAAAAGGCCTACGAATGTAAAACTAATTTTCTTACGTACTATTTGATAAAAGAAAATTTTACAAAAAATAATTATATTTTTTAGACTTTTATATTTTTATTATGAATTAATTACTATAAAACACTAATTAAATGTTTAAAAATACTAAAACTAAGTAAAAAAATCTGAAACTTTTATAGAAAATACTTTATACTAATACAGATTTAAGAAAATAAAAAATTGAAAAAGCTACTTTGAATAAGCTAGAAATAAGCTTAAATGTTCGTTAAGCTAAATGAGACAAGAGGGCTTATGTATTTGATTATGCAAATGATAACAAGAAAGACCCAAGGGCGCTATTGGTACAGGTACACATGCTAACACCCATATGAGGGAGAGGTCTCAGGTTCGACCGCCTCTCCCTTTGCACAAACATTTTATTTTTGAAAATTTTCTTTTACAAACTTGCTAAGAACATGAAAATAAGCAATTAGTATAACTACAACTTTATCTGAAAATGACTAATAAGCTGATTTAGAGCTTATTTTTCCAACAGTGGCCTTAAAAGGAAATAAGCACAAGGCTTAAGCCATTTGGCTTATAAGCTAGTAAATTAGCACTAAGGAAATGGGAATAAGTTAATAAACTATTAATAAGCTAATATTAATATCAAAAAGCTAAACAATCTAGAAATAAGCACTAAACAAGCTATAAATAAGCACAATCGATTAACATGCTTTAAACAGACACTCTAGTTTTACTAGACACCTATAAGCTTAATTTTAAGCACCTAAATAAGCTAGATAACAAAAAAAAAACTGGAATAAGCAAGATGACCATTTCAAATTTTCAAAAAGCTAAAACACTCACAGTTTTGTCCACTATAGAGCTTGTGAGAAGCTTATTAATATGGTGACAAGTCAATGCTATAGCTTACTAAAAATGGGACAAAACAAAGGCTTATTGCAGGCTTATCAAATAAGTTGCAAATTATAAAATTAAGCTTGGACTCTCAAGCCAGCTAGACTAGCTTTCCAAAGAACCAAGTTACATAAGCTAAAGGTTACTAATAAGCTCAGAGGAGCTTATAAAAAGACAAGCTCAACTGGTGCAGGGGAGCATTTCGCATAAGGGGTCCAAAAGAAACAACAAAATAAGCTATCTATGAGCTAATTAAGAGTAAGCTAGTATTTTTGTATTTTTCTTTAGCGCCTAAATATTATTTTCCAAAAAGGGTTTAAGCTAAATCCTAATATTTAATCCTATATAAAATTATACTTTTATTCAAAATGACTTAATGGAAATTTTGACTTTTTAATTACTCTACTAAGTTGACTAAACTGAACTTTAAATCAATAATATGGACTGATTAAGTTATAATAAGCTATACTAAGGTTGATTTAAGCTAGAGGATTAAGTTTTAAGCTAATGTGATGAAATATGCACTCAAGAACCTTAACAGCTTAACCGCAAAATGATTTAAGCTATTTTGACTTTTACAAACTAAGTACTGGTTTTAAGGTTTGACTTGGATTATTTAGGACTACTGAAACATGAAACAACCATAAAGAACATCAAGCATAAGCTAGAACATCACTAGATCAGCAAATCCAAACAAGACTTCTTAAAAAGAAAAATTTTAACTTACAAATGATTAGGATCATGCAGCTTATCACGTAACCAAACTAATCTATTCTAAACCATATCCAATCCAGCTTTTAGCTCAAGATCAACCCAACTCCATTTTCATACCAAATTCCAATTCAGTTGACTTTTGTTGACCTTTGAGCTTGGAGACTAGAATCGAAAGTAGAGACTTATCGAGTAGTTAAGCTATAGTGAGCTTATAAAAGTGTATATAAGAGCTTATGAGTTTACTGAGTTCAATACCACATTAATAACAACAATAATTTAAATTTGATATTTTGGCTCACAAATAGCATAGACTGAGAATGCAGCTTAAAATTGAAATTGAAACTGGAAACAAGATTTTATTATGCTGAAATATGATTACAAAGGGCTTTGAAAGCTTAAACATAAAACTGGTAAACTTAAAATATTTAAAACGAAACAAGTAAATTAAAATTACACTACTCTATTCTACTACTCTCTTTCTCTCAGCTTCTTTTCTTCTTTATAATGACTTTTTAGCATCCTTGTCGACCTCAAAGCATATCCCACCTTGATCTAACTCTCCATTTCATCTTAATCGTACACATGTCAATTTGGCGGGAAAAAGTCATGGAGTTGGTTTTTTTCATTAATTGAGATGGTGAGTGGGCTTGCAAGGTGGAGGGAGCATGGTGATGTGGTAGATATGTGCTGGAAAGGAGATAAAGTGAGGGGAGCAGATGGCAGGATAGAGTGGACACAGTGTGTTGGGAAGGAAGATAGTGAAATGTGGAATGCGCGGTTTATCTCTGTTTCAAAAGTTGGGCTTGGGTGTTGGGCCACAGCTGGGTTTTGGTTTTGGATTTGGGTTAATAATAACAAGAAAGGGTCCATTTGGTATATATTAAACACAAGGATCATTTGTGTAATTATCTGAAAATGAAGGACTGATCTTGTAACATTTCCAAAGTTAATACAAGGGCCTATTATGCCAAATATGATAAACCAAGGATCATACATGTAATTATTTTCTATTTTTAAACTTAAAAGGACCTTAATTGTCATTTTTGGATTTTGAGGGACTAAAAGTGTAATTTCCCAAAAGTTTATCATAAGGACCAATTTTGTCATTTATTAATAGTACAAGGTTTATTTTTGATAAATTTCACTTTTTAAATTAACCAAGGACTATATTTGACTTTTTCCAAACTTGAGGGACTAAAGTTGTCATTTTATGATTTTTAAACTTTGAAGGGTTTATTTTGACAACTTTTGAATCTCATGGACCTTAAATGACTTTTTACAAGTTTTTGAATTACAAGGGACTAGTTTTGACAACTTTTGAAACTTGGGGGACTAAAACTGCCAATTTTGCAAACTTGATATGTTTTTCACCAGATTTTGATGTTTTTGCATTTAAAACATATAAAACACTTGTTTGTGATATTTTTATCATTTTGATGTGTTTCCGAGTGTTTTCAGATGTTTTTGGCATTCTAACAGTATAAAAATGATGAGTATTTAGACACTCATCAATGTTCAAGGATAATACTAAGGGCTTTGGTGGTGTCAAGTCATAATAAATGATCCTAGAGATCAGATTTTAGCTTGAGTTGAGATTTGAAAAAAATCCTTAAAAATTTCAAGAATTGAAAAACTAATTTTTGACCCATTTTGAGATAAAGATGACTAGAAACAATTTCCTAAAATTGTTCAATATGTCCACTTAGGTGTTTTGAAAGATAAGAAACAATTTGTGAGTGTTGAAGCGGAAATATGGTGAGTTTTGATGCGTTGACAAATCAAGAGGCATTTTGACTAAGATCTCAAGTAAATCATAAGTGAGTCTAATCCTTTCTCATCCTTGAAGTGGACTTAGTTGGGTTCTAATATCATGTGTTTAGCTAATGTGATGTTATCTAGGAAGTTATCTTGATGTAAGGGATGTTGTATTGCTGATCTGATATCACGGATCCCACGGTTCCCTCAAGGAAGGGATTCGTCTAGGCTAATCCTAGGGATCCGGCATCTGCAGATCAAAATCTTCACAGAATTGATGTGCAGATTTTGCACACTAATAAAGCAATAAGAACAAGCAGGTTATCACAAAGCACCACTTATAAAAACATGATAAAGTAATAATATCCAAATTACCACAAACCAATAGTGCAAAAGCGTAATCATTCATACATAAAATAAAAGAAAATAAGCATATTCCTATTGTCTCTTTCGTCAATCCTTTCATTTCCTTTTTGACGGCATAGTGAGGTTGTAAGCAAGGTTTTGAATCATGCCCCTCAATTGTTTGAACTCCGTGGTTTCGTTTGGAATGGTTGGAAGTTGATCATAGTAATCAAAGGGTTCCAATTTGATATTGGCTATGGGGTCGACATCTTCTTCTTCTTCATTTTCTTCTTCTCCTTCCAAGGAGTCCGAGAGAGCTTTAGGTTTCTTTCCATTGACCTTGAAGCGTTTAGAGGGTATTTTGGTAAGAGGTACCATTACATGATCGGCAAGGAAATGATCATTGTTGATAGGGGATGGTTGCAATGCACTAACATACTTACAAAGTCATGTTAGGAGCATACCATATGGAAGTACCATGTCGGAAGCTTTGAATACCCCAGCCATTCTCCTTACCATGTAATAGGTGAGATTAAATGGCTTTTGGTGGATAAGACAATAGATCATTTGCACAAGGCATGCGTTTGGATGATCTTTGTTTCCAACTAGGCTTTTGACGTTTTCCCTAAGGATTTCTTCCCATTTTCTATACATGGGACGGATTTCAAAAAGTTCCATTTGAAAAGGATTATGGTGAATGAGTTTCTTGTTTTGGTCGAAACGGGATTGGTCGGCTCTTATTTTGAAAATGGTGTCTCGAATGGTTTCGGGTTCATCAAAAGGAGTATGGTACATTGGTTTAGAATCAAGTGCAAGGTTTTGAGTGTTAATTGCCCAATCTTGAGAGTACATACATATTCCTTCACAAGGAATGCGAAGAATTTGAGCAAAGGTGTTGAGAGGAAGAGTAAAGTTTCGTGTATTGATGATGAAAGAGATTGAAATGCTATCATCAACGTTTCGAATGATCCTAATGCTTCTATAAAACTCAAAGATGAAGACCGGACAAATTTGTTCATCAATGTCAAGAAGAAAATCAAAATTGATTGCCGGGAAGACTTGACGAATGTCGGTATCCTCAAGGAAACATTCCTTGATTACACGACCTTCGTGGATAAGTCGCTTTTCAAGCTTTTGAAGACCTTGCGGTCGGTTTTTGAGAATTCCTCATTTCGATAATAATGAGTAAGGTAATGGACGGTATAATGATGATCTTGTTGAGTGGCTTTAGGCATGGTTGGTCCTAAAAACACAAAATTTTCAATTAGGTAAGATTAGTTGAGGTGGGTTTATGGTTTTGATTTGTATTAACAATGTTGTGAACACAATGTGAACTTAGTTATGTTAAAAGCCCCTTTTCATGGTTAATTTTGAAAAACCCTAATTAGACTCATTGATTAGAGATTTTTGAAACCATAAACCCTAGAATTAGGATGATGAAAATTAGAACAAGTTAATGTAATTACTTACAATGGTGTTCTAGGAAAGAATACTTGAGAGTATGGAATCCAATGAGGATGAAATTAGTGGTTTAGTCGTTTTTGTGTTATGTGAGTAGAGGGAAAAGATCAGTGATGATTTTTTGAAAGCGTATAGCCGAAGTTCTGTTCCACCTTCCCCCGGATCCCTTGTATTTGGGATCCGGCTAGTACAACTAGAGGATCCGGATCTGTGACGTAAAAAAATTGTTTGGCATTATTTTTGTAGTAGGCTTATAAACTATCTTACTAAAAAATAGTTTGGAGGTATTAGATGAAGATTTTTTTTGGATGACGGGTTTTGATGAATCACATATTGAGGGTTCATATGTGACGACGGCGTTAGTTTGATGAATCAAAAGGAATACTATTCCCGATGATGAATAAGACGGAAAGGTGACGAAAGAGACTTCTAACGATTCTAGTAATTATTAAACAAAGAGAACTATGAAATAAATTAAACTCATGTAACCTATCTAATGAAAACTAAAACATACCTTTATGCTTCTTGGTTTGGCATAATTCCAAAAATACTTCATGAGCTTTTAAAGTAATAAGTTTTGATTACTTTTTAGATCCTTCCTTAAATGTTGACTTCATTATTCTTTGAATAGAGATGAAGATTTTGGAGAGATTCTAGCATGAAGATTTCTTGAAATCAAAAATTGTTAGAATGATCTATCAATGTCCAACAAAATGATTTAAAAGAAAATATGACCTCAAAAAAAATTCTTTGTAGTTTTCAAACATACACGGATCGTATCAAGTCTTTAAAGTACAACATACTTTAAGAAACTTGGTAACGAAGCTCTGATGCCAATTGTGGAAAACTAGAAGGGGGTTGAATAGTTTTACCAATTTAAAACTTCCTTTTAAATATTTAGATCGACTTATGTCAATCTATTTGGTTGTTTATGTTGGACGTTGATAGATAGATATATAAACGTGTAGTGAAAGATAAAGAGTAAGAAGTACATCACCACGATACAAGTATTTATAGTGGTTTGGCTACAAGGACACCTTCCTTGCCCTACTCCACTCCCCGAGTCACCTACTCGAGAGTTCGTAAACACTACACCAACTCCTTATGGCGGAGAAGCCTTCACAACGTCACTTAACCTTTTTCCGGTACAAAGCTCAATACCGAGTTCCTTCACACCAAGGCGAACCACACCTAACACAACGTTGCCTACCCTTTATACGGTGCTAGGCTAACCACCGAGTTCTTTCACACCCAGGAGAACTAATCCTATCACAACGTCGCCTACCCTTTATTAGGTACTAGGCTAAGCACCTAGTTCCATTACTATGGAGGAACTACTACCCTTCACAACACAACACCTAATATCAAGGAGATCCACTCCTTGTTACAACACCATCAAGGATATCACCATCCTTGGAAATAAACAAATACTTATATGTATAATGATGAACCTAATCGATTATACGACCTAGGCATTCTTCCCAAATGACACTTGATTTGATTCTTAGGCATCCTTCACTAATGCCTTTGACACAACGCTTAGCACCCTTCACTAATTCCTTCGTCTTGACACCTTTAGCATTCTTCACTAATGCTTTGACACGGATGATAAGCACCTTTCACTAATGCTTTCGTCTTGACACTTTCGGCATCCTTCACTAATGCCTTCAACCCAACATCTATGGAGAAAGAAAGAGCTATCAACAAGAGAACCTTAGTTGTCTTAATGATGACGAAGCATGGCAACTCATGGACTTGAGCTTGCTCGTCTTCAAGAAGTGGTGATCTCTCCTTTAAGAGGAACCTAGAAGATCACACAAAAACAAAATACAAACTACATAGATCACTTGGATATGAGGTTAGAGGGTTATAATACTTGGGGAAGTATGTGTGTAAAGTGTTAAGTAAAAAGGAAGAAATGGTTCTCTATTTATAGAGGAAATTTTCTACTGTTTCCTGGATCCCGCGGATCCCTCCTACAAGGGATCCGGCTAGCACAAAGCCAGGGATCCGTGGGAGGCTCCTCTTTGCCCATGGGTATTTTTGGTGATGGGTCATGGGTCATGGGTTATGGGTTGATCCATGGTTTTCTTTCTAGATACAATGTATCTCAAGGATACAATGAACTTGGTTAAGGGTCAAGTTAAAACCATGGGTTATGGGTCAATACCATTTGCTAGTTTTTACCTATTTAGTATATACTTGTTTTTACCCATTTTAGTATATACTTGTTTTTACCCATTTTAGTATACTTAGTTTAAGTATATGCTAACCCAATATGTAAACACTAGTTGTTGTACATATGTATCTAAATCATAAAATCACTTATACTTGTTTTAGTGTTTTATGTGAAAACGTAAGTGTGTTAAGAAACTATTGACTCAAACTATTTACGTATTCTATTTTTTTCGTTAAAATGATTTTACGTTTGTTATCGACAAAACATTAGAAGATCGTAAAATATAAATAAACGTTTTTACGACTTATTTGTATTAACACAGTTGTCTTTTGTCATTGCATCTTTAATGTTTTTAGGTTCAGATTGGCAGACAGTGAGTGTATAAATGCAATGTTCACCGTCTGTGTGATGACGTTGTCTCGTTACGACTGATTGATTCGGGTTACCAATAATGTTTTCAAGAGGATGGTCTTTCGTCCAACTATGTATGGAAGGTTGATGTTGATATACATTCTGCAGATTGGGAGGATTCAAATGGCTTGTAGATGATTCCGCAACATCAAGTGCAACAGTTTCATTAGCAAACGGGTTAAAGAACGCATTTGGATCAAAATCTGCAGATGGGGGTACTTCATTGTTCAGAACATCATCACCGTTCGGGTCGTTGGATGCATTTGTTCAACTGTTGTAGTAGAGTCAATCGGTGGTGCTTCTTCAACAGAGGTTGTTGTAGCAGTGTATCAAGTATTGGAATATGATCAGGTTGAGCAGCGGAAACATTCGGTACACCCGAGCACGTTCATCAATATCATCACTAAATAGAGGAGCAAACAACTGTTCCATTTGTTGACGAGTAAGTTTGGGGTTTGGTTCGGTGATGATGGGGTTTGAGGGAAGTTTAAACGGTTGTGACCGGTTCCAAGTCTGTTATGCTCGAAGCCATTTACTGTAAGCTCATCGAAATTTGCATAAATCGTTTCCATAACCTACTTTGTACGACGATTCCAGATCCGGTAACCTTTAGAATTATCACAGTATCCAATAAAGATTCCTATGTCAGCTTTGGCTTTGAGCTTTCCAAAGTCATCACGATCATTATTCGGGTAGCAAAGGGATCCAAATACATGAAACTGTTTGAGATTCGGTTTTCGGTTGTGGATAAGCTCAAATGGTGTTTTGTTGTGGCGTTTAGTAATCATTGAGCGATTCTGAGTGTAACATGCAGTTGATACAGCTTTAGCCCATAAGTAATCTGGAAGTTTAGCATTGATTAACATCGTTATGGAAGCTTCCACTAACGTACGGTTTCGTCTCTCAACAACTCCATTTTGTTCTGGGGTACGTGCAATTGATGTTTGATGCTCAATTCCCACTTTCTCATAATATTCACGAAGAGTTTGATTCACAAATTCAGTTCCTTTATATGTTCGAATTTGTCCCGGTGTTCCGAGTGAACTTCAATTTTCGTGAGAAAGGTGATGATCATCCGTGGAGCTTGATCTTTACATTGAAGAAAATAAACCCAAGTCCATCTGGAGTAGTCATCTACAATTACCAAGATGTAGCGTTTGCCATTAATCGTCTGCGCGCGCATCGGACCACACAAATCCATGTGAAGAAGATGAAGCACATGCTGAGAGCTATGTTCCACCTTTGAAGGAAAATGAGCACGAGTGCTTTTCCCTTGTTCACAAGCTGAGCAAAGGTGATCTTTAGAATACCGGAATCTCGGGAGACCTTCAACAAGTTTGTATCGAGCAAGGTTGGTTATGGTTTGAAAGTTCAAATGTGAGAGACGTCGGTGCCATAGCCAAGATTTTGTAGATGTTGCCTTTGAAAGGAGACAGATGGGAGATGAAGCAATCATGTCTTGCATTGAGATTGTGTATAAACTTGAGTTGCGGGTGCCAGACATAAGATCGTTTCCTTGTAGATCACGAATGAAACAAGTTTTCTCCCGAAAAGCAACTTCCAAATCTCCATCACAGAACTGACCTACTGAGAAGAGATTGTAACTGATACCTTCCACATAATAAACCCTGCTAATTTCGATGTTTCCATTGATGTAATCTCCGTAGCCCATGATAGCTGCGAAGTGATCATACTCGAATCTGACAGTGCCAATAAACTTTGCAACAAAGTTTGATAACAGTTTGAGATTGCCTGTCATGTGTCGGGAACATCCGCTATCAACAATCCAAAGGATGATCTGTATCACCTGAATTACACACAGACGACATAGATGGAATAGAAGTAGATGTGGAACCCGAAGAGTTAGAGGGTTCCAGAGCAGTTATATTAGATACACATATATCAATGATTTTAGGTATCCATTTAAATCCTAGTGTATTATGTAACCATTTCTGCCATCTCCAACAAGTCTTTGCTTTAGTCTTGGTGAATGAACTAGGTTGCACTACGTTCCTTGGAGGTGATAATGGAGCTATAGGGACATCAATGCTTTTCTTAGAATCTAAAGAGGGCGGTTTACAAAGCACAGACTTAGAAGCTTTAATAGGCCTAGTGGTATTCCGTTTCTTAGGATTCCGTAAACGAGACAAGATAGTTTTAGCAACACATTTATCATGACAATCAGAAAGCATACTTTTACGACATATAACACAAGAAGCTTCAGACCTTACATCAAAAGTACTTAAAGGTTCAGCATTCGTTACATCACTTTTTCCATTACATTTATCAGACGCAATATCTAAAGTGGGTGCAACTTGAGTTTTATTCAAAGTCCTAGGGTGTTCTTCTACTTCAGCATTCTTTATTTTTCTTTTCTTACGTTGCAACTTCCTATTCTTCCTTGTATTGCTCCTAGGTCGAAGTGCGCGTTTGTAAAAGAGGCAACTATTCATGTTTCAGTAGAGGGAAGCACATTAGTTTCTTGTGGTTTGTCATTAGATGTTCTAGAGTCATTTTGAATCTGTTTGTTTGCAGATACTACAGTGTTACTATCCTTATCTTTCTTAAGTTTCACCACCTCTGCTTTAAGATCATGGATAGTGTGTAACAAATTAAGATTTTTAGTACGAGTGAGACCATCTCGTCGTAAGACATCTTTCATGTATGCAAGATGATCATCAAGGTCTTTTGACGCTCTAGCACGAGTCTTTTTAGTAAATCGGATATGACAAAGTATGGTTCTTTTAATTTTTGAAATTTCTTGTTCATATTTTAAGATTTGACACTTCAAAGACGCGTTTACATCATCCAGTTGCTCAGGTTTTGAATGAAAGGTTTTTGCTTGCTGAGTGATTTTGTTTTGTCAAGCGAGTTCACAGTATGACAATCTTTTGAACACCATTGAAGATGACGTTTTGCATTTGAAAGCTTCGTTTGTCCCTCGTTCATTTCAACTTTTTAAGACTTGATTTGTGACACAAAATCAAGATTCTCCACATTTGCAACAAAATCAACAGAATCAGCAGAGATATAATCAAATGCATGTGCAAAAGAATGAAGTAACACAAAATTATGGATATCATCACGATAACTTCCAAAAGTCGATCAACATCTTTTCTCAACAT
This sequence comes from Chrysanthemum makinoi, assembly GCA_910596185.1. Lineage (NCBI taxonomy): Eukaryota > Viridiplantae > Streptophyta > Magnoliopsida > Asterales > Asteraceae > Chrysanthemum > Chrysanthemum makinoi. Next base: position 84,788,083 of record OU343219.1, on the reverse strand, counting down.
TTTCTTTTTACGTTTTGTATTTGAAATAGATGTTTCTGTTTTCTCGAAAACTATTTTCATCAGTACAAGTTCCTTATGAAATTCCCTTTCCCAATACAATGCAAAAAATTTCAAATTTTTGACATGGGGTAAAATTCTTTTCTGAAAAATATCTCTTTGTTCTCGCGCCTGAGGCGACTGAAAATGTTCAACTTTTATTTCAGAATGAAATTCAATCTCACGTTCTAAAAGTTTGATGTCAGAAGTGAAAATGTCAAAGTATCTAAGAATTTGACGATTTTCGAGTTTTGAATTTACTTCACTGAGTGAAGGTAAAGGACCATAAATTTGTGCATAATTTGGTTGGGGAGCAACATTAGAAGACTCAGACATAGGTGTGATAATCCTAGGTGTGTTAGAAGAATCCTTTTGTGTGACGAAAGTGACGGCTTTTGAATAGTTAAATGGTTTGTTATAAACAACATTTTCGAATTTTGATCGACTCTCGTCTTCTGCATCTAATTCCTCTTGATGATGATATTCAACAACACGCATAACAGAGTCATCAATTTTGTATTCTGCACTAGAAACTTTAGGATTTGGTTTGAATGCTTTGTTTGAAAGCTTTGGTTTGTAATCAGCAAGATTCGGGCCATATCCAATTGGATTTGGTTTTAAAGTAAACTTTTGAATAGTTGTGATTGACTCACCAAGTTTATAAACAACATTTTGAAACTCTTTGAGTTTGTTTTGTATGCAGAGAACTGTTTTTGACAAGTTAACAACTCAGCCTTGGCTTTTTGAGTTTCCAAAGTAAGAGCATTAACTTGTTTTTTATGTTCATGTTTCAGTTGTTCTATTTGAGACAACAAAGCATTCTTCGATGCGGCTAGATCACGTATCTGTCATTCTAATGATTTTTCATTTTCGTGTGATGTAGCAAAAGCGACTTCAAAACCTTTTTCACGTTTTTCTTGAGTTTTAAAAAAATTGAGTTGCCGTTTTAAGCATTCAATATCCCTGGTTAGCAGTGCATTTTTACTGTGTAATTGCTGGTTCAGTGCACAACATTCTTCCATTCGGGATTGTTGGTCTTTAAGTAAGAGATCAACATCTGGATTAGGCAAAGGTTCAGCGTGTTCAACGTGAGTCACAACATGGTCACTATTCAGATCCTAAAGTATAACCACGGAGTCAATTTGAGTATCAAAGGTAACCATAAGGTCATCTTGATCATCAAATGTAACTACGGGGTCTAGTTGAGAAACGTCAGAGTGAGATGTGGGCGGCTCATGTTGAACATTCGAGCTCTCGGATTCAGATGTTGGCGGAGATATGAGATCAGTGATGAATATGGTTTGTTCGTACCTGAGACAAGCCATCGTGTCATACTGGGCCTGTGTCACTCATGTGGAGTTCGTGCATATTAGCCATCAACATAACTGCTGCATTAGCCTACAAGTCTTCCATATCATCATCTGAGTCTGCATCTGCCACAAAGCTCTGTTCTTTGTTTGTGATGGTTCCACCAGCTTCATCCTTAAGAGCTAAAAGTAAAGCCTCCTTATGATAAGCACTGTCTCTAGTCCTCGGCTTTGGGCATGCATTAGCCAGGTGACCCTTCTCATTACAGTTATAGCAACGAATACCATTCATCCCATTCTGAGCATTACCCTGTTCAACCACTTGAACTCTCTGTTGTTGTGGAGCACCCATGTTATACCTTCCCATAGAATTAAACCCTTGACCACCGCCCATATGACGAACATTACCACGATTCTGAACTTCAACACGTCCATTGTTCACAACAGCCTGATTTCTTGTGTTTGATGAGGAACGAATGCGATTGTTGGATTTGTTAGTATAACGGCCGAAGGCTTTAGCAATCATAACAAATCCTTGTTGCAATGCATCAAAAGCATCGGAGTCCTCATTAGCTTCACTTTAAAGTGCTTGATCATTGTTGTTGTTGTATGGAACCAATTGAGTTTGTTGAGATTGTTGCTGTGATGGATCATATGGTGTAATTGTTGCAGTTGGTTGAGGAGCGGGTTGAGGAGGATAACTAGTTTGAGCCCACAAAGCAAGTTGTTGATTGTCTGGAAGTGACGGTGGGACCGGGAGTCCACGGATAGCCCTTTCTTTGTCAACTTCTTTTTGGTGGAGCTTCAAATAGTCGTACAACAATCCGTATGTAGCATGATGAAGATTTTTAGCTTGACGGATGAAAATGACATACTTTTCCCAATCTGGACCAAGACTACTTAGGAACTTAGTGTTGACTGCAATTCTTGGCGTAATGATGTTATGTTTGTCCAAGTCATTGATGATGTCTGAGAATCGATGATGATATTAATCTAATGTCTCTCCTGGTTCAATCATGCAGTGTTCATAAGCCAAGTAGATTTTGGATTCCACGTCTTCTTGATTGAGTTCAGTGCCTTCCATGAGAAAATGAATATGTTCCCACATTGCTTTTGCAGTCTTTTGAGCATCAACACTTCAAAGGATTAGATTGTGTAATCCTAAAAGGATATATTGCATTGCTAGCTCATTAGCTTCGAAATGTAGAAGTTCATCACCAGAAAGGTCAGCAACAGTTGCAATGTTTGTGAGATCATCTCTTGGTGGGATAGCATTTGGATCTCCGGGTGTAACGACAATAGGCATCTGAAATGGACCTTCCAAGATGACCTTCTTTAAGAACTTTCCATGTGGCTTCTTTAGATCACAGAACCTAAAGAACCTAATCACCCATTGATCATTGTTTCCGGGAGTAAGCATTGGAGGTCTATCAAGTAATCCAGCCTCATGAATGGATTGTTGGCTACTTAAAGCTTCACACATCTTTTCAAACCAAGTCGGTTCCTTCATAGTATTCCTGGATGGATGTTGATTGTTAAAGTTTGTGTAAGGTTGTACTTGAAGACTAGGTGGTGGTTGAACCATTTTTGAATTGCTCCTTGTTGTGGAAAATGTTGTTGGTTAAATTGTTGTTGATAAACTTGTTGTTGTAGATTGAATTGTTGTTGTTGAGGACTAAGTTGTTGTTGTTGTTGTTGAGGATACACATGAGGAAAGTAGTTAGAGTATGGTGGTTGAGACATCTTGAAAACTTGTGTTGTAAAATAGATCTTTGTAGTCGAATGAAACTTTGTTGATGAAGTGTCCTTAGGCGTAGAAACCAAGCTTAGGCAAAGAAATCTTAGGCATAAAACACCAAACTTACGTGTAAGAATGAGACTTACGCGTAGGAGTAGCTTACGCGTAGGGTTAGTTAAACCTTAGGTTATGCATAAACTAAAGACTTAGCAGTAAGAAACTTATGCGTAAGTTTTCCTTAGGCGTAAGACGTGCTTATGCGTAGGAAATTCTTAGGCATAATATTTTTTACTCGTAAGCTATTATGCTTAGGCGTAAAACTAGGGTTTTGCCCAAAAATCCTTTACACTAATCTCAATGTAAAAGATATCCAAAGTCGAAGTGTTTTCAGGCTTATCCAAGCAAGAAAACACGAGTAAACCGAAACTTGAAGATCAAACCAAGGAAACCTTAAGCGTAACAAATAGGGTTTTGTTATGCGTAGATTTTGCCAAAACTATGATTTCCGTCCAAAAGTGTTTCTAAAGCCGATTTTTGTGATGAGACAGCTTCAATATCACCAAAATAACACAAAAGTGTGAAACTTCATGATCCAAAACTCTTAAACATGTTGCGCGTAGAAATAGACACACGTTTAAAATCAAGCTTAAAAACAATGATCTATACGTAAAGTTTAAAACTTTTTGTCAAAAACTTAAACTTTAACACCTAATAACCTTGAAAGTACAAGAATCTTGGATTTGAAAGTGTAAAAAATGAGTTTTTATGCGTATGAAAGTTTCTAAACCGAGAGCTTTATGCGTAAACTACAAACCTTCAAAAACAAAACCTTTTCACCCAACTATTTGGCGATTGATACCACTGTTAGGTCACCATGTTTGTAACACAAGCCTCAATATGAAGAAATAGAAAAGAAGAGATCGGTTGAACAAATAACCAAACACACGTATGAATATTAGAAGAGTTTATGCGTAGAGTGAATGAGATAAAATGAACAACCAACCCTCAAGTGAGGGTTTACAACATTATTTATAGGAGGGAACTAAGGCAACACACCAAGTTCCCATCCTTTCCTTATTAGGCTTGGGCCTAGGCTTATGGGCCTTCTACATAAGCCTAAGCTTAATAACAAACATAAAGGCCTAATTAAGCTAACTATTACATATTAATTACTAACACTTTAATTCTAGTTTAGGAGTGATTCCAACACAACCGTCAAGGGGGAGCATGCACACATTCATTCTTCAAAATTCCTTTATGTTTCAACAAATGGGAGATTTCTTTCTCATCATATATTTTTCCTTTTTCTTTTCTTCTTAACACTAACCTTGATGTAGGTTAAGCCTCAAAAATTTGATCCATTGAGCCATTGGCAATAATTGTTATAATTCAAAGGATCTTTGTATATTTTTTTATGTGATTCTCTAGGTTCCTCTTAAAGGCGAGATCACCACCTTTTGAAGACGTGCAAGCTCAAGGTCATGAGTTGCTAAGCTTCGTCATTAGTGTTTCGTGTTGAAGGTATTGGCGTGGTGTGCCAATTGGAGCAATAAGGTGTTTTCATTTTAACTTCACTAGGGATGATGCAAACTCGCCATTCTTGGGAGAAATTAAGTTTAAAGGACACACCCTTTTTGTTTCGAAAAAAGGGGGAGAAGAGTGTAAACGAAGAAGGTAATGTATAGGAAGTACGGACACAAGTAACTTTGACATTTTACCTATCTATTACGTTTACATATATTTTGTCATCAACAAAAAGGGGGAGATTGTTAGTGCAAATATTATGATATTTAATCTATACATTCTCATTTGTTTTGTTGATGACAAACATGTAACTTGTAATACATAACGTAAAATGTATAAGTTACTTGTAATTATATATTGTCTCAACACCTCTCGATGACTCAAGTCCTTGTATGCTACAACACAGGTTCGTACATGTTTGTTATGTTGCGTTATGATTAAATAGTTTATGTATAACAACTAGTGTTTACATATTGGGTAAATATATACATAACTAGTATGTATTATAATGAGTAATATAAATGGGTAGAAACTTAAGTATTTGACCCATTGACCAAATACATTGAATGTAGTTGGATAAAACCCAAAGTCTAGAAACATTGTACCTTGGTGGGCACTCATAACCCATTTGACTAGATGCATTGCATCCATTAGATACATTGTATCTAATCTAATACCCATGGATCAACCCATAACCCATTTGACTAGATGCATTACATCCATTAGATACATTGTATCTAATCTAATACCCATGGATCAACCCATAACCCATTTGACTAGATGCATTGCATCTTGTAGATACATTGAATCTACTTGGTACCCATAACCCATGATCCATGACCCAAAACCCATGGGTAAAAGGGAGCGTCCCACGGATCCCTAGTAATACACTGGACGGATCCCTCAAGGGAGGGATCCGTAGGATCCGAGGAACAGTGGGTAGTTTTCTTCTATAAATAGTAAGCCTCATCTCATAGTTTCTCTCCACCATTTTTAGGTTATTTAGATCATTAGGAAACATGTAAAACACCCTCATCTCATATGATCATAATTCTTCTAACTCTCATTTGTTGTAAGCATACTCCCGAAGTGATCCTCCAAAGCAAGCTTAGAGATCTTGCTTCCTTACCTACTGAAGTGATCACCCATCACAAGATACAAGCACATGAAGATCTTCTACAACAAGCTTGGGAAACTTTTCATCTTCATTCATAGAAGACTAACTACATCATGCTTTATGTTCTTGATGTTTAGTTTAGGATTTCATATCCATTAGACACATTGTCTTGGATATTGTCTAGTATCATATTCTTGTATATATGACTAGACTAGATGGTTTATGTGTTTGTGCCATAAAACACAAGGTTTGTTATGTTGGGCCACAAAACATAACGGGTATCATAGAAGTCAAGTCATAAGGCATTAGTGAAGGTTGCCTAGAGATCGAGTCAAAGGCATTAGCGAAAGGTGCCTAAGGTGTACATTCGATATGGTGTGATTCGATGTATAAGATAGATTAGTATTGGGTCAAAGGATATTGAGATCCTTGATGGTGCTGTAATAAGGAGTGGGTCTCCTTTGGGAATAGGTGTTGTGTAGTGTTGGGTAGTAGTTCCTCCATTGTAATGGAACTCGGTACTTAGCCTAGTACCGGATAAAGGGTAGGCGACGTTGTGTAGGTGTGGTTCACCTTGGTGTGAAAGAACTCGGTGGTTAGCCTAGTACCGAAAAAAGAGTAGGTGACGTTGTGAAGGCTTCTTCGCTATAAGGAGTTGGTGTCACGTAGTGTTTACGAACTCTCGATTAGGTGACTCGGGGAGTGGATTAGGGCAAGGAAGGTGTCCTTGTAGCCGAACCACTATAAATCCTCGTGTTAGTTTGTCTATCTTTTTACTTATCGCTTTACTCTTATTCTTGCATTACATTGTTTATTTTCTATGTGGTTGATGTCTATGTTTGTGATACATACTTGGTCTTTCATATAGTCATAAACTATATTTAACACTTTACATATTATGACACGCTTGATCAAGAAAAAGCAACCGGACTAATAATGGTGAAACTTGATTTATAATGAACCATTAATCTTGTGGAATCTTATGTGATATTAAGGGGTTGGCCTTACATGCCGTAATGCTTTAAATGCATCCTCGCGTCGAGATTAGCAAATGCAATTGTTTATACTATATTTGATACAAAAGTTTTAAGTTTTAAACAGAAACGTATTCACCCCCCCCCCTCTACGTTTTCACAATGTTGATAAAGAACCTTCTTGGTTTTGGTTTGAGATGAGATGAGATGAGGAGGAAGATGAAGTTTTGAATGAGAGGTAATTAGATTTGAAAAAGTGAGGATTTGGTGGAGTGGACGTCGGAGGGAGATTTATGGGTAAGGAGGAATTTTTAAGATTTGTGTTTTGTTTTATTATTAGAAAGATATGATTTTTGGATTAAATTAAATAAAACACAACTTTTATGAACCTCGACTTTAGACGAAAGAGCAACACGTATGCGAGAAAAAATTTCCTAACGAAGCAATGTGTAATATATGAATATGCACAAAAGATAATCATATAAATTCCTATGTAAGCATACTTATTTATTAAGCTAATGTTACTTAGAGATAAGTGGGAGAACATGCCTCTAATGCACTTAGGAATGTCTTTACAAATGACACAACAAATGTCAGTAGACAATTTCGGTTCCTTCGTGTTTAAGATACCTTCTTAGGGAAGGTATTATTGTTACCAAGCAATTCCTAAGGCTTGGTAGGTATGAGCTTTAACTAAGCAACATGACAAAGAAGGTTAGTGCAATTAAATAAAAAATAAAAAAATGTTGTCCTCTAATCAACATCCAAACAAATTGTTTTAAAAACATGGTGTTTGTTTTTGTATAAAGACCATCTTTGTAGTTTTCAATTAACCACAGATCGTATCAAGTTTTTAAAGTACAATATACTTTAAGAAACTTGGTAACGAAGCTCTGATGCCAATTGTGGAAAACTAGAAGGGGGTGGAATAGTTTTACCGATTAAAACTTGGTTTTAAACTATTTAGATCGACTTATGTCAATCTATTAAACATATGTGTTGGATGTTGATAGACAAGCATATATAAGTATGTAATGAAAAGATAAGGAGTAAGAAGCACAAAACCACAATGCGAGTATTTATAGTGGTTCGGCTACAAGGACACCTTCCTTGCCCTACTCCACTCCCCGAGTCACCTAATCGAGAGTTCGTAAACACTACACGACACCAACTCCTTATGGCGGAGAAGCCTTCACAACGTTGCCTACTCTTTATCCGGTACAAGGCTAGATACCGTGTTCTTCCACGAGGTAGAACCAAACCTATCACAACGTCACCTACCCTTTATCCGGTACTAGGCTAGATACCGAGTTCCATTACAATGGAGGAACTACTACCCAACACTACAACAACAACTAACCCCAAAGGAGATCTACTCCTTATAACAACATCAACAAGGATATCAATATCCTTTGACCCAATACTAATCTATCTTGTACATCGAATCACACCATATCGAATGTACACCTTAGGCACCTTTCACTAATGCGTTTGACTCGATCTTCAAGGCACCCTTCACTAATGCCTTGTGACTTGACTTCTAGGCATCCTTCACTAATGCCTTTAGCCTTGACTTTTAAGCACCCTTCACTAGTGCTTTCAATACGGACGTTCGACACCTTTTACTAATGTCTTCGTCTTGACTCTTTTAGACATCTTTCACTAATGTCTTCAACACTACACTTCCTATGAGGAAGAAGAGAACTATCAACAAGAGAACCTCAGTAGTCTTGATGATAACGAAGCATGGCAACTCATGGACTTGAGCTTGCTCGTCTTCAAGAGATGGTGATCTCACCTTTAAGAGGAACCTAGAGAATCACACAAAAACAAAACTACATACATAGATCACTTGGATTTGGGATTAGAGAGTTTATAACTCAAAGAGAAAATATGTGAGAAAGGGGTGAGAAATAATGAAGAAATGGCTCACTATTTATAGAGAGAAAATGGCTACTATTCCACGGATCCCACGGATCCCTCACTTGAGGGATCCGTCCAGTGTATTACTACGGATCCGTGGGACGCTCCCTTTTTCCCATGGGTTTTGGTTCATGGGTTATGGATCATGGGTTATGGATCATGGGTATCCAAGTAGATACAATGTATCTCAAGATGCAATGCATCTAGTCCATGGGTCATGGATAATATCCATATATGACTTAATCATGATGTCATGCAATGGGTTATAGGTCATGCTCCATGGGTATGGGTCATGGACTTTGGGTTATACCCGACTACATTCAATGTATTTGGTCAAAGGGTCAAATACTTAAGTTTCTACCCATTTATATTACCCATTATAATACATACTAGTTATGTATATATTTACCCAATATGTAAACACTAGTTATTGTACATATATATTACTAAAACATAAAATCACTTATACGTGTTTTAGTGTTTTATGTGAAAACGTAAGTGTGTTAGAAAACTATTGGCTCAAACCATTTACGTATTTTATTTGTTTCGTTAAAATGATTTTGCGTTTGTTATCGACAAAACATTAGTAGATCATAAAATATAAATAAACATTTTTATAGCTTATTTGTATTAACAGTTTCGAATGCTTTAATGCAGTCTGCATTAAAGTCAAAAACAGAATCTTTCTCAAGAAGTTTTTTCATCGGAAGAGATATTTTGGAAAAAAATTTGAAAAAACAACGGTAAAAACTGGCATGTCCTAAAAAACTTCTAACGGCTTTAACGTTAGTTGGAAGTGGTAGCTTCGTGATAATGTCGATTTTTGCTTTGTATACCTCCATGCCTGCACTGGAAATTTTGTGACCAAGCATAATTCCTTCAGTCACCATAAAGTGACATTTCTCCCAGTTAAGAACAAGATGTGCAGCTTCGCATCTTTCGAGCATTTTATCGAGATTAAAAGACAAGCATCAAATGAGTCTCCAAAAACTGAAAAGTCTTCCATGAAAACTTCCATGGAGGTTTCAAGCATGTCTTGGAATATTGCAATCATAGACCTTTGAAAAGTTGCAGGTGTGTTACAAAGACCAAAAGGCATACGCTGGTAAGCGTAGGTTCCAAAAGGGCAAGTAAAGGTAGTTTTCTCTTGGTTAAGAGTATCAATTGGAATTTGAAAATACCCCTGAAAACCCATCGAAGAAATAAAAGAACTTGTTCCCCACTAATCTTTCAAGCATTTGATCCATGAAGGGAAGAGGAAAATGATCTTTTCTGGTGGCTTTGTTTAATTTACGATAATCAATACAAACGCGCCATCCAGTGACAATTCTAGTAGGAACTAATTCATTCCGTTCGTTAGTCACAACGGTCATTCCTCATTTCTTCGGAACACAGTGAACGGGACTCACCCATGGGCTGTCCTCGATAGGGTAAATGATACCAGCATCAAGAAGCTTGATGATTTCCATTTTAACAAATTTTTACATGTTGGGATTGAGTCATCATTGTCTTTGCACAACAGGTTTAATTCCTTCCTCGAAGTTGATTTTGTGCTTACAAAAATTGGGACTAATTCCTGGAATATCATAAGTTTTCCATGCGAAGGCTCTTTTATGATTTTTGAGAATAGAAACCAAGCGCTCCTTTTCCTCATCCTTGAGTAATGAAGATATGACTACTGGAAGAAGTAAATTTTCTTCCAGATAAGCATATTCAAGATGATCGGGAAGTGGTTTAAGCACAAGATCTGTTGGTGGTTCTTGAAGAGAACATTTTATCCTCATTTGATCATTGAAAGTTATTTCCTCAAAATTCTCTTCCACTATTTCTCCCTCTTCTATGTTTCCTTCTTCCAATTTACTTTCATAAAATCAGCAAACTCTTTATCAAGATTCGTTTCACTAATCTTTTCTGAAGTAGTCATGAATGGATCAGAATCGGTAAGTAATGCATCCAATTCTTCATTAGTGGCTTCATCAATAACATCAATATTGAAGCAAGTGTCATCACTGGAATGTGGATACCGCATTGCTTTACTGATTAAAAAGGTAATTCGATCTTCTCCAACTCGAAGATTGAGTTCTTTACCTTTTACTTTAATGATTGCATCAGTGGTGTTCAGAAAGGGTCTTCCTAAAATGAGTGGGACTCTACTATCTTCCTCCATCTCTAAGATCACAAAATCTACTAGAAAAATGAATTTACCAACTTGTACGAGCATATTCTCAGCAACTCCAACAGGGTATTGATAAGACTGATTGGCTAATTGAATACTCATCTTCGTAGGTTTTAAGGTGTTGATGGATAATTTGGAATACAATGAATAGGGCATCAAATTGATACTTGCTCCAAGATCGGCTAAAGCATCGCACTGAATATTATTCCCTAAGGTGCATGGAATCAGAAAACTTCCGGGATCTCCGAGTTTTGGTGAAATTTTGTTCTGAATAATGGCCGAACATTCTTCATTGAGGAAGGTAGCGGATATTTGCTCTAACTTGCTTTTATTGTTCAGAAGTTCCTTTAGAAATTTCCCATAATTAGGCATCCCAGCTAGAACATCAACGAGGGGTACGTTGAGTCAAACCTCTTTGATTATTTCAATGAACTTCTTATATCGCTCCTCTGTTTTCTCACTCCTAAGGCGTTGAGGATATGTAATTTTTGGTATGTACGCCTTGATTGGTGAAATGGGTTTTTCCGTGGCAGGTTGGGTTGGGTTAATTTCTTCAACTTCATATTCACTATTTTGGATGATAGTGGCATTATCATTTAGGTTTGGTGGTGGATCATATGAGAGACCACTTCTCATGAATACAACATTGATATGCTTATTACTTCTTTGTGGTGGACGATAAGCTTTATTGTTCCAGGTTTGATTGGGTGTTGCTTGGTAATGAACCAGATGGTCAAGAAGAAAGTTGATCAAAAAGTCTACCAAATTAGTTTTCAAGGTCCTGGATAGAAGCATGATGATTTTTCTGCCCTTGCTCAACTTTGGTTTTGAGATTGAAAATTTGATTTTTGATAAAATCATTTGTTGATCTTTGAGCAATCACAAATTGTCTCATGGTTTTTTCGAATTCGGTTTCTTCCATCTTTTTTTCAGAGTTTTGCGAAGGTTGATTGTCTGCTCGAGGTTGAGAATCACGGATGTTATCCCTTTGTTGGAGGTCTTGCCAATTTCCAGGATTTCTACCATAATAATTACCACTATATCCATCTCCACGGTATCCTCCTTGAACATAATTAGCTTCTCCTTCTTTATGTCCACCCATAGGTTTATTGTCACATTCCAACGACGGGTGTTTTCCTCCACAATTGTTACATCCATCTCGCATTTCTTTCATTTCTCCTTTAAGATCTTTGTATTTCGAGTCGATTTTTGAAGTCAAGGCTTCCATTTTCTCTATGAGTTTCTAGGTATCGGAATTTTTGACAAAAGCAATGGTTTTTCTTAGGGGTTTGGTTTTGGAATCTTTAGACCAGTCGAGTTTAAGAAGTACTCGGTATTCGAGTAAATGATGTGCCTCGTTAGGAGTCTTATTGAGAAAAATTCCTCCGGCATCAAGAATACCTTGAGAAATTTCATCTAGTCCATGGTAAAAGTTTTGGATAATGGTTCCACGGGGTAGACCATGTCCATGACAACTGCGAAGTAAAAATTTCATCCGAAGCCGTGTTTTGACAAGTGATTCATTAGGGTATTGTGAAAAAGCACGAATTTCTCCCATTAATCGATCAAACATGGCAGGTGGAAAGAATCGGCTTACAAAAGCTTGCCTCATCTCCTCCCAATTATTGATAATTCCTGGGGTTAATTTAATGTTCCATACTTTTGCATCTCCGGCGAGTGATGATGGAAACATTTGAGTTTGATGGCATTGACATCGGTGTCACCATATCGAAATGTGCCGCAAATTTCAATGAATTCGGAAATGTACTTATGCGGATCGGCCCACGCACGGCCTTCGAATTGGCGGTCTTTGATGATAGAAAGGTGGTGACCTTTCACTGTGAAGTTGTCACATAAGTTGACGGCAACAATAGCACCTTCAAGAGTAGGTGCTACGGTTTGGTTGGCACCCTACATTGGCTGATCGTCAGCCATGGGATAAGGTAGATTGATGAATGGGCTATAAACGACTTTGGCTTCTGAAAGGTTATCAAATGGTGGGTTTGGTACTCTAGGTACACGGTTTTCTAATGGAACAAAAGGTGTTCTTCTTCTACTTTGGATCAAACGTTCGGGAATAGTAAGAGGTGAAATTGGTTCTACTCTAGTTGAACGAGTGTTCATACAACTTCCAAGAGAATCTAGGCAATGTTTAAACACACAAGCAATAAAAGAAAACAAATTTCAGACATAACGATCGAACCGAATCGATTGCGATTTACGATCGATAGGTCTGATGCAATCCTATTTTGGTTTTGGTCTAACCGATCAGTTGGATGAGGCGAACGATCGGCTGCTCGACTCGTATTTTTTTTTTGAATTGAGTGTGACAATGGATCGACTGACGTGGATTTTTAAAGCTTTTTGAAACACAATCAAAATCCCCGGCAGTGGCGCCAAAAAATTGATGTGCTACATGTGTACAAGTTTTTAAATTTATAAAAGGCGATTTACCAAATCTATTAATAACACATACGAGCAAGTGAACTCATCCGTTATAGCAAGATTATGATGGTAAGTTGGGATCGTTCGCAGGGATTTGTGAGTGAATCAAGAAACAAGTTGTAAAATCTACTAATAGCGAACCGAAGGTACTCAATAATAGTGAAAATAGAGATAACGAAATTCAGATGATTTAGACTACACTTGCTTAAACTAGTTTATCATTCTTGAAAAGTATGATTGTTTTAACTTCTTCTTAACATGTTGGTTATGATAATTAGTTGGTGTATTAATCTATTGTTCTTACAAGTTAAACCTTCGTCAAGATTTTAGTTTATAAAAACAAGAATTAAGTTTAACCAATCAATTCAAGATCAATTCAAGTTTCATACGTTTATTTTCACAGACTTAATCACAAAAACATCCATTTTTTGCATTATCAAATTTTCTTAAGAAATTGTCAATACGAAAGGTAACCGATCATAGACAAAGGGTCACAATTGAGTGTAAACAACTAATCTTTCCACCTATTGAGGTGTTTCCAATCAATCCAATTTGATAATAAAAAAGTATTCTTATTATAAGCACACTTAAGTTTCTTTGTTTGACCAAGAATAATAGGTAAAAATAATTATTTATAGACAAATGATTATAACTAGTTGAATAACAATAAATCCTTTCGACCTTTAAAATTACTAACAACTAGTCAATCTTGATTAACAAATGTCACTATGAAACTTAAGCACAATTGGATCTTAGAATTGACTTGAAATTGAATTAAAACATATTAACACAATCATGAACTAATTATTAGATAATAAACATTGTTTAAGCAAGTGCACAAAGGTAGTAGCCACTCATAGCAAACATGAACATAAACTCAGAACTTTGAACATTAGAAAACATGATTAAGAGTCTTACAATAATTGGAATAAGATTAAAAATGATTGGGTAATGTTACCCAGAGTATTGGTGTTGACTTCTTGATGGTTTGACTGCCAAATGTTGGCTCCTTGGACCTCCAAACTTTCCTAGACATCTAATTACGAAATTAAGAGCCTTTGAGAATGATTTGATGAGTAGAGAGTTAGTATTATAATGTGTGTTCTCAAATGATTACAAATGGCTCTATTTATACTATTCTCAAGGCCTAGGGGTTATAAATGCTAAACTTGGCCTCTAATGAGTTTAGAAGGGACTAGAATACATCATAGAAGGACCTAGAATCGTTGGGAACAATCTGGAAATCTCAATGATGAAGCTTGGGAAAAACAGGAATCTCCAGCGAAATCGGTTGCGGCTGGCGACCGATCGGCTGGCCTTTCTCAAAATTCTCTAGCCGAATCGGTTGCGGGCGACGACCGATCGGCTGGACTTCCTCAGCAGATGAACTTTTGACTTCTCTTGATTGGCTTGATTCTTGTTCGTAGCTCTTGATTCTTCATCCAAACTTGATCTTTTTCGTTGCTTTGAAGCTTGGAACGCTAAAACCTTCGATCATTCGTTCTTGAAATTCCTCCTAATTGTATATCTTGACAAGGAAATCTTTGCATAATTACGAATCTTCATTTATTCGACATTCTTTCATTTTTCCTTCCATTTTCCTGCACTTGGTTACATATACTAGACAAACATTCTTTGATACGATTAAGTAATAAAAGCATATGAATATAACCAAATAACATTTATAAAAGCACGAATAACGCTATTAAAAACATGCACAATTTGAGCGTTATCAATATCAGAGCAGGATACTCAAGTTTTTTAGCGTTAAAACCTTCCCAAGGAGTCATCTTAAGTAAAAAAAAGTCTTTTTCAAAAATTTAAAGCACCTAACAAAAGTTTTGGAAATTTTGAGTATAGATCCGTGGCTCTAGAGAACCTAATGCTCATCGGGGTAAATACGATTGGCTATGAAGGTCTTTGTGAGAAGAGTCCAAAGACTCACTGTGAAGATACTTAGAGCAATATCAATGAGGATGACAATAAAGAAAGAAACAAATCATGTTTTATGGCATTTGAATCTCAAAAGGTACATCTAAATCCCTTTAACTCAAATAAAACATTAAGTGCTAATGATTTAGAAAATGATAATCTAGAACTTATAGAAATAAATAATGATTCCATTAAAGAAATAAAAGCTCTACTGAGAGAGAAATACATTTTGCAACAAGAAACAAACAAACTTTCTAGTAGAGCAAAGGAGCTTGAGCTTGAAATTAAGAACATCAAAACCAAAGAGGTGGTTGAACCATGCTTAAGTTGTGAAGGACTTACATATATTGTTGACTAGTTGAAAAATGATGTATCTAAACTTCAATATGAAGCTACGAGTTTTTCAAAATTTAATAATAGTAGCAACACTTTAGAAAATGAGTTTTTATCCCAAGATAAGAAAGATCTTGGATGTCTTAAAACAGCGAAAATTACTTCCAAAAGTTTAGAGAAATCAATAGTGATCATTAAAGAAAATCAAAACATGAAACCGGGAACTTAAGTTCCTGACGCGCTGCCTGACCCGCCAACACGCCAGCAGCGCACCAGGCTCGATAATAAAAATAATGATTTAATTAATTTTCATTCTAAACCCATAATTCCTCAAACACATTTGTCGAGTTTTTATGGTATTAAAGTACCAACTTTAAGTGTTAAAAGCATAAAATAATTTTATATACCAACTACACATGGTAGGCATGATTCAATCAAAGTACAAAAGACTCATTCAAAAAAAATTGCATAAAACTCCATTTCATAAGTCACACAATCGACCTTATTTTCAAAAAGGAAACAACTTCTATAACAATCATCATAGGAGAAATAAATCTTACCCAAACAAAAGTTTTCAAAGACCACACAAACTTAAGCATTGTTCTCAAGACACTCCTTGTATAATATTTTCAAGTTTTGGACTTGAGATACTTTGTAACTTACTCCAAGACGCGAGAATGTATAACATCGAAATGTCTTATGCTAACCTCAATGGACCCAGAAGACAATGGGGACCAAGAGTTTGAGTTTCATGTTTGTTTTATAGGCATGTCAAGAATGTAAGTCTCAGCGTAAGGCATGGATTGCCAACAATGGTAGTACTTCTCATTTCATTGGTGGTAGCAAAACATTCAAATCATGCAAGGAGAATGACTGTAGACATTCCAATGACATCGGTAAAGGTAACTCTAAGCCTAATCTTATTAAGTTAATGCTTAAGCTCAAAAAATATGTATTGTGAATGCATGTGATAGTGTAATGATTAAGAATACTCATACTTGCAATATGGGAGATTTCTCCAAACATGAAACATGTCTTGCAT
Source organism: Chrysanthemum makinoi (assembly GCA_910596185.1). Lineage (NCBI taxonomy): Eukaryota > Viridiplantae > Streptophyta > Magnoliopsida > Asterales > Asteraceae > Chrysanthemum > Chrysanthemum makinoi. The sequence goes on along the minus strand of OU343219.1, from coordinate 84,771,536 downwards.
CCATCATAGACAGCTCAACTCCTTGGCATAGAAGATTAGGGTATGCTAACATGAAAGTAATTCAAAAGTTAGTCTCTAAAGAATTAGTTAGAAACTTACCTAAGTTTGATTTTGCAAATCATTCTTGCAATGCATGTAAATTAGGAAATCAAGTCCATGCAAGTCAAAAATTTAAAAATGAAATTTCAAGAAAAATAATCTTAGAACTACTTCATATAGGATTATTTGGACCATCGACCACTCAAAGTTATGAAGGTAACTTCTACACTTTGGTTGTAGTTGATAAATATTTGAGGTATACATGGATACATTTTTGAAGTCTAACAATGAAGCTTTTGAAAAATTCAAAAAATCTTGGGAAAGAATCTAAAAAACCTACATGATAGTTGGATTGCTTCAATTCAAACTAATCATGGTAGCGATTTTCATCAAAATGTGCAATTCGGGGATTTTTGTGATAAATATGGAATTTCACATAATTTTTGATCTTATTGTTCTCCTCAAACTAATGAGGTTGTTGAAAGGAAGATTTGGTCTTTACAAGAGATCTGTTGTATAATGCTTAACGAACAATCTATTTCACAAAAGTTTTGGTGTCATGTAATAGAAACTGCATCTATCATTCTAAATAGAGCATCAATAACTAGGAATATAAACAAAACACCATATGAGATTCTTAGGGGCAAAAATCCATCTCTAGGATACTTTAAATGTAAGATATAGGATTTCACAAACACACTAAACCATAATCACAAGTGGCGTACAAAGATGTTTAGAGAGAGAAAGTTCTAGAGAGAGAAATGGAAGAGAGTTGGGAACTATGTGAAACAAAGAAAAATGGTATTGAAGCTCCAACCCTCTACCTTGGGAGGTAGAGGGTATTTATAGTGTCTTACAAATAAACGCCACCTACGGGCTGTGGATCAGGCATACAGTGGGTAAAGACCCGTCCGTCCTCCACGGTGTTACCTAACAAACTACTTTCTAACATAACATGACTACGACTACGAGCTTTCTATCGAATACATATACTTGAGGTGACCGACTCTTTAACGACTGAATTTTCTAATTCCTAACAATCTCCCCCTAAGGGAGGTCACCTCAATTTACAATGAATACAAACAGATATTACATTAGATTGTTCTAGGATTCTTGATTAAGTTCTTTGCTCAGAAGCTCGTAGTCTTAGATTCTTCATGTTCCGCATGTTTGGATAATTTCAAGTGGAGGTCTTTAACTGATCCACGTGATGGTGAGTTTTGAGCCAGCATTGAGATCATCAGTTAACATAAATCTCTGATTCATCCATTGTGGTTTTGGTATTATGTGATGTTGCGACATTTGGACCGACATGCTCACATTCTGGATCATGATATTTTCTCATCAGAGTAGCGGAAGCTTGTACTGGTTCATGATATTTGCAGCAGCATAAGCGTAAGCATGGAGTGAAAGTATCCGAGTCGTTGAAGCACTTATCATGATTTCTTTTGAGATGAATGTGTAGTGTGAGCATGCGGCTATGGATTGACTGGTTCATTCTGATTAGCTGCAAACGTCGGGCGTTCCTGCATACAACAGTTAGCAATAAAGTGCACGAGAGTGTCTTTGATCACTTTCGTTGAATTGAGGTACACGGCCCACGATTCCCCGTTGATCAAGTACAAGTACTGTGATCGGGTATAATTCAAGAATTTCCTTGAGGGTTTCACAACTCTAGCTGTTCTCAAACCGGAACGTCTCAAAGAAGACAACATGGAGTGAGTGAACCAGCGAATTGAGATTCACTGATTGATGAAAATAGATTTGAAAAACAACAATCGTGTATCGCTCAATAGAAATTGTTTTTGCAATACAACGAAGGTTTTAATGAAAATCAATTATCAATCATAAACACCTTTTATTTTGAAGTATTAGTACACAGTCGATGTGCTAAAGAAAAGAGTTTTTAAGCACAATGACTGGTTTTTCAAAGGTATCCGTCAATCCATAACCTGAACCAGGATTGATTCAAAAGATTGAATCGCCCCATTGTTTCTGTTCAGTTGTCACATGGTTGATCTATTGAATAGATCTCACATGCCACCCACCAGGAGCTTGTTTGATGTTGGCTCCAGAAGGCTTTCCATCTTCATTGTGAATATGTTTGCATATCACTCAGATGTTCTGGCAATACCACAAGGATAATGCGTAGGACTCATAAGATATAATCTCTCTTTCCACATTGTGTGAAACAGAGAGTCTTCATTGAAAGTGTCCTAATGAGATTTATAGATGATCTCGTGGCTCCAGACTCAATTGTGCATATTTGGTTCCTATCTGGAGACTAGGAGAGGGTCTCCTTCTTCAATATCAACAATCTCTAAGAGAAAGTCGATAGATAATGTCGGTTCCCCGTGAGAATGAAACAAGCCCTTTTAAGAGGAACTTGAGTAGCTTGGGAAGTTAGGTGCAGTGCGTCACTGGGTCCATGACGTCTTGTCTACAATACCGGCGTTACCTTAGTAACCACCAGTAGCATATGTATTGAACCCGGTTTCTACTCTAAGGTTGAATTGATGGAGGGCTATTTCTTTTCACCCTTTTTCACATTCAGTTCTTTTTCATTCTTCAACCCCTTCAGTGCTTACCGAGACTTCATTACTAGAACCTTGTTGGGTTTGCACTCTTCCCATTTTCTCATTTTTCTCCTTTTTTCATCATACCTAAGGACTTCTACACTATCTAGTGGATTGTCCTTGGATAGATCCCTCCGGCTCTGGCGGATCATGGGAACAAATACCTAACCTTATCATCCTTATATCACCATACATAAAGTAAAGTTGGTCGGTCTATTTGGTATTTTTCATCTGCCATTGGAACCAATTGAAAATCATTTGAAAATAAATCCAGATACTTGTGATATATTATCAAAGCATTTTGTACCTGAATTGTTTTTTATATTTTCAGAACAAGAGCTCCCCCTCAACATGTGCATCAAGCATCATTTTGTAATAGGAATAATTTTCATCTTTGAGGGGTTGGCTTGCATCTAAGAGTAGCTATATAAAGAATGTGGTTTTCAAAATAGTTGCACCCCCTCAATATGTGCATAGAAATTTGAAAATGTTTTGCACATATTAGGAAAAGACTGCACATTGAAGTAAATTGATCACGTTTCAAATCTTTGTGGTTTAAAATAGATGCTCCCCTCAACATGTGCATGTTGCAATTAAACATTCTAGCAGCTCTTGAAATCGTTTGGCACATGTGGGGAGGAAAGCTTGCTAAACACTTATAAAACCAATTTTCAAGTTATCAGTTTAAATCCAATTTAAATCACAAATTCTCCCCCGATCACACTTTCCAAATCCTTTGAGAGATGTGATCTCTATTGATTTAAATTAAATTTTGAGAGCTTTTGAGGAGAATAGTGACTTGCTTTTGAAAAAAACTTTTTAACTGATAAGGATCAGATTTTCAGAATTTAAACTCCATTGATTAAACATGCAAGATTGTCTTTTGAAAACATAACATTAGCAAAGGTTTTGAATCAACTGAATAAAATATTATTCTTTTTGATTGTTCAACAATAAACCTTGCTCATTTACCTGCCAATTGTTTGAAAAATGACCTTTCAAAATAACCTTTTTAAATCGAATAAAATCATTCTGCCCCTCAATCAATGACACAAGTTGTTGATTGAGAGATAGAGATTTTGACAGATGATAAGCACAAATGATTTAAACGAATAATAGAGTACAAGGTATTTTCAAAGCAATTTAGTTTTCATTATATGGCAAATATTTTTCAGAAGAATCATTAGACGGAAAAATATTTGGAAAGAGAAACATTTTTTTTTTTATGACAAACATTTTTAAGAATCAGAGCATGAGATTTGAAAAATAAGATAAAGCATGGCTCTATTCTTTATTTTTAAAACGGGTTACTGCCTGAAATGACAAAAAAACAAAACTATGTACATTCGAAGAACATCTAAAGACCCGTGACATTCTTTGAATGTCAACACAAAATCCGTAGATGATATCGAATAAAAAAATGACAAAATAACAATATTTTTGGAATTTTTCAAGATTTTCTAATTTTTATGGATTTTTGAAAGTTTTATATTTTTCTCTTTGATTTTTGTTGGTTTTATAATTTTGTATTTTGGTTTTAGAATAAATATATACAAAAATATGGATGAAGAAAGACCTTTTACTCCTCTTCTTCCTCTTGAAGACGTTTAAGTGTTTCTGGTTGAAGACTCTTTAGACCAAGTCGTGGGAGGATAAATTCAAAACGTTCTCTAGGAAGAGCTTTGGTGAAGATGTCTGCTAACTGGTATTCAGTCCTTACAAAATAAAGTTCCACCACACCGTTTTCAACTTGCTCCCTGATGAAATGATGTCGAATGTCGATGTGCTTTGCTCTTGAGTGTTGTACATTGTTGAATGAGAGAGCAATAGCACTTTTATTATCACAATACAGAGGGATTTTGTTGAATTCGAAGCCATAGTCAGATAATTGGGATCTCATCCATAGGATTTGAGCGCAACAAGATGACATGGCTATGTATTCAGCCTCTGTAGAGGAAATAGAAGTACTCATTTGCTTCTTTGAAGACCAGCTCACAAGCTTATCACCCAAAAACTGAGCACCTCCTGACGTGCTTCGACGAGTATCTTGACATCCTGCATGATCAGCATCTGCATAGGCTGTTAGTGACATACCGGTGTCCTTCGGGTACCAAAGACCCATATTGATGGTTCCTTGGAGATACCGAAAGCCCCATTTAACCGCTTCAAGGTGCTTTTTGGTAGGCTTAGCCTGATATCTAGCACACATGTAAACAACAAACAGAATGTCGGACTGGCTGTGAGGTACATCAGGGATCCAATCATACTACGATATTTCGTTTGATCTACCATGATCCCTGAGTGGTCCTCATCCAGTTTAGTAAGCTCTATCATAGGAGTGTCAACAGGGTCACTAGAATCAAATCCAAATTTCTTTAAAATCTCATTTGCATACTTAGATTGATTTATAAAAATGCCTCCGGGACTTTGTGAAATTTGTAATCCCAAGAAAAATGACATTTGTCCCATCATTGACATTTGAAATTTGGAACCCATTTCATTTGAAAAACAATCACATTCATTAGGGTCAGTCGAGGCAAATATAATATCTTCAAGATATATTTGAACGTGAATTAAATGTTTGCCTGACTTTCTGGTGAACAATGTCGGATCAACTGCTCCTTTGTTGAATCCAGTAGATAGAAGAAACATAGATAGTGTATCATACCATGCCCTTGGAGCTTGTTTTAAACCATAAAGAGCCTTCTTCAAATGATAGACATGAGTAGGATGTTCTGGATTCACAAAGCCTTCAGGTTGGCTGACGTATACAACTTCTTTAAGATCTCCGTTAAGAAACGCCGTCTTTACATCCATCTGATAAACCACCATGTTCTTACTTGTAGCATTAGCCAAGAAGATTCTGATTGCCTCGATACGAGCAACTGGAGCAAATTATTGTTCAAAGTCAATACCCTCCTCTTGACGGTATCCTTTTGCAACCAATCGAGCCTTGTTCTTTAGTACGTCACCATGCTCATCAAGTTTCACTTTGAAGATCCACTTTAGAGCAATGATCATAGCACAATCTGGAGTAGGTACTAATTCCCATACATCAAGTCGATCAAACTCATGAATTTCTTCTTGCATGGCATTGAACCAGTTGTCTTCATTCATGGCGGTTTTAATATCTTTTGGTTTGACCTTAGAGAGTACGGAGTTGAAGAAACACCATAAGTCATCGGTTGCAAGTTGTTTCCGTGTGGATACTGGATGAGAGAGGTTTCCAATGATGTTGTCCAATGGATGATCATGTGTCCACTTTCTAAGGTGTTCATGTGGTTGTTGTTGAGGGACTGAAGTAGCAGAGTCTATATCTCCTGATGAAGATGGTTCTGATGATGATTCAGGAGCAAATATGTTTTCGAATGGTACATCTTCAGAAGTAGCAAAGGGATTCTCACCATCAAGGGTGCCAGAAACATCTCCATGATGTACACTCGATGATTGATGATTTGTTGATGAGACAGAGTGATCAGCAGCAGGCGCTTCTTGACTTAGTGTCATACAAATTGAAGGGTTAACTTCATTGACAGGGATAGTAGCAGCCTCTGATGATGGAATTGACAGATCATTAGCAGTTGGCTCATAGTGTTCATCAAACATTGGATCAAACAGTTTCTTCAAGTCATCTTCCGAAGGAGGTACATAAGGAGTTGCTGGTGAAGAATCGTATACAAGAATAGAACTGATGGGACTACTTGAAGATTTGGGTCCAGAACTGGATTGTCCTGGAGCCATTGGACCGATCAGCTCATCGAACGTAACGTGAATTGTTTCCATGATATTTCGGGTTCTTTTGTTGTAGATTCGGTAACCCTTTTTGTTTGGTGCATATCCTACAAATACTCCAATGTCCGCTTTAGCTTTAAGTTTGCCTAAGTCTTGGCCCTCATTAGTTGGATAACACAACGCACCAAACACACGAAGGAATGAGAGATTAGGTTTTCTATTGTGAACAAGTTCATATGGAGTTTTTCCATGAGCAGTGTGAATTAGGGATCGATTTTGAGTGTAGCATGCAGTGGCAATGGCTTCAGCCCAGAGAAACATTGGAACCTTTGAGTAAATCAACATTATTCTTGTGGCTTCCACAAGAGTTCGATTTCGTCTTTCAACTACACCGTTCTGTTGAGGAGTTCGTGGAACACTTCTTTGATGACTGATTCCAACACTTTCATAAAACTCACTAAGTTGTTTATTAAGAAAATCAGTTCCATTGTTTGTTCGGATGATTCTGACAGTTTTGTTAAGTCGAACCTGCAGCTGTTTGATAAGTTTGATGATGATATCTGGAGTTTCATCCTTTGTCCTTAGGAACTTAACCCATGTGAATCGAGAGTAATCATCAACCACAACTAACACATATTTCTTCCCAAAGATATTCTGCACTCTCATGGGTCCACATAAATCCATGTGAATTATATGAAGAACTTCTGTAACGGAGTTTGTAGGTTTGGGTTTGTGGGCATACTTCTTGCTTTTTCCCAATTGGCATGCTGAACAAAGATGATCTTTTTCATACTTTAGTCTAGGTAAAACTACAACTAAGTCCTTTCTGGAGAGATCATTGATGGTGCCGAAGTTCAAGTGATTGAGACGACGATGCCATAACCATGACTTTGTTTTCGAAGCCTTTGACAACAAGCAAATTGGAGAAGACTTCATCATATCTTCGATAGAGATGGTGTATAGATTTGAACCACGAGTTCCTCTTAAAAGTTCCTTATCATCAAGTTCTCTAACGAAACAAGTATGTTTTCTAAATGCCACTTCTAGATCAGAATCACAAAATTGACCAACAGAAAACAAGATATGACCAAGACCTTCAACATAATATACCCTGTAGATAACACTATCACCGACAATATAATCTCCATAACTCATAGTTGCACCGAAATGATCGTTCCCGAATCTAACAGTCCCGATGAATTTGCTCACGAAGTTCATGAGCCGCGACCGGTCTCCAGTCATATGCTTGGAATAGCCTGAGTCCAGGTACCACAGAATGATTTGAACGATCTGTAGTTGAACACAGACAAGAATGGATAACTGGATAATTGGGATCCCCATGCAAGAATGGGTTCCACTTGGTTAGTAACAATGATTGGAACACCCACATCAGAGGTAGAAACAATGGACTCATTAGAAATAGATGCAATGCTAGTGTCCGTATTTGACCTATTCAAAGTATGTTCACTTCTTAAGGGAATAGTTCTACCAATAGGCATCTATTTTCTAGTGGGCATAGATTTAGAAACTTTAGGCAAAGCTCATTAATCTTACGGCCAGTAGGTATCCATTGATAACCTATATTACTAAATTTCCTTCCTGTGGGTTTCCACTGTTTTCTAACTTTCTTTCGTCTTTTCCTTTTAGCCTTCTTAGCTTGAATTTTAAAATTAACAGTTTTATCAGGGCATTTGACAGCATTAGACAAAACATTCACACCACATTCATGATTAGTAACAGAAATCAAGCAGTCATCATTACATGGTTTGCGAATAGTAGCAGAATTCGAATTAACTACGGTACGCTTAAAGCTAATACTAAAATCAACATGATTCATTTTATTCAACTCAAACTTAATATTCCTAGGGTGATCTTCTACTCTCTTCCAATGCACATTCTTAGCTTGCGAGGTCCTATCTTGCTTGGTATTGCCTGGAGGCTTTGATCCGCTTGCTTTTATGTCACTGATTACTCCTGTAGAGGGAATTATGGGAACATTAGTTGGTTGATCTACTTTTTGCATTCCTGAACTAGACGTGCAAGGATCTGAACTACTTGAAGGCACATTAGTGTTCGCTTTCCTAACACTGGGCATAGAATGGTTTGAATGCTTGGCACTAGGCATAGAACAAGGCATCACAGCTTTTCCTTTCGCACCTAAGGATTTAGGACATGTTGCAATTAAACATTCTAGCAGCTCCTGAGATCGTTTGGCCTGAATGCAAGCAAACCTAATTTCTCTATCAAGAGGCTTATTTATGAAGTCCTCTTCCACAATCTCACGGAGACATTCTAGACTATCCTTAAGGTGAGCACAATAATTATGAAACACAAGTTCATTATTCCTAAGATGAGGAGGAATATATTTAACAGTCACATTATTTTTGCAGTCTAAGGATGACTTTGATGCAACATTCTTATTAAAGACAAGTGGCAGTTTCCCTTTTTCCTGATTCCTCAGATTCTCAATTTCTTTTTGTAAAGAAGTTATTTTCTCGTTGTTTTTGTCACGAGTGACTTTCATTGAATCATATAACTCTTTAAAGTGTCGTTTAACTTTTTCATTTTCTTCTAGAAAACTCTCATTTTCCTTTTGTAAAACATTAACCAAGTTTTGAAGATGAAAAGTTTGAGAATACTGAGAATCTAAAGGAGGAGGCATTTGGGAGCCAGTCACATTGTTCTTTTCACCCTTTAATTGAGAGATTTGGGCTTTCAAATTTCTGATCGTGCAGCAATGAGCTTGAATCTGTTCGTCACGTTTATTTATCTGAAAAACTGCATCAAACTCTGGAACATCTGAGGATGTCTTGATATTTGAGGTGTTAACATTTTCTTTGAGATGTTGATATTTTAGTTGTAAATCAAAATGTTCAACTTCTAGTTTAGAAAGATGTTTTACCAAATTATCGTGATCATCTCGATCAATTTTCTCATTAAGTTCTGAGTTTTTGTTTTCAAGCTCAATGACACAATCATGGGAAACTTTCAATGCAATAGATAATTCATGAAATCGAGAAGCAGTAATAGAGTGCTTAGTAACAGTATAAAACACATCTTGAGCAACACAACTCGAAATCAAATTCTCATTTAAGATATGCAAGTTCTTCCTTTCAACTTCATTATATTTGAGTTCCTGTTCATAATCATTGACCTCAACTATCATTGCACCAAATTCCTTTTCCATTTCTTTAATATCTGAATTTATTCCTTTTTGAAGGCTCTCAAATTGACCTTTTAATTGTTTAAAGAAAGGCATGACCTCAGTTAAGTAACATTCTTTAGTTTGCTCAAAACTCCTTTCCCCCTCAGTTATCCATGTAGGTGTGATTCTCTTCTTACACGTTTTCTCAAAATCAACAAACAGCTGGTAAACAACATAGAGGCTGATTAAGGTTTTGCTATTTGTGGCAATTGATCTAGGAACTAAATGCATTGGTGTATTAGGAGGATACACAGTTGCTTGACGCAATTTCCTACAAGGGGGATTCTTTTCAACAAAATTTTCAGCTTTTTGCATATCCATATCTTTCTTCCAAAAATTTTGTTCTGGGGTTAATTGAGTTTGAGGCTTAAACATGTTAAGGGAGATCCAATTTTCCTTAGTGTAATCATGAGGTTTGATAGTTATGTTTTTCTCTTTACATGTAGGGTTGTTGAGTTTCTTATCCATTTTCTCCCTAGTGACTTCATCTGATTGTCTATCTTCCTCAGTGCACTCAACGCAACTAGGTTTCTGTCTAGGTTTAAGAATCTCATTGCCATCGTAGATTACATTATGGGCAGCTCTAGCCTTTTTAACAACCTCAGGATTAGGTTCCACAACAATGGGAATGCTATGCTTATCGCTTAAGACTCTATGCTTAGTGATCAAGTGAGCAGTCTGAATGGTATTCCCTTGTACGTACAACTTATTTTCAAGCTTGTTTTTCAAAGTTTTTAGATTGGAAAAATCATTCAAAAGTTTTGATTCCTTAGCATTGAATTCTTGCTTAAGCATTCTAACATTTTCTTGAAGTTCTTGTTTTTGCTTAGCAGTTTTAGAAAGCTTTTCTTGTAAGGAGTTTAACTCTTGTTTTAATACTTCTTCTCTAAAATTACTTTTTCTAATAATTGTACGCATTTGGTCATCCATTTCCTGCTCACGGGTGGTTAACTCAAACTTAGCACGTTGTTCATAAATAGCAACTTGTTCTTTATAGGCATTCAGTTCAGAGATAACAAAATCATCAGGGGCACATGCAGTGTATTCATCAAAAACATAATCATTATTGACTGCAGAAGATGCATTACTTGGTACAACCTCACTTTCACTTTGCTTCACATATTGATCATATGGGACAGTATTGCTATTATCCTCATCATCAATATCTGATTCATAAGTTTTAAGAGATTGTACTTTATTATGCATCTTTTCCTCATCAACTTCATCATATAGTTTTAATACCTCTGAGATGATTGATTCTTTGGATGGACCAGCTTGCTGTGATGAGTGGACCTTTGGGGAGACCATTGGAGAAATGCTAGCCATGAAAATTGTCTGTGCAGTAGGTTCATCATCGACGTCAGAGTCGTATGCATCACAGTCGGCGACTTGAAAGGCATTCTGATGATTATGACCTATCTCCTGAATCGGCTGCTCATCCACATATGCATCATATGTCTTGGCATTGCCCTCAGCAAGAAACAACAACTTATCTTCATCCAAGGCTGCACCATTATCCTGAGCTTGTACGAGCAACATCTTGTCTCTGAAGTATTCTGCATTCTGTGGACGTTTTGGAGATGTGTAGTTCCTAGCAATGTGTCCCTCACCACCACAGTTGTAGCATTTGACTGGCTTTTCTTGTTCTTGATTTGGATTCCTTCCACGATTCTGATTTGCATCATAAACTCCACCTACTCCACCTCTTCCCTGTGCATATTGCCTTCCGTGAACTGGTTGCACCATAACTTTACCATTTCTGACAACCGCATGATTGTGAAGGTTGGATGCTGTTCTGATCTCATTGTTAGTGTGAAGACTGTTGGTATGTGAACTGAGAGTTATGTTTTGTTTAACCATAAGGGCCAGTTGATTAATGAAGTGTCCCACGGCTGCATCAGCATCAGCTTGTTTGAACCTTGGATCGGGAATGAGTTTGTGATTACCATTACCCATGGGTATGACTTGAGAAGCTTTGGTTGTGATACCCACATTGGTATAGAAAGTTGTAGAGTCATTTGGTGAGCTTGTGTCTCCCTGGTTGGTTTTGAACTGTTCTAGAATACTTTTCTCAAACATAGCATGTCTCTCATTCTGGAGAAGGCATACAGTTGCTCATAGTTGGTATTCTTCAATCCTTTGGTTAGCTTCACATAGGTGACAAATTTATGCCACTCGGGATTCATGTTGTTTACAAAATTTGAATTCAGCTGAATGTTTGGCATGGTCATTTTGATGTTCCGCAAATCATTCACAAGCTTATGGAATCTCACGTAGTACTCATAGACACTCTCATATGGTTTCATCTTGAAGTGCTCAAACTCATCATACAGTTGTGATTCTCTGTCTTCCTTGGTTAGTTCAGAGCCTGAGAGAAACATCTTGACATTATCCCAAACAGCCTTGGCTTCAGTGTTGTGATTGATAAGCTTGTAGATATCTTTTGGAAGACCCTGAAGTATAATGTTAGAAGCCCTGATATCAGCATCGAATCTCTTTTTCTCCTTATCACTTAGCTCATCATACGTTTTTGGTCTGTCCAGTCCAAAGATCATTGTTCCATTAGCAGCAGTGTCAATTATGTCTCTTGTAGTCTCAATCTGATAAGGTCCTTCATCAATTGATTTGAGAATGTTGACCCCATTTTCCTTTCCAAGACAGTAAAATCGGATTCGTTGAGCCCATGAGTCATAATCAGTTCTATCAAGCGTAGGTGGACATGTATCTGATCCAGCTGCTTGAACGTCCTCAGCTACAGAAGAAACGATAGTAGGTACAATGTTTGACATGATTACAAGTTCTACGGGATTTTACTATTCCTTGATTAAACCGGGAAATTGATTCTTTCACGGGATTTTACTAAACCAAAAGAACAACCGTAAAAATGTAGCACGAAGAAGTAACAAGTCTCAATAGACAAGTAGCAAAACAGTCAACTCGCTTAGTTATCAACTCGTAAAACAACCAACTCGATTAAAGAAACAAGTCGCTTAAAGAACCAACTCGCTTACTAGCCAAGTCGCATATAGAGACAACTCGCTTAATAGCCAAGTCGCAAACAAACACAACTCGCTTAACCACCAAGTCGCTTAAACTAACTCGCTAGTTGTACAACTCGCTTAATAACCAAGTCGCTTAAATAAACAACTCGCTTAGAACCCAAGTCGCATAAAGAGTCAACTCGCTAAATAGCCAAGTCGCATATACCAACTCGCTTCCAGTAACAAAGCAACTCGCTTTGAAGAAACAAAAGTCCGAGACTCAACTCGCATAGTACCACTTTCACAAATAACCACTTTATCAATCAAAAACAACCAAACCACAGTGATTTAAGCCTTCCAATTCAAAACATAAACACATATGATGATCTTAAACACAAAAGTACAAGCAAAATTCAAACTTTAACACAAGAATTTGTTCAAATGATTCAAACTCTCCTAAACACTTAAAACCCCAAAAACCTTTATGAAATCCACCAAAACAAAGAGCATGAAAGATGAGTGATCAAACCATGGCTCTTGATACCAATTGTAAGATATAGGATTTCACAAACACACTAAACCATAATCACAAGTGGCATACAAAGATGTTTAGAGAGAGAAAGTTCTAGAGAGAGAAATGGAAGAGAGTTGGGAATTATGTAAAACAAAGAAAAATGCTATTGAAGCTCCAACCCTCTACCTTGGGAGGTAGAGGGTATTTATAGTGTCTTACAAATAAACGCCACCTACGGGCTGTGGATCAGGCATACAGTGGGTAAAGACCCGTCCGTCCTCCACGGTGTTACTTAACAAACTACTTTCTAACATAACATGACTACGACTACGAGCTTTCTATCGAATACATATACTTGAGGTGACCGACTCTTTAACGACTAAATTTTATAATTCCTAACATTAAAGTATTTGGTTGTAGATGCGTAATATCTAAAACTTACAAAGGTATTTTTCTAGGATATTCACCTACATCAAAAGCTTATATAATTTTTAATAAAGAGACTTCGAAAATTTTAGAAACAATTAACGTAAGCTTTAATGAAAACATACCTTCACCATTAGAAGATAAACTAGGATAATGTGATGCTCAAAATCAACACCCTATTTAAAACGACCTAGTTGAAACAAGGAATCATACAATAGACCATGACACAAAAAATTTGGATGAAAACATTTTTAGATTACAAGTTCAAAACAATTCATTTGCATTCATATCTACTATAGAACCTAAGAGTTTAGAGGAAGCCATTAGCCATGAAAATTGGATTATGGCAATGCATCTTGAACTAGATCAACTCACACGCAAAAATGCTTGGTAATTAGTCCCACTGCCTAGTAGTCACACCGTATTAGGATTAAAATGGTCCTTTAAGTGTACTTTGGATAATAATGGAATAATTAGTGAAAACCAAGCTAGGTTAGTGATAAATGATCCAGACCAATTAGAAAGACCAATTAACAACATTTTTTCCCCAATTGCACAACTAGAGTCTTTACATGTCTTACTTGCATATGCATGTAGCGGAATGTTCAAACTAAAACAAATGGATGTCAAAAATGCTTTTAATCAAGTCATCAAAAATGATATTTACGTAACACAACCACTAGGATTTATTGATTTTCAAAAGCCTAATCATGTCTATAAAATAAAAAAATTCTTGCATGCAATTGCACTAGATAATCATCCATGGCATAGTAGTGTAATTTCATTTCTTGTTGATTAAGAGTATGTGAGAGGCATGAATAATAAGTCGTTATTCTTCAAGATAAAAGACAAGCATCAAATCATTATTCAAATTTTTGAAGAAGACATTGTCTTTGGATCTACATGTCAAACGTTGCATGATGAATTCGTTAAATGTATGCATGAGAAGTTTAGTATGAATGTCTTAGGAGATCTCAAGTATATACTAAACTTACCAGTTACAATGGCATATTCATATCGGAATCAAGATACTTGAGAGACTCTCTCAAGAGATTTGATCTTGAGAATGCTAAGTCAATCAAAACGCCAATGTCAACCAACCTAAAACTTACCTTAGATAAGGAAGGAGTTCCATTTGATAGCTCTAAATATCGGTGTATGATAGGATGTCTACTACACCTCACCGCTAGTAAACCCGACATCAGACAACCCTATGGAATGTCACATGAATGTCGTAGTACGGATATTTAGATATATAAAGAGTACACCTTACCTACGTCTTTGTTATCCAAAAGCCTCGGGTATTGAAATAAGCGTTTATATCGACTCGGATCACACCGGTGATTACATTGATAGAAAAATTACTAGTGGTGTATGCACCTTTGTAGGATAATGTCTAACACAATGGTGTTGTAAGAAATAAACGGCTTTAGCTATATCCACCACCGAAGCCGAATATGTTGCAGCCAGAAGGTCTTATCAACAAGCTTTGTGAATGAAGCAAGTCCTTAATGTTTACAACACTCATATACAAGATGTTCTTGTATTGTGTGACAACAAAGGTGTTATCGACCTAAGTAAAAACCCCGTTCATCACTCTCGAACAAAACATATCGAAATTCGCCACCACTCACTACGTGAAAACGTTCAAAAAGGGAATATTCTAATGGAAAAGGTTGCCTCAGAAGATAACATCGCCGACATTTAACAAAACCTTTGAAAAGCGAGACATTCCACTATGTTAGTTTAGGCCTAGGGATGCTAGAGCCTAGAAAATAAGATTGTTTATTCTAATCAATTAGTCTCTAATTTGAGTTTTACTTATCAAACATTTACTCAAATTTTACATTGCAAATATGATTTGCAATTGAAATCTCTAAACCAACGAACAACGACTATTTCTTTGCAAAGTGTTCCATGGTTCATAAGATTATTCTTATCTTCTTAACCTCATCCAAAGGAAATCTACAAGACCTCCTATTCATTGGATCACAAAATCTTATGGGCCCCCACTTCACCATACTTCTACTCACCTAACTCAATCAATTCTTCTTTTCCTTCTTTCTCTTGACCTAAGATCATTACAAACATACACACAATCACCATTTTTTATTTTCCTCTTCTTTCATACTTCAAGGATTTGGTAAGTCTCAATCTCTAATTGTTCTATATCTTGTCTATTTTCATTATTTCTATTGATTTGAGAGATTATGTAATCAATTAACTTACTTTCACATACCTAGTAGGTTTTCTTAAAACTAGTTTTAGGCACTTCCCAAGTGTGTTTTGATTGAAAATTTGGTTAATTACATCATGGATATGTCCTAATTACAAGCAGAACTATGGCAAAAAATTTCAAAAAACAATATTAACATTTAGACAAAAATACTTTTCGAATTAAGATTTTTGGGTGGGTTACGCTAAGAAGTTTTGTGGTTTTCGACTTATACCAGTCTATGTGTTTCTGATTTCTACTTTCTCATGAAAAATCTTAAAATTTTAAAAAAAAATTTGGGACCATATTTTTTACGAGGCTGGCGCGCCAGGAATGATGTAATATTTTCTTCATTTTTCTATCATATATACACACACACATTATATTATTTTCTTAGGAAAAATGGGTGATCGAAAGAATACCAAATAATTCATTAAGAAGGTTTGTTGTGCACGTAACATCACGATCTATAAACCTTTCGAAGGTAGAAGCTACCACGAAGGACGTCATTATGACAACGATTACTTAGGAGTCTCGGGTCTTAGACAACCTTTTACCGAAGCTCGTTGCCTATCTTTTGCACTTCTTCAACCCAAAATCTATCCTCGTCATATTCAAGAGTTCTATGGAAGATATTCTTTTGACCAAAACAAGCTCTTTCTTAAATTTCAAATGTATGGTCACGACTATACATGGATTTTGGAGAGCTTGGAGAGGTTCTAGACATATCTTCGGAAGGAATCATGTTTAAAACCGACTCTACCGAAACCAATGAATTCAAAAAATACCGAATCTACCATCCAGCCGAAAAAAGGAAGAATCAATGTTGTAGAAGTCCAAAACACCATCTTTAAACCCCAATTCCATTGTGGCAGTGAACCGGATAGAAAATGGCCTCGAGCACACCTCCGTGACAAACTTCGGACTTGGGAATCTTGACTTCTAATGTATTTGTGAAAACCGAGTCTAAGGCTAACATCTATGTTATGGTTGGTTACATGCTATATTACAATGAAACCCAAACACCCTTTAACTTTGCCTGTCACATGGCAAAAAGGATGGATAAATTGAGTGGCAATACGAGATTGATTCCTTTTATTTGACTTCTCACAACTCTATTTGAGCATATTCAAAATGAACACCCAAATTATACAAGTAGATTACCCACATGTGATGTCGTAGGACTGATCTTCACCAACTTCAATTCTAAAAGCCTCACCAACACCGATGTCCTCGTTGCTCTTTCAGAATTCCATGCATCAACGTCTTAACAACCATCTATGGATCTAATTGGAAGAATGGAGAACATGATAAATGAGATGTTTGATGAAGAAGCTTGGAATGCTTCCGAGGATGTGATAAGTGAAGATGAACAACAAAGTGATTTTGAAACATTGTCATTCAATGAGCGTATTGCCTTCAAGACATACCAAGAAACTAAGTGACAACGACAAGAGACTCGAACTAAGCTTGGAGTGTTTAAGAGTTTCGTCAAGAAATGGGCTACGTACATGTCTTGCAAAGACCTTTGATGGCCTATCACTTATTGTGTTGGTGTTGAAGTATTATGAACTTGATGATCTCCTATGACTCTTTCATCTCTTATTGTTTGATCGTATCGCTCTTAGCATTTGAATATGTTGAACATTATGTCATGCTTTAACTCATGTGTTAATACAAATAAGCCGTAAAAGTATTTATTTATATTTTACGATCTTCTAATGTTTTGTCGATAACAAACGTAAAATCATTTTAACGAAACAAATAAAATACGTAAACCGTTTTAGCCAATAGTTCTCTAACACACTTACGTTTTCACATAAAACACTAAAACAAGTATAAGTGATTTTATGATTTAGCAATACATATGTACAACAACTAGTGTTTACATATTTGGGTAAATATATACTTAAACTAGTATATACTAAAATGGGTAATAAAAACTAACAAATGGTATTGACCCATAACCCATGGTTTCATCCAAACCATTTGACTAGGTACATTGAACTCATGAGATACATTGTATCTAATAAGAAACCCATGGATCAACCCATAACCCATGACCCATGACCCATAACCAAAATACCCATCGGTAAAGAGGAGCGTCCCACGGATCCCTAGCTTTACGCTAGCCGGATCCCTTGTGGGAGGGATCCGTGGGATCCGGGGAACAGTAAGTTTTCTCCTCTATAAATAGTGAGCCATTTCTTCCTTTTGGCTCTCCACTTTCACACATACTTTCTCCAAGTATTGTACCTCTCTAACCACTGATCCTAAGGGATCTTTCTATGTAGTTTGTCTTTTGTTTTTGTGTGATTCTCTAGGTTCCTTTTAAAGGCGAGATTGTCACACCCCCAAATTACCTGTTTTGCAGCGGAATGGAATTCATGGGGGATGACTGTCATAGCATCACAATCACAGTTATATTGAACGACCTAAAGTGTCGTTTGAAAAGAACATCGTTTGATATATTAAAAACATTCGGAGTTACAAAGATACGTCCTAAATGAAAATCAACATGCGCGGAAAATAAGTTTGGTACAAGTCAAACGATGTTTTTAAAGTTCATAAATCCCGTGTGAGACGCGTCGTCACCGCGACTCTATGATATGTCCACATGCATGCCATGAAGTGAATGCCTTAGTTACCTGAAAATACATTACTAAAATAGTCAACACAAAGGTTGAGTGAGTTCATAGAGTTGTTGAAAATGTTTAATACGACTACCACAAGTATAGGCCATGTATGACAATATGTCACAAAAATGATACAATTGCTTAAGCACATGACACCGAAGCTTGAATGATCATGATGTTAAGCCCCAACGAGTGTTTTGCCAAACAACTCAAAATTCTGACATGAAGTGAAATGCATCCGTTTAACCAGTTGGAATCCACCAACCCGGATGGAGGAGTCACCCTCGATAGATCTATCCACTCACCCTCGCTTCTATGAAATTAACGGTTCATGATTATGAAATGGGGACATTTAATTGGCAATGAGGTAACTTAAGCAATGTAATGAATTTGATATACTTGGCATCGTAATAAAAATGATGTGCAATGTATTCTCCCCCGTAGGTTTGAAATAAAGTAAAAACTTGAATAAATCGGGGCTATGAAAACTCACCTGTTGCAATGATAATGATGATATAATGACAATACTGAAATGAGGCGCAACCTCTGACCGTGACCTATTATGAATGATATGTTCTAATGTAAATCATGAAACAATGTCGTGCATGCAAATCCACATGTAATCTATACCACTTGTACGTTTTTGAAAATAGAATTTATCGTCGAAATAAATGTTTATGACATCATGTCATGTTATAAAATACTTTACAAGTATATACGTTGATTCAACACCCTACGATAGTCGTTTAGTGATTTATTATGAAATTATAACTTTTCGTCGTAAAATAATGTCGTTGAAAATTTCATGAAAGTGAATAAATAGCCTTGAAAAGCTAGTCGTAAAATGGTGCACATTGAGCGTTAGGAAACAAACTCAACGGTTTTGGAAAGCTTGTATCATTATCTCAAAGTTTTAGCATTTAAGTTTTCATCCTAGAGGTCTCGATCATGGAGAAAAATATAGGTTAAGTATGGTACTTGTATCCAAAATATTGTTTAAGGGTGGTTTTCGGCAAAGTTTAAGTGACCGTATTTTATTCATTACAACTCCGCTTGACGAACGGTTGGACATTTTAGCAAATATGCTAGGAGAGCTTACTTTTACTAGAAGACATCTTGTTATAAAAAGTACTATATCAATGTTAAAAACAACCCTCAACATGGTCCTTTGTGGCCGAAAGACTTGTCTAATAGAAATATATTAGTTTTTCTTATATAATATAGTTACGGCAACTTTATGTAAACACGTGTAATTTAATCGTTACAAGTCCGTTTTCTACGTTTTATATGTCCTTAGCTTCGTATCAAAGTATACTAATATATATTTGATAAGTCGACACAATTTATAACGCTTAAGACTCATTTTTGACTCGTAAAAAGTTGAGAATACATGCTGAATTTTCTGAAACAAATAGTTTTCGTCGTCAAACTTGCAAAATTCATATCTTCTTCGTTATAACTCCGTTTTAACCCATTCAAGCGGCAACGTTTTCGTTTTAAAGTGTATTTTCTAAATATCTAGCCCAAGAATTTTTATCAACTGACGAAAATTCCAGATTTAACAAAAACCAACAGACCCTTAATTATAGTTGTCGAAATGAGTTTTTCTCGCAAAACCTATTCTAACCAATTCAAAACAACTCCGAAGCTATTCTAATCCTACCATACACCTTCTTAGGGTGTCATGGGTTCTTAGACATCACCAAAAGTGATATGTTTCAAGGAGTAATTATAGGATGACAAATATATATATAACACTTAAAAACATTAAAAAGTGGTATAAACATCAATATGACTTGCATGTTTTTCTTAAATATGATGAAATGAACACAAAATAGATATGAAATATGAAAAAGACCATGAAATGTTTACTAGTTACTTGATTAGGTTAAAGGAACAAAGATTTATCTATATACCCCTAGGTTTTTATTTCAAAACCTTAAATAAGAGTATGCTAGTGTTAATATAATTACTTGTAGCTTGAAAAATTATGATTTCTTCATGTTTCTTGAGTTGGCCGAATTATCAAGAGAGGAGAGGAGAGGAGAGAACTTTTGATTGCTTACACCTTTTTGCTTTGTGTAGTATGTGTTTTACTTTGATTATAATTTTGTATAATAAAATGACTAATCATTAAGGTGTAGGTGTCCCATTTAGTGGAAGATATTTGTAAAAAAAAGTGATGACACATTTGGGAGGTCGACCAAGGGTGGGGGTTGAAAGGGTTTGATGAGTTTTTAAAGTTAAATGTATTTTAAAGTTAAGTATATTGTGTATTAAGTAAATATAGTTAGGTATTTAGGGTAGCGTTAGCTAAAAATAAATTTAAACGGATCAAAATAAAACATATTGAAGTCATAAAAATTATAAAAATACATTTCTTACAAAAATTGAGTGAAATAATAATTATCGTGTAGTATTTACGAAAACCGTCGTAATTATATAAATATAACAATTTATATACCAAATAAATTTAAAACACCGGGTAAACTAATAATATTATTTTTATAATCTTAATATGAGTATAAAAATATATTAGGATTATTTTTGGAAGTGTCGGATCAATATTCAAAATAAATGTTTACGCGATAGCGTTTATTTAATAGGAAAATAAACGTTTAAATGCAAAATGCAAATCCATGCAAGAACCGATATGAAATGATGTTATTGATGATATGTAGACTAAATCTAGTCTATATGAAATGTCCTTGATGATATTCCATGAATACGTAGCTTAACCCTCCAGGTTACGCGTATTTGATACTCGTAAACCTAGTTTACGAAAAATGATGAATAGTGACTCATGAATAGTGATTTTCTTCGGGAATAAATAGTGTTTCGTGAATAGTAAAATTTTGATATATGTTCTCAGAATATCAAATCGACATAAAAAATGATGAATAGTAAAATGATGAATAGTAATCGGTGAATAGTAAATTCCCGAGATGAATAGTGAAATTTTCAAATTTTGTAAAATGACCTGAAATTACGAGTTGTCACAGAGATCGCCACTTCTTGAAGTCGAGCAAGCTCAAGTCCATGAGTTGCCATGCTTCGTCATCATCAAGACAACTGAAGTTCTCTTGTTGATAGTTCTTTCTTCCTCCGTAGATGTTGTGTTGAAGGCATTAGTGAAGGATGCCGAAAGAGTCAAGACGAAAGCATTAGTGAAAGGTGCTTAACATCCGTGTCAAAAGCATTAGTGAAGAATGCTAAAGGTGTCAAGACGAAGGCATTAGTGAAAGGTGCCAAGTGTTGTGTCAAAGGCATTAGTGAAGGATTCCAAAGAATCAAATCAAGTGGCATTAGGGAAGAATGCCTAGGTCGTATAATCGTTGAGGTGCATCGTTATACATATAAGTATTATTTTATTTCCAAGGATGGTGATATCCTTGATGATGTTGTAACAAGGAGTGGATCTCCTTGAGATTAGGTGTTGTGTTGTGTTGGTTAGTAGTTCCTCCATAGTAATGGAACTAGGTGCTTAGCCTAGTACCTAATAAAGGGTAGGCGACTTTGTGGTAGGTGTGGTTCACCTTGGAGTGAAAGAACCCGGTGGTTAGTCGTGTAGTATTTAAGAACTCTCGAGTAGGTGACTCGAAGAGTGGAGTAGGGCAAGGAAGGTGTCCTTGTAGCCGAACCACTATAAATACTCATGTCGTGGTTATGTGCTTCTTACTCTTTATCTTTCATTACACGTTTATATATCTATCTATCAACGTCCAACATAAACAACCAAATAAATTGACATAAGTCGATCTAAATATTTAAAAGAAAGTTTTAAATTGGTAAAACTATTCAACCCCCCCCCCCTTCTAGTTTTCCACAATTGGCATCAGAGCTTCGTTACTAAGTTTCTTAGAGTATGTTGTACTTTAAAAACTTGATACGATCCGTGTATGTTTGAAAACTACAAAGAAGGATTTTTCAAGTCATGTTTTAAAAATCATTATAATGTTTATTGTTGGACAATGATAGAATGTTCTAACATTCTCTTGTTAAGTATTCTCCATACTTGGATTTGGGCGTACCAAGAAGATCATGAAGAATCTATCTAAATAATTCTTTTCGCAAAAAGAATGTTTAGTATTGTTCCTCTCACACATGAATCTGGAGATTCAAAGAAGATCACAAAGCATTTCATCTAAATACTTCTTTTATTAAAAAGAATATTTAGCAAAGGTATGATCGTTAATAATGTACTTTTGTTGTTATTATTGTTAAAATCTTAGCTGCACATTTAATATCTATTAGTAATTACTTAAGTAGTTATCTATACTTAAGTCATCATCAAGAATGGTATTCTTCGATTGATTTGTATATACTACACTACCAACTTCTAATAATTATATCTTGGTTATTAGATAGCCTTAATCATTATCCATCACAAAGGAATTTTTGACACTCCAATCTATGTCAATAAATTTTCGTGTGAAACTTCTTATATTATGATAAAATGGGATTTTATCATAATCTTTGATAAACCTTCCAAGAATTGTGACTAATTCTTAAAAAGGGAACCACGTCTAGTAGGATTAGTACTAAACCGTCAATAAACTCAAATCACAAGTTATTGAACCTAAACATCAAACTCTAGGAGCTTTTAGATCTCCCAAACCAAAGTTATCAAGGAATGCTTAAGCTAATTTTGGCTGTCAAGCCGGATCCCTGCGGTTACACTAGCCGGATCCCAAATGAGAGGGATCCGCGAGATCCGTGCAACAGAAGACAGCATAAGTTAATAATGATCACTGTGGATGTTCCACAATTATATCCTCTTCAAAGACTCATGAACAAGAACACAACTATTGTTCAAAGGAGCAATTTGATCATTTCTCTCAAGCATAACAATCACTTGTGTAAGTATAATTTTCACTACATTGTTAATTTAATTCCTTGATTTCTAGGATTACAATTTCTTCATCTTTAAGATTTGGGTTCAAATGGGTTTATCATAATTTGTCACCACATTGTTTTCTAAGATAATCTAAATCAAAGAATTAACATTGTTAATACAAATTAAACACATTTCTTGAATTCAACAAAGATGATGAGAGCAAAATTGTAATCAAACCCTCTAGGTTACTATTCACAATTAACACCACATTGTGGTTGTATTGTTTAGGAACAATCATGCCAAGCAACAAACAACAAGATTACCAAGACACCGCTCATTACATACCAATGTACCATAGAAAAGATGGACTTAGTCCCGAAGATAGGAAAGCGTTTAAAATGCTTGAAAAGAGACTTTTTCACGAAGGTCGAGTAGTAGAACCATCATTTCTTGACAATACCGACATAAGAGAAGTTTTTGGAGCTATTGGGTTTGATTGTTTATTGGACATAAAAGAACAAATTTGCCCGGTCTTCGTACTCGAGTTCTACAAGACAATGGGGATAATTAGAAATGATGATGGGTCCATCTCAATTGAATTCACCATAAATGGACATGAGTACACTCTTTCGCTTGTGGAGTTTGGAAGAATAATAGGGGTTCCATCTGATGGTGTTTGCATGTATTCTAATGAGTGGTCATTAGAGGAGATACACTCTATGGTTGATCATCACGAACTTTATCACATGATAATCCCGGAAGCAACCACGGTGAGGGACACCGTGTTTATGACAAGAGCATCCCCATGAAGGGTTACTAAGAAGTCGAAAGTGATCTATATGGATCCTTTCCAAATGGAGCTCTCCGAGATATACGAATAGTATAGGAAATGGGAAGATGTGATAAGGGAAAATGTGGTGTGCCTAGTAGGAAACAAGGATCACCCCAACGCATGTCTAAGTTTCATGATCTATTGCCTAGTGACCGAGACTAGCTTTAACCTTGCCTACTACATGATCAAGAGAATGGCAAGTGTAAGAAGCATGGACAAGATGGTGCTCCCGTATGCAATGCTCCTAACCCGCCTTGCTAAATTCATCTTTGCATTAGATCCTTCTCCACAAACCTATGACCATAGCTTTTGCAACAAGGTTATGGTATCATTGACCGAGGGAAGAACCACAAGGTTTATGGTAGATGGCAAAAGGCCTCACCCACCCACGGATTCCTCGGAAGAAAGGGAGAGGCAAAGAGAAGGTGAAGGAAGTAGCAACCCACTCGTAAATACCGAACTCGATCCCTTGGAATACATCAACCAATTGCCGGACGTTCCTGGTGCATCACCCGAATGGCAACAAACCAAGGGAGTCTTTAGGTGCTTCACCAACTTCCTGAAGAAAAAGAAGTAGAGGTGGTATGATAAAGAGTGGAGGACGGGTGAAGACGGGAAGGAGAGGAGAAATGAGGTAAGGTCATAGGACCTAAATTTGTGAAGAACAATTTCAAACAATGGGTTGTAACACTTAAACAATGCTTATGTAGGATAGTGTAGTATGTAGGTCTTGCCATATCTTGGCACTAAACAATCTTAACTTAGGAACTTGTAGAATGAGATTTTACGAGTCCTTGAAAACATTCAAGTGGTCATCGTCACTCATTTTAGGAAATTTTAGGTCTCCCTACTTTACTTTGCCTTATATTTGTTGTATTCTTACATTTAGTCCCTATAGAAACAACTAGGAAAAGCATTTGCTAAAAAGTGCAAAGTTGCACATCTGCTGGAAGCCTACTGATCTGCAGTAGGCGGATCCCAGCATTATAACTAGCCGGATCCCTCCCATAAGGGAACCGCGGGATCCGTGACTACAGATGAGCAACACAGACTTGCTTATATCAAAATAGCTCACTAGATCACCTCACACTAGTCAAACATAAGATATTAGAGCTAACTAAGTCTTTCTCAAATATTTGAAAGCCTCACAATCACCCAAGGCTTACCTAGGATATATTTCAAAGTATTTTTGATTTATCAACTCATCAAAACTCACCATATTTCCGCTCCAACGTTCACACATTATTTATCACATCTCATAACACTGAGTTTGGGATATCCATCAATTTTAGCAAATTGGTCTTAATCACTTTTTACTCAAAATTAGGCTCAAAACTAGTTTTTCATTTTTTATTTATTTTTAAGATTTTAGTAAATTTTTCTTAAGTCATCATCTGACTTCTAGGACTAATTACCACCATTTCTTCATGTCAAATCAAATGGTGTCCTTGTCAAACACTTAGTTAGACTACCTAAAGTCAATTTTCTTACTGATGAGTGTGCAAATACTCATCATTTTTGTACCATTTAAACTGCAAAAACATCTGAAAACACTCAGAAATGCATCAAAATGATAAAAATATCACAAATAAGTGTTTTATGTGTTTTAAATGCAAAAATACCAAAGTCAGATGAAAAACGTATCAAGTTTGCATAATTGGCAGTTTTAGTCCCCCAAGTTTGGAAACTTGTCAAATCTAGTCCCTGGTAAATCAAAATAAAGAAAAATATCATTTAAGGTCCATGGGATTCAAAAGTTGTCAAAACAAACCCTTCAAAGTTTTAAAATTGCATATTTACAACTTTGGTCCCTCAACTTTGAAAAATGTCAAAAATAGTCCTTGGATTTATAAAAATGGAATTTTATGCAATATTGGTCCTTGTACTAACCATTAATTGCAGGTTTAGTCCTTGTGTTAACATTGGAAAAAGTTCAGTTTTGGTCCTTCAAGTTTGCTAGAATTACATGAATGGTCCTTGTGTATTAAACAAACCAAACGGACCCTTGTGTTATTAAAAACCCAAACCCACAAACCGGTTGGCCCAATTCACAAACCCAACCCAATCACTTGAACCTTGACCCTTGACCCTTGAGCCAGTTCAATATACCCATTTTGAACCCTCTTTCGTTAATATTAAAAACGGGTCAACGAAAGTCAACGCGCCAAAAAAACCAGTTATACTATTTGTCTCCCTCACCTCAACTGCAATCCCAAAACCAGGGTGGTTTTTTCACCACCTCACCACCACCTTTCCACCTCACTCTACACCTGTTTACCAACTCCCCTCCACCTCCCCATCCTCCCAAACTTCATTAATTGAGAAAACCTGCTCAAAAGATATTTTGGCGCCAAAATTGCCAAATGGACAGTGGTGATGAATTAGAAGGTTTCAATGGTCAAGATGAGGTGGAAACAATCGAGATCGACAAGAAGTCTAAAGAGATCATTATAAAGGGGAAAATAAGCAATGTAAATATCTATCTAGTGTAATCTTTAATTTCCTTAGTCGTTATTATTAATTTAAACTTTTGGTGTATTTCTTAGCTTTCAAGTACTCTTGTTATCAATTTCGATGTAATATAAATCTTTTTCAATCATCAATTCCAAGTTTTGAGTATCATTTTCAAGTTTATGCATTTTTAAGCTTAAAATCTCAATTTAGCTTAATGTTGTTTGTAGCTGTTATTATGGACTCATAAGCTCACTTAAGCTCCTAGAAAGCTTTTCTAAGCTTTTAGAAACCATAAAACTCAGTTTAGAAGTAAAACTCAAAAATTACCAAAAATACTAAAAAATGTTGGAAAATCAAAAATTCATGGAGAAGATGATCAAGACACTGGAGCAGGGTTGATTTTGGATTGCCCTTGGTTTAGAGCTTCTTGGGAAGCTATAGGTTGAGTTCTTAGTCCTTGGTTCTCATTTTTCACTTGGAATCCATCTTGTAAGCTTTTGCTCCATTTTATGCATTTCACTGTTTAAGTTGTTAATTAGCTTAAAGCTTTGTATCTTTATGTTTCCTAGTTGTAGTTAAGTGAAATTAAACAATAAATCAAGTTGTTTGTTAATTAGAATTTGTAGTTGTTAAGAATTTTATTTTGACAGTTATAAGAGCATAATTATCATTCTTGATTTTTATGTTGTTATTGCTGTTGTTTAAAGCTTATTTAGTCTTAATATATGATATTATAAGATCTTAAATCAGTGGCATGGTATCAATCTTTGAAATCATTTGAAAATCTTCAAATCTGTCTAGTTAAGGGTTGTTTGGATTTCTTTGAGTTAATTGGGATAGAGGTTGTTTGTGTTGTTGCTTGTTGTTGTTCTGTGTCACATAAGCATCTAATAACCCAAAGAAACCATAAACACTAGTCATTATTTGAGAAAAAGTCAAAAATACTTTTAATCTTACTTAACTAGTTAACTGTTAAGATTTGATATATGAAACTCATCATAGTAGCTTATAACTTGATACTTTAGCTTAAATTCATCTTATTATAGCTTATTATAACATACTCAGTCCATAAAATCAATCATAAGTTCATAAAAGTCAACTTTTTAGTGTAATATAAAAAGTCAAATTTTCTTAATTTCAGTTTTTGAATAAACTTGTTAATTTTATTGTGATCTTACTATTAGGATTTAGGACTTAAGCTTTTAGGATTATAAACTTTAGTTGCTCATATTAATCATAGTATTTTTAATAATTTTTAGTTTAGCTTGTAAACTGCTTAATTTTTAGCTTATTTTAGACACTTTTTCAAAAAGGTGCCCTGTGCACAGTTGAGCTAGCTTCTTCACAAGCTCATACAAAGCTTATTAGTAAACCATAGCTTGTGTACCTTGGCTTTTTGGAAAGCTAACCTAGCCATCTTTTCATTCCAGTGCTTATTTTCAACTTTGTAGCTTATTTAATAAGGCTGCAACAAGCTTGTACTTTGTCCCATTTCTGTGTAAACTAAACAATCAGTGTTTTACCAGCTTTTTCTCAAGCTTATAGCAAGCTTATTATTGGGCCCCACAGTAAGAGCTTTGGCTTTTTAGAAAGTTCACCAGCCCATCTTGATACCTCAGTATTTATTTTAAGCTTTTCAGCTTATTTCATAAGCTTAATTTGCTTGGGAAAGTGACTGCAGGCCTGTTTGGTACAAAGGGTATCTTGTAATTGCTTATTAGCTTATTATAGCTTATCAGTGTGTTTCTTTGTTCTTTTTAGCTTAATCTAAGTTCCTTTAGCTTGTTTACATCTTATTTCACCTTTGGTTCCAGCTTGTAAGCTTGTTTGAGCTTAAATCATCAAAATAAGCTCATAAGTTCACTGTTGAGCTAATAAGCTCTCAAATAGCTTATTTTTAAGTTGTAAAATTTTTGTTTTCATTAAAGTTGCTTATTATCAGTAGTTAAATAGTTTTCAAAAAGAAAAATCACAAAAACATCATTTTAAAAATAGTGATAGCGTTCATTTAATAGAATTTAGCTTTTTAATTTTTCTTTTCAGCTTATTATTAAGCACTTCCTGTTTTTATAATTTTCTTAGTTTTCTGTCATCATAGGATAATTTTATAAAAAATTTCATAATTTTCTTATCCTGTTTAGTATTTATTAGAATTAAAAATAGTTAAAAGTATTAAATAATTAATAATAAATAAATAAAAAGCATAAAAAATATTTTTTCAGTTTTAAAATTAGTTTTCTAATATTTTAGATTTTTCTAAGTCATAATTTCATTTTTCTAGCTTTATTTCATATTTTCTTATATTTTAGAGTATTATTAAATAGTTTAAAATAGTTTTTAATTAATAATAATTAAATAAATAGTTATAAAAATAATTTTAATTTTCTAATAATTTTCTTTTATTATTAGGTTTGTAAAAATATCATTTTCATATTTGTAGGTCTTTTATTTCTTAAAACTCACGTTTTATTTTGTACGTTTACGTAATTTAATAAACGTACGTGTTTAAGTTTGTTTAATCTGATTGTTGTGCTTTATAGTTCTATATCCAAATACCATTCCAATCAATCAGTAGTGTAATTATCCAATCAAAATCCTTACAGATCATTATCCTTAGTGATCATTCGACATTTGAACGTTTTAAACACCATTCAGTCTCCGTGGGACTTAACGACCCGGGAATCCACTATATTCCAAGGGAAATTGTATTGGTTTTAGACTGTTTGAATTTTATTACGGTTGACCATTCACAAGTGGTTGATTTGTGTGATAAACTTGACAGTTTGAAGCGGATCACTTACCCAAAACCATCATTAAGCACCATCACCCATTATGGTTGAGCATTTAAGATATCCAACAGTTAAAAACTTCAAAATTAAGTCAAAACCTCGAAATACATAAGTAATAAACCTCACAAAAGCATAATCATTTCACCTAGAACCTGTCTAACAGGCGGATCCCTGGTTTATAACCAGACGGATCCCTGGTGAGAGGATCCATGGATCCGTGGTGCATAAAGCTAAAACCAGCTTCCCTCTTCAATTTTAAACCACCTTTTGGTTATCTAACGACTTTTAGCTTTCATTTATTGTCTCTCTAGAGCTGATCAAAATCCTAAGTGCATGCTTAATCCTCTTAGTGGCCAAGAATTTAATTCTCTAATTCAAATTACCCTTTATAAACCAAACACTCTTAAGGTTAGGGCATCACTTCCATCTAGCTCTCAAAAATCAGTCACTAAAAGCTCATATATCATCCTTATCACCACCATGACTAAAGCTCTTAGCAACAACTCCTCAACAAATGGCTCATCCAAAAGAAAGGGTCATATGATCCATGAAATCTCATCCACCGAATCATCTCCCATAAGAGATAACAATGGGAGAATCCTACCACAACAAACTCATTCAACAATTGCTAAGAGAACCGCAAGGATTAGCATCAAACCTTTTGGGCTACAAAAAGAGTCATCTAGTTCAAAAGCAAACATAGCTAGTTCTAGTAAGCCGTCTAAGTCCTCATTCTTTGAGCATAGATTTGACGAGCCTCTTCCTCACCCAAATCTCTATGCGTTAGAGCACTCGCCACCAAGAACCTCCCACTCACCAACTTTCTCGTTAAATAGGGAACCACCCACAACACCGAATAGTCCATCATGGGAAACAAGGAACAATCATGGACATGATCATATGGAGGAATTTCCACTACCACCACCCTCACCTTTAGTAGAATCTCATCCCACACCTCAAGATGAAACCCCTCAATCATTCGTAGAGCCTCCTCAAAACATCCATTTTCCTCCGGTTCACAATCAAGGCAATAGTTGCCCAAATTGTCTAATCACCCAAGGACTTGTTCAAGAAGTACGAAATGAGTTACATTTCATGTTTAATCATCTTCTTGAAAGATTGGACCAAATCAACAAGTCTACTCATCCTTAGACTCGAGCAATTTGTTGCATTCTAGGCTTTAGTAACTTATTAGTAGAAAATGTATGGCTAGATCATTCTCTTAGTTTTAGAGATTTGTTTGTTATCTCTTGGTTTTATTGAATGATTACTTATATGCCATCTTACTTTGTGTTTATGCTTGCTAATTATATACATATCTCATCTCATTATTAGCATTGTTTGGCATATCTTCATTGCTGAAGAATCTGTCACCAGACAGACGGATCCCTCCAAAATGCCTAGACGGATCCCTCCACAAAGGGATCTGTGATATAGAAGAACAATTTTCTACTAACTTAAGTCTTATTTGCAGGAAATTATGCACTATACTCTTATTTTCTAACCTTTATTTTGTAGATTTTCAAAATATACATGAAGAACTTGACATCATAAAGCTAGGGGGAGCTTTGTGTCAAACCATATTGCAAAACCATTTGCAACATAATCCTTATTTGGATTACACTTCATGACACCCCATTGCAAAGTTGCAATCTTCAAGGGGGAGCATTTTCGTCACAAGGACGAACCATTTGCAAACATAATTGCAAAACATTAGCTTACTTATTTTTATGTACTTGACGCCCTCACAAAGGGATGGACTCGTCAAGGGGGAGTTAAGACGATAACCATTCCCGTCACTTACTCACTTTACATTTTTTCTTTTTACATGTTTTTCTTAAAACTTTGTGTTAGTTTCTTTTCGACGCTCTTTTTGTTTCGACAAAAAGGGGGAGAAGAGAGTAAAAACTCAAATTCGAACTTTTACGAACTTTTTAGTTTTTCCTTAAAATAATTTTATGTTTTGTCATCAACAAAAATGGGGAGATTGTTAATACAAATAAGCCGTAAAAACGTTTATTTATATTTTATGATCTTCTAATGTTTTGTCAATAACAAACGTAAAATCATTTTAACGAAACAAATAAAATACGTAAACCGTTTGAGCCAATAGTTCTCTAACACACTTACGTTTTCACATAAAACACTAAAACAAGTATAAGTGATTTTATGATTTAGCAATACATATGTACAACAACTAGTGTTTACATATTTGGGTAAATATATACTTAAACTAGTATATACTAAAATGGGTAATAAAAACTAACAAATGGTATTGACCCATAACCCATGGTTTCATCCAAACCATTTGACTAGGTACATTGAACTCATGAGATACATTGTATCTAATAAGAAACCCATGGATCAACCCATAACCCATGACCCATGACCCATAACCAAAATACCCATGGGTAAAGAGGAGCGTCCCACGGATCCCTAGCCTTACGCTAGCCGAATCCCTTGTGGGAGGGATCCGTGGGATCCGGGGAACAGTAAGTTTTCTCCTCTATAAATAGTGAGCCATTTCTTCCTTTTGGCTCACCACTTTCACACATACTTTCTCCAAGTATTGTACCTCTCTAACCACTGATCCTAAGGGATCTTTCTATGTAGTTTGTCTTTTGTTTTTGTGTGATTCTCTAGGTTCCTCTAAAAGGCGATATCACCACTTCTTGAAGTCGAGCAAGCTCAAGTCCATGAGTTGCCATGCTTCGTCATCATCAAGACAACTGAGGTTCTCTTGTTGATAGTTCTTTCTTCCTCCGTAGATGTTGTGTTGAAGGCATTAGTGAAGGATGCCGAAAGAGTCAAGACGAAAGCATTAGTGAAAGGTGCTTAAAGTCCGTGTCAAAAGCATTAGTGAAGAATGCTAAAGGTGTCAAGACGAAGGCATTAGTGAAAGGTGCCAAGCGTTGTGTCAAAGGAATTAGGGAAGGATGCCAAAGAATCAAATCAAGTGGCATTAGGGAAGAATGCCTAGGTCGTATAATCGATGAGGTGCATCGTTATACATATAAGTATTAGTTTATTTCCAAGGATGGTGATATCCTTGATGATGTTGTAACAAGGAGTGGATCTCCTTGAGATTAGGTGATGTGTTGTGTTGGGTAGTAGTTCCTCCATAATAATGGAACTAGGTGCTTAGCCTAGTACCTAATAAAGGGTAGGCGACGTTGTGGTAGGTGTGGTTCACCTTGGAGTGAAAGAACCCGGTGGTTAGCCTAGTACCGGAAAAAGAGTAGGCGACGTTGTGAAGGCTTCTTCGCCATAAGGAGATTGGTGTCGTGTAGTGTTTAAGAACTCGAGTAGGTGACTCGAGGAGTGGAGTAGGGCAAGGAAGGTGTCCTTGTATCCGAACTACTATAAATACTCATGTCGTGGTTATGTGCTTCTTACTCTTTATCTTTCATTACACGTTTTTATATCTATCTATCAACGTCCAACATAAACAACCAAATAGATTGACATAAGTCGATCTAAATATTTAAAAAGAAGTTTTAAATTGGTAAAACTATTCAACCCCCCCTTCTAGTTTTCCACATCATGGACTACTATGTCACATTCACAAAAGCTTTTTCTAGCTTATACTAAGTTTGCAAAAAAAAATTCTTTTCAAAAAGTCTTATTTTCATCTTATTAAAAAGTTTCAAAAAGAAAATTTCAAAAAACAAAAAATTAAAAACTTGGAAGTCAGGGGTGAGCAGGCTCGAACCCCTGACCTCAACAAGTTCAACACCTCACACACGCACTCCTTAACCATTAGCGCCGTAGGGACTTACATTCAAGTTTTGCAACATTAATTACTTAGCCCCTTTTTCAAGTTTAAGCTCAATTGTCCTTTTAGCTTATTAACTGCTTATTTAGATAAGCTATTTTTCCACTTTTATTTTTCCTTGAATCCTAATATCTTAAAGTAATTTTTATAAAAATTTCATATTTTTCCGATTAAGTTTAGTATTTTTTTTTTATATAACTTCTTTAGATTAAAAGTGTTTTTAATTCATAAAAAATAAAATAAAAGTCAAAAAAATATCCAGTTTTTTTCTAAAATTGTTTTTAGTCATTTAGGACTTCGAAAAAATAAAATTACACTCTTAGGGTTAAAATTTGAAAATTTGGTTTTTCCGGGCTTGTTACGTTCCCGGTTAAGCTCGTTTTTAGTTTAATTCGCGTTAGGACTTAATTGAGTGTTGTTTTCTTAACTTATGTGCTTACTAGTTGCTTATTTAGTAGTTGCTTTTGTTTAACAATCTAGGATGGATCTATCAATAGGGCTTGTCTCTGTTCTAACAATCTTTAAAGATAAATCAGCAAGAACCTGTTGAGTATGCTCAAACTTTTTCTGAATCTCAACAATTGACTCTGAATTTTGCTTAACACTAGCAACCATAGAAGGAATTTCAGAAAGAATAGATGTTTGTTGAGATATTGTATCTGCTAACATGGTGATTTGATCCTCTAGGCCTTTGTAACGAGTCGCCATACCTTCAGTCATGGTTAATGAAAGCACCAATGTTACCCAATATGCCAATATCACACAATTAAACACCAGTATGTGAAGAGTAAGAAGAGAACGAGGCGTAGAAAGAAAGAAAAAGAAGAAATAGGAAGGAAGGATGAGTTTACTGCCAAAGATATCTTATCTATAACTTACCCATTAGTTATATAAAGAGGATAAGTAACCACATATGTTTTCAAAAGACATGGGACTAAGTGAAGTCCTTGTACTTCAATGTTTCACAATAGCCCTTGAACTCTTTCAAAGGTGTTTGTTTTGCCTCACTTGAAGCACGTTCATTATTACTTGAGCCCGCGTCATAAGATTATAAATTTTGACAAAACAAAAGTATTAAAAAACCACAAAGTACAAAATAAAAAAAGAATAAAAAAGTTGCATTGTCTTGTCAATAAGATAAATTAAAGAATCATATTTGAAGCTAAGGGTAACAACAACACCTCTATTTCATTAACGAATCATATATAGACATTTGAAACAAATCGAGAATTATAGGAATTGCATTATGAATAAACTCAAACACATTAAAGAAATGTTACTTTAATCATGAAAAAAAAAAAGGCCCGAGTTTTTGACAAAACACAATATAGAATAAGCGTGTGCAAAAGCAAAAGCAACACTTGGTTTTGTGGAACATGGATCGTTGGATCCGATCCACCAGATTCACTCTGAAACAAAAGCAACACTTTACTCACTTTTTTTTTTTTGTATTCAGAGAATAATTTTTCTTTTCACTTTTAAATTAAATAAAAATAATAACTATTACTAAATGATAACCTCAGGCTACATATTATTTCCGTATGAACCATCAAAATAGTTTGGCAAAACATGATATTAAACAGAGATATTAATTGTTGAAGTATTAAATTGTAGTGGTGTCAACTTTTTTATTGCGCTTGTTGCAATACCCACTGATGTGTAAGTGTGTAACGGTGTTTTGACACCGACACCAACGAAAACGCATTAAAATAGCTCATATAGCTCGTAAGTCCTAATAGCTGAAATGGATAACTAATAATGGCTATTCAACGGTGATTTTTGTCGCTGGTGATTTTTTTTTCTTATGTTATAAGTTCACCAAAATACAATCGAGTATTGTTATAATCCACTAGGACCTCCATATAATATAATTCCGAGAAACATTAATACATATTATACACTCTAGATTGTGTATACAAAAATTTGTAAAAATGATTTATTCCTTTCATTTAATGAGTCCGGTGACCAGATTTCCAACAAGTAGATGTTTGTGTCATTAACTTGAGTGTATATAATGTAACCTGATTAGACACGAGCTAATAATACCACATTAACGCATCATGCTCCTATGTGTCACCATCAAGGATGCGTCCTTGTTATTATACCGCACCCCCCACAACGCTTCTTACATAGATTTGAAGCTCAAGCTGGTCGTCCCGACTTCTTTTTCTTTCTTTTTGTATGTGTGAAAGTATTGTGTTGGGTATATTTGTGTACAAACGTGATATATTTGAGTGGTAATTTTGGTTGTATTATTACACTATGTTGATGATAATGTTAGTTGAAGAAAGAAAATTTGAGTTGACGGAGTGATCACGGTCAGTATTATCACCGGTCTATGTGTTACCTTGTAAAAGAATATACTTGTACCTTGACACTAAGATAAAATATTCATATCAATTAAGATTTTTTTGGAATGCACCGATTAAAAAAAAAAAAAAAAAAACTTCATATTTAAACAGAAAATTGGAAGTTTTTACTTCCAGTGAGAAAAAACTTTATTAACAAAAGAAAAACCAAAAGTGAAAATTTAAAAGTGAAAACTTAAAACTAATTTGTTCTTTTACGAAGGTTGGAAACTAATTTAAAAAACTTAAAATTAATGTATCTCATTTCTTGTATATTGAAATTAGCTATTAAAATTTGTTATTTTACTTAAAATCATTATATGTTACGATAATTTATAGTTACATTTTGATTTTGTTTACGTTGTATGAATAAATGTTATACGAAACACATAACCAAAATATCACAATCATAATTATGTGCCGCGATAAAATATCACTGCTATTCATGGGTACTCATATAATATCTAGAGTTAATTACATAAATGGTTCCTGTGGTTTGTCGGGTTTTACGGATTTAGTCCCTATACTTTTTTTTTTGCGGATCTCGTCCTTATGGTATTGACCCGTTGCGGGTTTGGTCCCTTGACCAACTTTTCTGTTAGTTTGACCGTCAAGGATAACTAAAATGACACTTATACCCTCGTTTGTCTTAGTCCCCGTGGTTTGTCTCGTATAACAGATTTAGTCCCTAAGTTTTTTTTTTTTTTTTTTTTTTTTAACATTAGTATTAAATTATTAATTCATTTTTTTTTGTAAATTTTTATTTTTATTTCTTATTACATATTTAGTCAAAATTTTTTAAATAATTTTTTTTTTTTTTTTTAAAACCTATTTCAAACTTTTAAAACTTTAAAACTTTAAAAATCTAATAACACAATATTTTCTTAAATTTTAAAAATCTATGTCAAACCTTTAAAACTTTAAAAATTTTAAAAACCTATAATTTTTTTAAATAGTTATGTCAAAACTTTACAAACTATATTTTTTTAGCAATTTTTTTTAACAAATTAAAAATCTAATGATTAAACCTTTTTTTTTTAAATTTAATATTTTAATTTGTTTTTAAAATTTTTAATAGATAAATTTTTTTTTACAATTTTTTAACGGATTATGTCAAAAATTTTACAGAAATGATGTCAACTTTTTTTGTCAAAAAAATTTTATAAAAAAATCTCTTAATTTTTTTTTTTTGTAATTTTTTAACGGATTATGTCTAAACTTTTACAGAAATGATGTCAGCTTTTTTTTTCAAAAAAAATTATAAAAAATATCTCGTAAAATTTTTTTGAAATTTTTTAACGGATTATATCAAAACTTTTACAGAAATGATGTTAACTTTTTTTTTCAAAAAAAATTTATAAAAAAAATCTCGTAAAATTTTTTTGTAATTTTTTAACGGATTATGTCAAAACTTTTACAGAAATTATGTCAACTTTTTTTGTCAAAAAAATTTTATAAAAAAAATCTCGTATAAATTTTTACGAGATTTTTTTTATAAAATTTTTTTGACAAAAAAAGTTAACATCATTTATGTAAAAGTTTTGACATAATCCGCTAAAAAATTATAAATTTTTTTACGAGATTTTTAGTTCAAAATTATAAAATTTTTAATCTGTTAAAAATTAAAAAAACAAATTAAAATATTAAATTTTAATTAAAATTTAAGAAAATTAGATTTTTAAAGTTTTAAAAGTTTTAAAGGTTTGACGTAGGTTTTAAAAATAATAAAAAAAAAATAGTTTTTTTTTACTATTTAAGATAATTTTGACTAAATATGTGATAAGAAATAAAAATAAAAATTTACAAAAAAAATGAATTAAAATTTTAATACTAAAAAAAAAAAAAACCTTAGGGACTAAATCATATATCGAGACAAACCACATGGACCATATGCTAAGACAAACGAGGGTATAAGTGTCATTTTAATCATACTTGACGGTCAAACTAACAGAAAAGTTGGTCAAGGGACCAAACCCAAGAACGGGTCAAAACCACAGGGACAAGATCCGCAAAAAAAAAAGTTTAGGGACCAAACCCGTTAAATGGTGTATCCCTTTTTCTTGAATCTTGAAATTTAAGCCTTTTTCTTGAACATTGAATAATAAGAAAATTTTAAATATTGTTTAATGCTTAAAGCCTCAAACTTTTATTATTTATGTTCATAACTAATAAACTTTTTTCTCGTAAAAACTACAAATTGAACCCATAAATCTTGTATTAAGAGTCACAACAGAACCATTAGATATGAGAAAAACTTTATTAACAACATATATTTCTTAAAAATGAGAAGATCATACTCCTTAACATGTGTATCTTAAAAAAATTGTCGTTAAGTGCGGCATATGGCATAGCAAAATTTTGTTTGTGTAGTTTATCTTAATGTTTTAGAAACTGGTTTTTTAATTGACCCGATCAAATTGTTGGTTCGCAGTTTAACTAGTTTTTTTTTCCCAAATCGCTTTCCAGTTTAACCAGTCAGATCAACTTGAATTTTTAAACACTAATTTATCATACATCCTCTTATAAACACTAGACGAGTACTCGCGCCTAGCGGCAACGGTGTCTAGTTTTCTGCAAAATTTCGACGACCCATAAGTTTCTTTCAACAAACTGTATTTGTAGAGTAAGAGAATCATTTTCGAATAACTATAATTCTGATGCGTGGTTTCATAGCAGCATAAATACACAGTTTTCAAGAAAATTATGTGGTGTCGATCTAAGTGTGGGAGTATATTTCTAATAGGATTGTTTTAACTTTTATGTTATTAAGATTTTAGTAATAATAGATTCAAGCATTACAAAAAACAACAGTATTATGTAGTTGGCAATATTATATTGTAGTTTAGAGGTATAGCCAACGTGTGTAACCGCATTTTCTTGTTTTGTTAGTAATTTTGGCAGTGATAACTTTTTTTTTTACATGTGTAGCGTTTATTATTTGGTGTGTGGCTTTTAAACTTGTGATCTTACAAATTTAATATCACTATAATAAAATTATCTTGTACAATCAATTTGCATATATATTTAAGCATTGTTCAAAGCTATTTGTTTTGGGTATAAATAATTATCGCTAAAGATAATAATACTATTTAATTTTTGTGATTCTAATAAACTTACATAACATTATTGATATACCGGACAAAGGGTTATACAATATATATTAACTTTTAAAAGACGATTCATATATGCTAGTCCTTTAAGTGGTGCAAGACCAACATTTTTCAAAATAATATTATACAAATGACAACGTACATGTGTCAAAGCAAAATAAACAACAAAAAACTACAACTACTTGGTCTATCGTCTTTTCAAATTTGTCACGAGTTTCATAACTACTGCATCATTTCTCATATAATTTTGTCAAATTTGAAACCTGGTTCGACCCGGGTGGTTCAACCGGTTGAACCGTTGCGGTCAAAAAAACAAGTCAATTTAAACCAAATCAATCCGACAGGTTGGGTCGAAAACAAGTCAAATTAAATCGGGTCAACTCGCCGGGTTTGAAGCGTCCCGGGTCAACCCGGTTTTCGATGTGTATTATTAATTTCCTTTTGAAATATATGTCTTCAACATTTCCAGTTTTAGTTTCAACTTTTCACTTTTTACTTTTTTGTTTTCCCTTTATGTATAGTATATAGCAGGGTACTTGAGCGTTTTGGCTACGGGTACCCTGTGACGATTAACCGCAGAAATAGATCTCGATGAGACCTGATTCACCAGTTTGTATCGGTTTCAACGAGTCCTCTCTGGTTCGTTTTCGGATGGCTTTTATTGGTTAGCCGAACCGGTTCCCGGTTGAACACGTTGGTCTGGTCCGGTTCGGTTTTGTGTGTTTTATTAATTTGTATAATGTGTATAATAACATGTACTTTTCATTTTAGGGTGTTTTAAAAATATTATTAATTGGTGTGTTTAATTATTTTATATTTTGGATTATATTGTAGCTTCTTTAAATTGTACGTTATGAAAATTTTATTGTACTTTTTAGTAAGGGGTGTTTTACTTGGTTGTTTTTAATTTGGTAGATGTGCTTTTAATTGGTTGTACAATGTGAATAAATTATTGTACTTTTATGTAATGGGGTGTTTTAATAAGAGTATTAATTACACTGTACATTTCTCTCTCATTTGACCAATTTCAACAATTCAACTTTTCAACTTTTCACATTTGACCATTTTTCTATTATATATAGTATAGATATACACTTCAATGTTCATATTTATGTGAACCTCGCTCCAAGAAAATAATGACTATGGTAAAATACATCATTAGTCCTTACAGTTAGGGCGGAATGCAAATTCGTCCTTAGCTTTCAAAAATTACACCAAACCTCCCAAAGATCACGATTCTGGGGCGCCGGTGATCAAAAATCCTAACGCTCATTAAAAATCTCGTTAGCTGCCAGAGTTTTTAGTCTTTTCAGGATTTTATGTCCAAACACTCTATACATCATTAGTCCTTACAGTTAGGGCGGAATGCAAATTCGTCCTTAGCTTTCAAAAATTACACCAAACCTCCCAAAGATCACGATTCTGGGGCGCCGGTGATCAAAAATCCTAACGCTCATTAAAAATCTCGTTAGCTGCCAGAGTTTTTAGTCTTTTCAGGATTTTATGTCCAAACACTCTATAACACATATAGTCCCTGAAATTTCTTATTCTCGAATTCAAAAAATAAAATAAAAAATTGTCGTTTCTTTATTGTTTTTTTACCATTTTTTAACCGTTCTTTTTCCTTTTTCTCAAAATGCTTTTAATTTCATATAGAGACAAAACAATCTAAAATCTCATACCACACAAATTCAATTTATCACCACAATTCTTGTGGATTGTTCACTTTCTCATACCATCGAGAAAATTAAACCCGAGTAATATAGATTGATGAGGATAGGCATCGTTCGCAAGCGATTATCTAAACAAATGTGATATTTACAAATGCGAGCAAAGCTAAAATAAAGATGATTGGAGCATATATGAAATGCAAATACGTCACACATGCTAAACGTGTTTTTCTTGAGATTTTTCTTTAAAAAGAAGCTAAGAATGATTATGCAATTTCTTCGGATTTGTTTTTTTTGTTGGACAAAATAAACAATCATATGAGTGCTAAAATCATTTTGATTCACAATATAGGATAATGTAATTTATATTTACTGTTTTCTATAGTCTATTATGCTTTCTTATATAAATGTAATGTTTTTTTATGTTTTGTGTTTCGGACCATACACCTCCATCACTAATGCTACTTATAATGGTGAATCATTCTTTTACGGTTTGAGAACCCAAACCAAAATAAAAGTTTGTCGCGAACCATTCTTTTACGGCTCATTTCTTTCTTGATTGGGTTTTTGGAATTCATAAAAAAAAATGCTATTTGGTTTTGGATTGCAATTGTCGGATTGAGATCGTGTTTTGGATGCTAACATGTTGCGATTGGATTTTGGAATTACTAAAAATTTAGTTTGATGAAAATCAAGGATCGTGTTATATTTAAATTATTTAAAGTTGGAATTACAGAATTACAGAAAACGTAGTTTCTATTCAAAACTTAGTTAGTAACTTCGAAATAAGATGGTTTATTTTGATGTTATTGGTAGGTTTTGGAGGAGACTGAGAATGGTGAAAATGGTGGTAGCGGGTGGCTGTGGTGGTGGTGTTGTGGCGGCGATGGTAATTCATCACGAGGGCCAACAATAGAGCTCAGGGACGACATCTGGCTTCATGGACAGTGTTCTAAGCTCTCATCGAAACCGGATGTGGTTCTATTACGAACGTAATTACTTCTAATAAACCAATTTGCATAAATGTGAAATGAGATTCCCATTTGGTATGAATCACATTCAATAGATTAATCACGTTTTACTTCAACGCAACTTACTTTTGATTATTGCGACGAAGTCTATGAATCAACCAAAGTGAATTGACGAGGCCCGAGTTTGTAATATTTTGTAGTAACCAAGGCTTCGTTTTGAAAACTTTTTAAGAGAACTGGCGGTTTAATATCTGAGATGAGATTTTTAATATAATTGGGTTAGTAAAGAACATATATTTTCTAGTAGGTATAAACAAGGAATATGAAATCATAATACTCTTTAATTTGATCGCAAATTCTGTCACAACACACAAATTTAATCACATATTCAGTCATGTAATAAACACCGAAAAAACTGTCATACGTCATATATATTGAATTGACATTTGCTTCGCAATATTCATAGTTATTTGCATTATTCGTTTGTGCTTCGTAACGATATTTGAAATGAAAGGAGATAGAAATGTAGCTACTTTATGCGTCAAACATTCAACAGACAAAACATTATTTATTAAATATATTAAAGTACATAATGTAAAATTAATCTTGTTATTTAGATATAAAAAGGGTTTGGAATTAGCAATATGATACAAGGGTCAGGATCCGGTGAGAAGAATAAGAAATAATTATAACCACATATTTGAGATGCATCGACTTGAATTAGATGCATCTCTATTCATTTATATGCATAACACTTAGGGCCCGTTTGGTTCGGCGGAATCCTAAGGATTCTGGTGGAATTGGAATCCAATTCCATTTCATAACGTGTTTGGTTGAGAATTTTAAAGAATTTGGAATCTGAATTCCATTCCTTACTGTGTTTGGTTGGCAAACGGAATAGAATGAAATTCCTCCAAAATCCCATATATGTGGAATTCAACATTCCATGGCTATATGAGAAGGATTGTTTTCAATTTCATGGAATTCATATTATGTTTATTATTGTCATTGCTATTATTATTATTATTATTATTATTATTTATTTATTTTATTTATTTATTTACTTTATTTTTATTATTTATTATTTATTATAATTTTTTTTAATTTTCTTTTTATTTTTTTATTTATTTTATTATTATTATTATTATTATTATTATTATTATTATTATTATTATTATTATTATTATTATCGATCATTTAATTATTATTGTTATTATTATTATTTTTTATAAACAACCATGTTATTAAGATTTAAAAATTATTATTTATTTAAAA
Organism: Chrysanthemum makinoi; assembly: GCA_910596185.1. Classification (NCBI taxonomy): domain Eukaryota; kingdom Viridiplantae; phylum Streptophyta; class Magnoliopsida; order Asterales; family Asteraceae; genus Chrysanthemum; species Chrysanthemum makinoi. The sequence goes on along the minus strand of OU343219.1, from coordinate 84,729,151 downwards.
TTGAATATAAATTATTATTTATCTAAAAAAATTTATTATTATTATATTTAAAAATTATTTTTTTTTAAATTAAATATAATTTATATTACATCTTACTTTTTTAATTTATACTTTAAAAAATACAATTGTCTTTTATATAAAAAAATTATTTATTTAATATATTAGTTTATATAATATTATTTAAAAAATTATTATTATATTTTGATAAGTAATTTATTTATTAAATAATATTTAGTTTATTAATCTTAAACTAAAATTAAATTTTAAATATTTTAATATAATTGTTTTTTCTCATTTCATTCTTCCAACCAAACATGCGCTAGTATTTGCAGATTTCAATTCCGTCAGATTTTAAATCCTAAGGATTTCAATTTCTAACATTCCATTCCTTCAAATTTCAATTCCTTAAACAAATTCCAATTCCGTCAAAAACATTCTGCGAACCAAACGGGCCCTTAGTTTCTAAAGTGATTTTGAAGTGAAAACGGTGCAAAGTAATACTAGCAACAAATTTTACCCGCGGACGAAAAATACACAAGATTCGTCTAACTTGATGAAATGCATCTAATATATGTATATGCATCTAATTTTTAGTTAGAAAATATACTATGATCCATCTAAAAGATTAATGATCTATCTAATTCAAATTGATGCATCTTTAATGTGTAGTTATAGTTATTTCACATCCATCTTATTTTAAGTATTTTTATCATTTGATCCTTAATCTATGATACAAAAGTAAATATGAAGTTGGAAATAAGCGTGATTTTAAGTTAAAAAAATGCAAATTTCCCTATCTATATATATACTACATTATAAAGCATTTGAGACATTCCTAAAAAGGAAGGCTTAAAAAATTAAAATTCAACACTTGTTAATAATGGCAAATTTTAATAAGTACATCTATAATAGCGTTTGTTGCAACACTTTAAAGCTCTTTTTTAGACATGTTTCTAAAATTAAAAAAATACAAAGTAATTTAATATAAGAAAAAAAACGTCCATAACAATAAATACCTAATAAATGTTATTTTTAAAACACCCCTAATATGAAAAATACTTGTTATTATACATATTGTACAAACTAATAAAACACATAAATCTTCATGCAATTTATATGTAAACAAGTTCATAGTACATATGGTTTTAAAAAACGGACCGGGCCAACGGGTTCATCCGGGAACCGGAGTCACCACCGATTCGGCTAGCCCATAAAAATCGTCCGAAAACGATATTGTTAAATCAACAGAGTTTAAAAATGCATACTTAAATATTTGAATATTAATAATTATACTCTTTAAAGTAACCCACATGATTTATTGAATATTTATTTTTATAAGTAAGATTTTGCTTGTATCATCCATCTATGTGGGACAAATTTAACAAACATTATTTTTGAGAACTAAATTTTCTTAGTATAATGTAAGTGATTTTTAAAATTCGCTATGATGTTATTATTTATAGATAACTTATGACTACATGCTATTGTCAACTACTTTTATCGCATACATTTACAATATACCTAGTACTAACTCATTATTGTCACGACATCACGTGGATAATATACAATTTTTATATGAAAAATTTTGTTATTGCATAACAGTATTCAAAACTAAAATTATCGTCGTCTATATATCTATTGTATTGTAAAATATAAAACTAAAAAAAAAATTCGCTGAATATTTTAATTGTATTGCACCCGCCGCTGCAACGCACGGGTAACCCTGCTAGTTATTTATAATGCATGTATCACTTTTCCCTAAACTTAAAATCCTTAAATTTGAGTAATGTGTAAATCCTATAATACCATTGATTAAAAATGATAACAACATTCATCATTGAATTAATATTTTATATATTATTTAATTCTTAAACATTTATTATTTTTCACTTATAATGCATAATTTTTTTCTCAAGTGACTACAAATTGAACCCGTAAGTGTTATTCAAGAGTCATACCAGAACTACAAATTCACAAGTACAATTAATTGCCGTCATACACCGTCGCTTTGCGCCGGTTATCTAAATATGAAACATGTATGTGTTTTCTTGTAATTTATAAAACTTAAAAATGAGTAATGTTTAATCTCTATAATACCCTTTCAAACTTAAATTACTACATAAAAATTCAAACAATGTTTCTTTAGTGAAATAGTCGCATAAATTCTCACCCAAAATTTTTTGAAAAAAGCTTAACAACTTTTTTCTAAAGTAGTTTCTAAGATAGAGATTTTTTTCTTCTTATGTAACTCCAACAATAATTATTTTAAAAATTCATTTACAAACTCTATTAGTATTATATAAAACAACATATTACAACTCTTTTTTTTATTAGTTTGAAAGTTCATAATTGGATGAAAATAAATAACCATACAACTATAAGAACTTGCAGCTATTAAATCTCGTTGCTATACACTAATAAATTAACGATTTAAAAACGGTTTAATATCACCGATGGTCACTGAACTTCGCCTGATTCTCACATTTCGTCCCCCAACTCTTTTTAGTGGCGTACCTAGTCCCCGACATTTCACGAAATTTCACCGTCGGTCCCTGGTTACCCATTTTGGCTAACATTCGTTAAATTTCGACGTTAGTTGACTAGTCAAGGGGGTATTTTTGTCTTTATGTACTTGTGGAGTGATTGATTGCGCCTATTTATACATAATACTAGGTTAGTCGATTTTATACCCAAGAACACACACCAACACAGAAATTCCAAACATATAAAACTTGAAACAATGGCAGCAAATGAAAACTCTCAAAATGATAAGAAGAGTATGAGTTTCTGTTAAACAACTATCTGCTTTTTGACACAGTCTTAGATGTTTTTAGGGATGAACCCTATGGGTCGTATAGGCAAGTGGATGAATGGATGAGGAGCAGGATTCTTAATTGGCTGGGGACAAAAGACTTCTACAGGGATGAGATTTTGGGACATAATGATGTGGAGGAGGAAGAAAATGAGGATGAGGGGGATCAACAAGAAGAGGAGGAAATTCAAAGTGAGGTGGAGCATCAAAATGAAGTGGTGCAGCAAAGTGAGGATGAGGAGGTTCAAAGTGAGGTGGTGCAGGAAAATGAGGAGCATCAAAATGAGGTAGTGCAACAAGTGGATAATGCTACCGGGTTTGAAGATGTTTATGATTTGAAAAATGGGATTAGGGGTCTTGAAATTTTGTTTCAATGACTCAAGGAAAGGAAGGAAAGCGAGGGAGAGAGCTTTGGTTCTAACAATTGGAGTGAGATGGAGTCAAGTAGTTTATGATGATGGTCTTTGTATGTTTTTAGTTTTTTGGTTGGATAGTTAGATGTATCAAATGGTTGTAACTTTTAAAACATATCAATGAAAATTTTGGTTTTTAATTTATTGTTTATGGTTGCTTGTGAATTACCAAATATGTTTTATTTAAGGAAGTCAACAAACAAAAGATTGCATAAGGGTAAGTGGTGAAATTAATCCTGAGGGTTTATGGGCAAAGAGGAATGGTTTTCTGTGTTTCCCCTGATGTTAAAGGGTTGTGGTCAACAAACTCATGAAAAAAAATGAAAAAGCGGCCCGCTGGACCTTGGATTATTCTGATTGGATCTCTAACCGTCCTCGTACCGAAAAAGGATGGGAAGGACTTTTCTTTTAGAAAGCTAAACTAAATAAAGCCTTTTGTTTTCTTGGATAACATCAGTCTTTGTTTAAAAATTTTGTTGTTATCTTGTTTTGCAGGCCATTCAAAATAGAAGAGACCTTGTATCTTGGAGTTCTAACTGTATGACTCTACCTATGGTAACCTCATAGGTTGTTCCAATTTGGCCTTTGGGGGAATTGGACAACTATGTTTAGCTAAGTAGGAGGTGTTAATACAAATATCGTCATTAAACGTTATTTATATTTTTGATCTTTACCTAAGTTTTGTTAACGACAAAAGTAAATTTAATTTGTATAAAAGCTTAAAGGTTGTCAAGTTTAATAGATATTAAAACAAGCTTTTTCAAACAATATATTCATCATTCAAGCATTTACATTTATGATTAGTAACATCTTGATATGACTCTAATCATTATGTATGATAATAGTTTTTAGAATGTGTTAGGTTCTTAAAACCAAACACTACTTAAGTACTTGCATATTTCTAAAAATAGAAATACAACATATGACATCATGGAAATCATTGGAAGATTTCATTAGATATTTTGTGTGGATTTGTACTCTTCATATCTTGCACAATCTCACTTAGATAGAGTTGACTTTAGCAATGATTTGATATCTTGGTCTGACCGGCGGTACCAAATTGGTACAGGCGGAACCCTTTAAGGGTTCCGCGGTCCGTGGACGCTCCTGTCCATTTTGGCTATAAATAGCAATGACAAGCCAAGTAGTTTTTCATCCCTTTCTAACATACTCTCATACATATCTTCTCTATAACCTTTCTAACTCGGCCATATCATATTAGTGATCTCTTTTGTAGCAAAGAAGATCAAGTCACATTCAAGCTTCAAACGAGAAGTTGGAAGTCTTGTTTGTTTAGTGTTGTATGATCTTGTGTTGATTCATACTTCATTGTTGTATTAAACCATCATAATCTTGTGAGTGTGAGTGGTTAGTATTTTAGTCCTCAAAATACATTGTGTGTGGGAGTGGTTGTACCCTTGGAAAGAACTCGACATCTAGCTTATTGTCGGAAATAGTGTAGCGTTTAAGTGTAAAGGTTTTCTCCGCCGGTGAAAGGAGCTTGTTGACTAGTGAAGTTAAACACTCGAGTGTGAGACTCGAGGAGTGGAGTAGGGCAAGGAAAAAGAGTCCTTGTAGACCGAACCACTATAAACAACTTGTTGTGGTTTGATCATTTCTTTCCTTATTTACTCTTTACATATTGCTTGCATATTTCATTAACATATCTAAGATCAATATCAATTGATCTTTCAATAAGTTTCAAAACAAAGTTTTTAATTGGTAAACTATTCAACCCCCTTCTAGTTTTCTACAATTGGTATCAGAGCCTCGTTGCTCAAGAATTTCTAAAATAATTTGTATTTTATAAACTTGAAACGATCCATGGATTCTCAAAACTTTAAAGAAGGGCAATCTATGCAAAGACCACCACTCTTTGAAACCAATGGATTTATCTATTGGAAAAACCGTTTTGAAACATATGTAAAATCAAAAGATATAGATCTTTGGTTTATTATTGTTAAAGGGGATTTTAGTTCTACAACAAAGGATATTTTCGTTGATGAACAAAAGAAATTAGTTGCTAAAAATAATGAAGCTAAAATGATGCTTTATAATGCTTTACCTAGAAAAGAATATGAAAGAATTTTTATGTGTGAAACCGCCAAAGATATTTGGGAATCTTTAATTGTTACACATCAAGGTAATTCACAAGTCAAGGATAACAAAATTGATCTTCTTGTTCAACAATATGAACAATTTGTTATCCCCAAAGATGAAACCATTGATTGTGGCTTTGCTCGCTTTAATACTATTATTACATCACTTAAAGCACTTGATGAATCTTTTCGTAGTAAGAACTTTGTCACGAAATTTCTTAGAGCACTCCATCCCAAATGGAGAGCTAAAGTGACCGCCATTGAAGAATCAAAAGATCTCTCAATAATGTCACTAGACGAGTTGATCGGTAACCTCAAAGTACACGAAATGGTGATGGAGAAAGATTCGGAGATCATCAAAGGAAAAAGGGAGAAGATCAAATCCGTTGCTCTAAAAGCAAAAGCGGAATCAAGTGATTATGACGAATCTTGCTCTGTAGTGAAGATGAGGAATATGCCATGGCCGTTAGAGATTTTAAGAAGTTCTTTAGAAGAAGAGGAAAGTTTGTAAGACAACCTCGAGAAGAAAAGAAGCCATTCCCAAAAGATCGGGATGACAAGAAGGGTAAAGGTGAAAGAAAATGTTTTAGATGTGGTGATGCAAGTCACCTCATAGGAGAATGTCCCAAGCCACCTAAAAGCAAAACTCAACGAGCTTTTGTAAGTGGTGCTTGGAGTGATAGTGAAGACGATGAAGAATCAAGCAAGGAAGAGATCGCTCTAATGGCACATGAGTCAAATGAGGTACTTTCCGACTCTTCTTATTCTTCTATTGATGATGACACTTTGCAAAAACAATATAATCAATTGTGTGAGCTAAGTCTAAAAATCATAACTAAAAAAAAAAATTTTAAAACCAAAAAGGAATTTTTGGAAAATGAAGTTTATGAGTTAAAAGAAAAAGCAAAACGACTTGAAAAGGAAAAGCAAATGACGATGATTGTAAATCATGTCAAGAGCTTAAACTTGAAATAGAAAAACTAAAGCTCACACAAGATGTTTTAATCGAAAACAATTCTAAATTTAAAAGGTTTAACAAGAACATCGCTCTTGCCGATGAAATAGTTAAAATTCATAAAACACCATGAGACATGAATGGGCTAGGTTTTAATGAAGTATTAATTCCAAAGAGTCAAAACAAAACGACCAAAAAGGACGAACAATCAAAACCTGCTGATGCAGCACGGACCGACGGAACCAAAATAAGGGTTCCGTCCGTTGAACAAATGGTGCCGTGGGTACTTCAAGAGGACGTAATGTTCGTAATACGGACCGTCATGAATTTGTAAAAGTAACAAAGAAAACCAAGGATAATGTTAAACTAAAACCACCATGTTACATCGAGAGTAGGACTTGCTAAAAATGAATTTAGATCAAAAACTACTCAACAACGACATAAAACACCTTTTGCCAAACGCCCCTTTCCTAAGAGCAACCACAACGTACAACCCAACTACCAACACAATGGTTGGAATCAAAACTTTCCTAGACCATATCAAACTCCAGATTACATGCCATGGAACTCTTACCCATCATTTCCATACATGAATCAAATAAATGGTATGTTTAACCCAAACGGACCCATGAGATATTGGGGACCAAATGCTTGAGTTATTTGCTTCTTAGGTATGCTTGAAAGTTGGATTGGAACCTGATGAATGGATAAAAGATAGTGGATGCTCACGACACATGACGGGCAACAAAAGTCTCTTCTCATCATACCAAGAGTATGACGGAGGTACTGTCACCTTTGGTAGCAATCTCAAAAGCAAAATCATTGGCAAAGGTACGATCGCTCATAACTCCCTAACTATTGAAAATGTTGCTCATGTGGATAGGTTAGGATTTAATCTACTTAGTATTAGCCAATTATGTGATAAAAAGTATAAAGTACTATTTGATGAAAATGGTAGTAAAATACTAAAAGATGGTATCACCATAGCTAAAGGAGTTAGGAAAAATAACATATATGTCATGAAAATAGATAAAACATATAATGACAAACTTTGCCTAACAACATTAGACGATAGCTCATCTCTTTGGCATAGACGCTTAGGTCACGCTAATATGAGACTTATACAAAACCTATCTTCAAAAGAGCTAGTTAGGAATTTACCAAAACTAAAATATGACCAACACTTTTGCGACGCTTGCAAAATTGGTAAACAAACCCATAGTAGTCACAAATCTAAAAATATGGTGTCCACATCTAAGTGTCTAGAATTATTACATATGGACTTGTTTGGACCATCCGCTATAAGAAGCTATGGAGGCAACTTATACACTTTGGTCATAGTAGATGATTACTCAAGGTTTACTTGGACGTTGTTTTTGAAAACCAAAAATGAAGCTTTTGATAAATTTGAAATACTTAGCAAGAAAATTCAAAATCTTCTAGGTGTTAAAATTGTGTCGATCCGAACGGATCATGGTCGTGAATTTGACAACGAAACTCAATTTGGAAACTTTTGTGATACAAATGGTATAACACATAACTTTTTCGCTCCACGAACACCTCAATCAAATGGAGTAGTAGAACGTAAAAATAGAACAATTCAAGAAATGAGTAGAACAATGCTTAATGAACAAAACATTCCTCAAAAGTTTTGGTGTAACGCCGTTGACACTTCTACATATATTTTGAATAGAGTCTTAATACGTCCTTTCTTAAACAAAACACCATATGAACTCTATAAAGGTAAAAAGCCTTAGGATATTTTAGAGTCTTTGGTTGTAAATGCTTTATTCTTAATACTAAAGATTATCTCACCAAGTTTGACCCAAAGTCTTATGAAGGTGTATTTCTTGGTTATTCTCAAACTAGTAAAGCTTACATTGTCCTAAACAAAGAAACAATGATAGTCGAGGAATCGTTGAACATAACATTCGACGAAAGTCCACCTCCCTCTAAGACATCACCTTTGGTAGATGATGACTTAGTTGAAAGTCAAATGATAGAAGGTCAAGAAATAATTAATAATAACAAGGAAGATGAACCATTAAATAAAGAAATTGTAAACATCAAAGAATCTAAAAGTCATCCTTTAGAAAAGGTCATAGGACAACTAAATCAAAGAACCTTAAGGTCACAAGCCCAAAATCAAAGTAATTATTTTGTTTTGTATCCACCATTGAACCAAAAACATAAATGAAGCAATAAAAGATGAATCATGGGTAATTGCCATGCAAGAAGAATTAAACCAATTCGTTAGAAATGATGTTTGGAAATTAGTTCCAAAACCTAAAGATCAAACTATAATTGGAACAAAATGGGTTTTCTGAAATAAAATGGATGAAAATGGGATAGTATCTAGAAACAAAGCTAGGCTTGTAGCGCAAGGTTATAATCAACAAGAGGGATTGATTATGATGAAACTTATGCACCGGTAGCTAGGCTTGAGTCTATTAGAATATTGCTTGCTTATGCATGTGCCTATGATTTTAAATTATTTCAAATGGATGTTAAAAGTGCTTTTCTTAATGGGTTTATTAACGAAGAAGTGTATGTTGCTCAACCTCCCGGTTTCACCGACTTTGAGAAACCACATCATGTCTTCAAACTCAAGAAAGCATTGTATGGTCTTAAGCAAGCACCAAAAGCTTGGTACGACCGACTTAAGACTTTTCTTATTGATAACAAATATACTATGGGATTAGTAGATAATACTCTTTTTACCAAGAAAAGGAAATCACATATTATCATTGTTCAAATATATGTTGATGACATTATATTCGGATCAACTTGTCAAGAATTATGTGATGATTTCTCTAAAATCATGCATGACGAGTTTGAAATGAGTATGATGGGTGAGTTAAATTTCTTTCTAGGACTTCAAATTAAACAACTAGAAGATGGCATATTCTTTAACCACTCTAAATATATAAAAGACATGCTTAAGAAATTTGGTCTTGAAGATTCCAAACCAACTAAGACACCCATGTCCTCGGACACTAAACTAACCAAGGATGAGGAAGGTGAATCCGTAGATAACACTAAATATAGAGGAATGATTGGTAGCCTACTCTATCTTACGGCTAGTAGACCCGACATTATGTTTAGTGTTTGTCTATGTGCTCGCTTTCAAGAAAACCAAAGGCATCACACTTAGAAGCCTTAAAAGGATTTTTAGATACATTAAGGGAACAACGTGTTTAGGATTATGGTATCCCAAAGGAACGGGTGTAGAAACCATAGTGTATGCCGACTCGGATCATGCCGGTGACTATGTCGATAGAAAAAGTACAAGTGGTATTTGCACTTTTGTTGGACATTGTCTCACCTCATGGTTTGCAAAGAAGCAAACGGCCTTAGCCATCTCAACTACTGAAGCTGAGTACGTCTCAGCCGGCAAAGCATGTCCACAAGCTCTTTGGATGAAGCAAGCGCTCGTAGATTACGGAATTCATCTCAACGACATTGTGATACTTTGCGACAACAAAGGAGCCATCGATCTTAGCAAGAATCCCGTTCAACATGCTCGTACAAAGCATATTGAAATCCTCCATCACTTTCTTCGCGACAATGTTCAAAAAGGAAACATTTCAATCGAGAAAGTATCCTCCCAAGACAACATTGCCGACATCTTAACTAAGCCTCTTAAACGAGAACCTTTTAATCTTCTTAGACTTGGTTTAGGGTTAATGGAACCAAACATGTAGGATAAACATAGCCTAAAACATTAGAATAGTCAAAACAAAAGAAATTTGTCTTGTATCCGCATGTAGCCACGGCACCAACGACAACGGACGGAACCAAATATTTGGTACCGTCTGGTCCGTGGTATCTACAGAAGCAAAACAGTTACCTACAAATCATCCTCTTCCTCAAAACCCACTTTACCAAAACGTGTAAAACTTAAACCAAGCTCATTATTGTCACCTTCCCACTCACTAATCACTGAAGATAACATCATTGTAAGTATCCTAACTACATTTATCTCTTAATTCTGAGTCTAGGATTCTTATTTATGCACAAAACTATCACAAATCATTACATGGGGTTTTATGTATGCTTTTATACCAAATATGAATTCAATTGGCAAATTGCATAACTAGTCATTGAAATTAGGTACTACATTATCATATTGCATAAACAAATCATGCTTCCCACTAATTGATAGATAATGAATATAAGGCCTTATTCAAACAACCAAACACCCCATGTCAAAAGTTTTGAAAAGCTTCTCACTTGTAGGAAAACAATTTTTTCATTGCTAATACAAATAGAAACGTTAAATTTTCATCACTTGCATGCTCTTGAATACTAAAGGTATTGCATAACTAATATGCATTCCCGGGTATATTCAAATGAAGCCACATTGAATTAGGAGCATTTGGGTTATCTCATGGTATTTGCCAAACACCCCTCTAAAACCATTTTGTGCATAAAATGAGTCGAGATAACCGCAACTCCAAATTGTTTTCATATAGGCACACACTAGAACCAAAAACGTTAAAACTTATTCTCATTTTTAACATATCAATTCTTATCCTTAGGAATAACCATGGTAGCCGCAAGATTCTATGATCACAAAGACACCCTTAACTACATTCCCAAACACCACAAAACCAAAGGACTTACCAAGGAACAAGTAGAAATATTTAGGGGTCTAGAATCAAGGTATTTCCATGAGGGTAGAACCATTCACTCATCCTTCCTTGAAAATACCAACCTTCGTGAAGAACTAGCCGCCATTCAATTCGACTGTCTTCTTGACATCGATGAACCAATTTGTCCTAGGTTTGTGTTAGAATTCTATGCTAGTGTGACCGGCTTTAGTGATGAAGACGATGATGAATTTTGTCTTAGGTTTAGAATCAATCAAAACGACTACACCATCACCTTAGCCAACTTTGCTCAAGTGCTAGGAATTCCCAACCGAGGGACTTGTCTCTACTCGGATAAGTGGTCACTCACCGCTCTTGATGCTATCAATGACCACACTCTTCCCTACCAAACCCTTGGCCGACAAGGATGTCATCCGTGAACACCTATTTAATCCAAAGGGTGATACAACCCGAGTTACCCGAAAGGGAAAGGAGGTAAACCGAGATCCATATGGAATGGAGCTAAATGAACTTAAGCCCAAATTTAAGAAATGGGAGGAGCTACTTAGAGCCAACGTCATTAGCACCATAGGAAATAGGGATCACATTAACGCTTGCCTTTGTCATATGCTCTACAACTTGTCCACCCGTCAACCATTCAATTTAGCTTACTACATCGCTAGGAGAATGATTGATATTCCAACTCAAGGATCGGTTGCTCTTCCATACGGGATGCTCCTCACCCGTCTCTATAGAAACTTTGCACCAATTCGACCAAGTCCAAAAGGGATGCATCTTCACTATGAGCTCATCCCTCACATCTTTGTACCTTTGAGTGATGCACGAGTTGCTAAGACAAAAGGCAAGAGAGCAAAACCTCCAACTCCATCATCATCATCATCAAATAGCTCCGAGGATGGTCTTCCAAGCTCTCGTCTTCCGCCTCATGAGTATTATGCGTCTCTTCCCGAGATAGAGAATGAATCAGCGGAATTCAAGCAAACTAAGGGAATGTTCAAGTGCCTTGGTAGGATGATGAACAAGATCTACAAGAAGTTGGACAAATAAAGGTCCATTAAGGAGTGTTTGGAACAATACATTATCGTTAATGTTTGATACAATTTAGTTGTTTTTATTATGTAGGATGATAATATAACCTGAAACAATGGTGAATGCTAACAATCTTATGCACGGGGATAGCACAAGTATGCTATCAAATTTTACCCATTTTCACTATAATGTGAAAATCATAAAGCCTTGCTCAAAATACATGCTCCACTATGTTTATATATGTGTTATTTACTTTTCCTAACTAGAAATGTTTAGTGTCACATGTTTTGAGAAGAATTTCGGTTTCGAAAAGTCCCCACACCTAAAAACTAACTCGTCTACTTTTCTCACATGGATCGACGGCACCAACGTTTTGGTACCGTCCGTTATGTGAATTGGTACCGCCGTACCATGCAGGACCGACGGCACCCTTTTAGGTTCCGCCGTGTATGATTTTGGTGCCGTGGATCCTTCAGGTAACTTTCTCAATTTCGACTATTTCGTGATTCCAAATTACCATTCAATGCTTATAAGTCAATCCTAACTTGCTTATACTCTTATTAGAACTAGTATAATTCACTTAGGTATATAAGAAATCCATTTCCCACCAAAATTCAAAATTTGAAAAATCCACCCAAGGAGCCCTTTTGCATAAAGGAAGGAACCAAATTTTGGTACCTTCAAATCCGTGGGTGATCTGAATATTAGGAAATTCCACTCATTAGAACACATTTATTGCAAATCTTTTCTTCTTCACTCCATCTCTCTTGAATGGCTTGACTTGGGTGATATGACTAGCATTCAACCCACTTCCAAATCATTAGGAACCTCATCTCTTCAATGGTTTAACATCAAATCAAACACATTTCTCCATAATTTTTCACTTCTATAAATTGAGAGGTTTTACCATGATCATCCTCACACCTTCTTCATTCTTACTATTATCTAGCAAAGAAAAACCCAAGTCAAAAATGACAAAATCATCTCCTAAACCTTGCAAGAAAACCGCTAGAATAAGTGTGAGGCCTTGTTGCTTCGTTAACCTTAGCTCCTCATCCGAGTCTTCTCCACTCACAATCTCATCTCCCATCCGAGATGATACAAGCCTTACCTTAGCCACACCTACTCAATCACACATTGTGATCACCACTCCACCACCAACAAAAACACCAACTTCACCTCCACCCGCACCCATCCAAACATCCAAAACACCCTCACCACCTTCACCAAGGTCTCCAACTCTCATTCCTATGGAGTTATTTTCCACTCCACCAACTTCACCAAATCCTTTCTTTGAGGACTTGGATGACTTGCCTCCTAGGCCAAATCATCCACCACCATTGCCATCCTTTGGCTCAATTGAGCGGATGGCTCATGAGTCACCTCGGTCATCCTTTGACCCAAACGCCCCATTAGGGCCTAAACCTCTTCTCTTCCACCCCATTCACAAAGACATTCATGGTCCTTTGTATGGGGATCATTCACTCCCCACATCAATGTCCCTTCATCTTGAGGACATTGAGGAGTGTATGTGGGATGCCAATCCCACTAGAGAGGAGATTCAAGCGTAACTCCACAACCTCCACCAATTCAAAGGCATGGTGGACTCACTGAGTGAGACAATGCAAATGCAAAGTGCTTTGCTTGCTTCCATCATGACCACCCCAAACATTTCCACCAACACCAACACATCTACCATTCCACCACCACAACCTCCCCAAACATACTACCCCCTAGGCATGGTTGCTCAACTTGTGAGCAAACAGCCCAAACCGTTGATAGGACACGGGTTATGGTCCTTGACTTTCAAGAAGAAATGAGGTTCATCCTCAATCATATCCTTGAGTGCCTCAACGCTCTTTCTCATCCACCATCTAATTAGGATGGTCATAGTTTAGCATTTCTAGTTCTTCTTTTCTTAGGATTATTTTTTTTCTTGTACTAAAACACATCATTGTGTTCCCATTTCATGATCTTTATTCATGAAAATTTTAACTAATGAATAGTGTTTTTATTATATTGTTGGTGCTTTTACATAGTGTTTGGAAATGCTTGTGAATGATCATTATTACTAACATTTTTTGTAGCTTTATTTTCACAATCCATGTATCTTCCCATTAAGCACCCAATTTAGGGGAGCTTTGATCAAGGGGGAGATAATGGCTCGGGCTCATTACATTCCGCATAGCCTCTACTTTTGTTGAGACAAAAAGGGGAGAAAATATAGAACTTGTTTACATTTGACTTTTTGAAAAGTCAATCGCATACTTTGACTTTCTAAAAAGTCAACATCATGCATCAACTAGTGAATACTTTGACTTTCATAAAAAGTCAAACATCATACACTTGCATTATCATTCTCTTTTCAAGTTCTAAAACTAATATTTTATAACTCTTGCACAAACTTTGTATCTTTTATAAAAATAAAATTTATATTTTGTCCTCAACAAAAGGGGGAGATTGTTAATACAAATATCGTCATTAAACGTTATTTATATTTTTGATCTTTACCTAAGTTTTGTTAACGACAAAAGTAAATTTAATTTGTATAAAAGCTTAAAGGTTGTCAAGTTTAATAGATATTAAAACAAGCTTTTTCAAACAATATATTCATCATTCAAGCATTTACATTTATGATTAGTAACATCTTGATATGACTCTAATCATTATGTATGATAATAGTTTTTAGAATGTGTTAGGTTCTTAAAACCAAACACTACTTAAGTACTTGCATATTTCTAAAAATAGAAATACAACATATGACATCATGGAAATCATTGGAAGATTTCATTAGATACTTTGTGTGGATTTGTACTCTTCATATCTTGCACAATCTTACTTAGATAGAGTTGACTTTAGTCAAGATTTGATATCTTGGTACGTGACCCGGTACCAAATTGGTACACGGGCGGAACCCTTTTAAGGGTTCCGCGGTCCGTGGATGCTCCTGTCCATTTTGGCTATAAATAGCAATGCCAAGCCAAGTAGTTTTGTTAGGTCACTAGTTTTACAACACAAGCTTCAATGAAAGAGATAGAGAGGCGATTGAACAATACACACACAAACACACACGTATAAACTATGATGGTTAGGCGTAGAGTGTGAAAGAGAAATGCATTGAACAACCAACCTTCAAATGAAGGTTTACAAGGGATATTTATAGGAGGGAAGCTAGGGCAACACTCCTAGCTCCCATCCTTATCCTTATTGGACATGGGCCTAAGCTTATGGGCCTTCTACATAAGCTAGACCTTAAACAAACATAAAGGCCATAATAAGCTACCTATTACATATGAGTAACTAACACTTGAATAAAGGTTTAGGAGTGATTCCAACAATCTCCCCCTCAAGTGTTGGTGATGAAAAACGGTGAAGGCGTTGATGTAATAGTAGCTTTAACGTCTTCTGACATTCTTCTTTCTTGTGAGAAGAATTGCCTTGATTCGAACAATCTCCCAGTGTAGAGAGATAGTTTTCTTTGAACAGTTATGCTTTGACGCCATCTTTAACTTTGTTCTTTGATCATTGTTCTTTGTGATGAAAGTGATAGTATGTTGTAGTTATGCGCATCAATTCGCCTCCGCCTTTCCGCCCAGTGTCTCCACGTCATTCTTCAACATGCTCACATGCTCTTTTGACGTTGGAAATCAAGATCGATGAAGTTCTTTAAGTCTTTAACTTTGTAGATTCTTTGGTTTGGCGAAGAATCATTCGATCGTTGTGTTGCTTTTAGATAGAACTTCCATTAGTGATGATGTTGGCGTGAGCATGAGAAGAATATGCACTATCATTCGCTCCGTGAGCTTCCATAAGAAGAAAACATAAAACGGTTAGTAATAAGCGGATTCTAAGCACTTACAAGTTTGAACTTCGAGAGTGTTAAAGATAGTGTGAAAACACAACTCTAATTTCACAAAGGCCGCTCCCTCGAATCGAAGTCCCACAAGTGAGATAACACGATGTACGGTACACCTACGATTCAGATGAGTCGCCGAGGTACACCAAGCATCACCTCACCACTATAGACCGTTGAGACCACTAGCGCAATCCACGGGAGTTGCCGGGACCTGCCGTCGTGGTCGCTTGATGTTGACCTCGGAAGGAGTTTCCATTCAATCACTGAAGATCACAAATGTGAACCTCTCATAAATGTTCTCGACAGATTGCTAAGATCTGTGAAGGACTCGATAATGTATCACCGAAATTTTATTGTTGAACGTCAAGTGACGAAATGTCAAGTGTACCTAAGAGATCTTTTGATGAATCTCGTGGCTCTAGACTCAATAGTGCTTTTGGTTTCCCCGAAGTTTGAGACTAGGGAGAGGGTCTCTTCTTCAATACCCAATCTCTAAGAGAAAGCCGATAGTTTATGTAGGGTTCCCTGTGAGAATGAAACAAGCTTCTGTTGAGAGAAACTTGAGTGGTTAAGATGGTTTAGTGCATGCGCCACGGGTCCATGACGACTTTTAATCTTCAATACCGTGTCATCTAGTGACAACCAAGTAGCATATGAATTGAACCCGGTTTCTAAGTTGAATAATCTGGAGGGCTATTTCTTTTCACCCTTTTCTTTGCATTTCTTTTTAATTCTTCAACTCCTTCTTTCTCCGATTCTCATTTTCTCCTTTTTACAATCATACCTAAGGACTTCTAAATACTAACTATTTGTGGTGTCCTTGGGTAGATCCCTCCGGCGCTGGCGGATCATAGGACGGTTATTCCTAACCTTAGTCACCTTATAACTCCATGACTAACCTATGTTGCCATAAAACCTTTTTCTTGAAAAATCTCTCGTTGTTTATGAATGAAAACATTTTTGAACCACTGTTGAGATGAGATTTTGCATAAATAATCCCCTTCCACATGTGCTTAAGAGTTTTAACGGTTAAATGTACAAAGTGAGGAAAGAGCAAGACATTTTGAATTGATCAACTCAAGATAGACATTTCCCCCGCGAGACACGGTTACGTGGCATAGTTAAAGAGTTGCATTGTCGGCTTTTAGGTGACAACTAGCTCTAATAACTACCTTGAAGGTGTAGAAAATCCTCGAAAGGTTGTCAAACCCGTCCGAGTTCATGTCTACCAAGAGTTTCTCGAATGGTACATTCTACTCGGACAAGTCCTTTGCAGACACGCTACATCACTAGCTTAACTAGCTTGAAATTATTACCCATCCCTGGACAAGTCTTTTCGAAGTTACTACAGCTTAAGATCGGTCAATTCTTGGGTTAAAGTCTTTTCACACGAGAGTTCATATAGCAAAACACAACATATTTCTTATCACGTATTTTCTCCCCTCAAAAATGGCATATAAAATGTTATTTTTGAAAAGTTGAGAATAAATATGACCATTTCGAAAGTGTTAAGGGAAGAATGACCCTTTGTGAACAATTTTGAACAAAGTTTTAAGTCAAGTACTCCCCCTCAACGAGTGATATAAACGGTTGAGGTTTTGAAAATCATAAGGGAAAGTACTTGTTCTTTTGAGCAAAACCTTGAAAAGTGAAAGGTTTGATAGGTTTTACTCAAAAGTAAGAAGCTTTCGCTCCATTTATAAGGATTGTGGCGCTACCACGAGGGGTCCTTTATTTACATGTACGGGTTGTACACTGTAATATGTGCACAAGCCATAGACATAATTAATCATACATCCAAATTGATAATGAAAGAAGCAGTTCAAGGGTACCGGGTAGTCCGGAGATGTCCCGAGAGTGTGAATTCGGCGTTGAAAGGTGATGTTAATCCCGGTCGACCACCAACATAGCTTTCAATCTTCGAAATGATCCCTTCTATACAACCGCTCATCAATCATCGTGATGATCCTCTTCACATCCTTCGATCCTGAGAATTCCATCGCTTAGGAGACCCAATCTTTTGGTGTATATCCTTCAATCGGTAAGCTAATCCGTCCCTAACCATCTTCAAAGTGTGATCTCCAAACTTGTGAAGATCTCTGCACGCCATCAAGCAATTTCTTTGAAGTTCATTGCGGTAAACGACGCGAATGGTTTCTTTGATGAGTGTAATTGTGAGAGCCGGTTGATGTCGGGAAGATCAAGCTGCGGTGGAGTGAAGTTGACACGGGTCTGATAAGATTCAACCGCCACCGGAGATCTTCTACACGCTCTTGATAACTATGCGTCTGATGAAGATGAGCGACTTGATGAATTCACGCTTGTACTCGCTGGAGAATTGTCTCATACGACCCTGCACTTTGGCAAGGTACATGTCTTCGATGTCGTTGATAGACAAATTCTCAAAGTCACCTTCAGAGAATGCATAATCCCTTTCGTCTTGTCTCTTGACCACAATATTCTTTAGATATGTGTAGTCCCATTTAGACGAAAGATCAACGTGTTTGATGGCAACGATGTTTTTAGTACTAAACATTGCATGTTGAGACTTCGTACTGGCAGCCTCGTAGTAGATTCTTCGGCGTTAGGCCAATGATGAATCCCATACATTGCATCTCGGTCGTATGCTTCCACTTTGTTGGAGAATAAGTGATTAGCTCTTTTCGATAGCTATGCGTTTGAGTATTCGCTGCGGGAATGGAAGTGTCAAGGATGTAGCGTATTTCCTTGAACCATCGCCACCGTGAAGAAGAAATTCCAAGTCTTTGTTGAAGAAATATCTAAATGGGATCCTAGGTCGATCCGTTGGCCAATCGTTGGTAGTGGTTTAGACCAATCGGTGTAATATGGAGGGTTGTCCCGCTTGGTAAAGTCGATGTTTGCTTCTCGGTTGAGCCAATCCATGTTGTTAGACATAGCTCGAGCAATGTTATCAAGGTGATATTCGACCTCGATGGCACTTTTCGAGCTATCTTTCCCAGATTGAAAAGCTTCATTCTTGATTCGCAACTCGATTTCGCCATCTTCTTTACTTTGAACTTTTCTTGCAGAATTTTAGCATGCTCCAAAGTATTACCGTCTACCAGATCTTGACCTTCTTCAGGGTAGGGGGTGGAATTGACAAGTGTAGAAAACCATTCAAATTCCTCTGTTGTATCTTCATCTAGCCATGATACGACGTCAACTTTGGACGCCTTATTCTTCATTTGTTTAGACCTAGATGAGGATTCTGGTTTCTGAACTTTGTCGGGAGAGGCGGGTTGTTGTTGGGGCTCATGGTAATCTTCATCGTCACCACCCGTATACTCAAAGTGATCACCGGTTTTCTGAGTCTGGGTGGTGTCTCGAAATCCTGAGGTTTATCTCAGAAGAGCGTGAGGAGATCTTTGTTGAGCTGGAGTCCTTTGTGGGTGGAGGCGGCATTGATCTGAATGAAGATGATTCACCGTGACTTATTTGTGCGTTTAGGCTCCTGATCCTTATCTTGATCTTTGTCTTCATCATCTCTTGAACGCTTAGGCCTTGTAGCCTCTTCTCTGAATCATGACTTGAGTTGGTATTCCCAATGCTTCAAACGTTTAGCTTCATGGAGGCAAACGTTGCGCGTTTTGACATTTGCTACCATTGGCAGGTTTACTAATTCATCATCACGAGAAGACCTAGTTTCAACTGGATTGATACTCAAATTCATCGGAGTTGATTTCATGGCTTTCTTGGCTAAGTGTAAGATGTGGATAAATTTGTCTGGTATACATCTCCTTTGTCGTTTGAACGACCTCCGTTAAGGAACTTGTGAGAGTATCCTTTAATCATCTCGTCCATGCTTCCTTGAAGATCATCCTTCATAAGCTTCTGTACATACTCCCTTTCAACTTGCATCTTGTCATTCTCATCTTGAAGGTACGTTAACGGTCGCGATAAATTTAGCTTTTGTTAGCATGTCTTTCTTTCTAACTTGTTTGACCGCCTTCACAATTCTTTATGAGTATGAGAAATCCAAGATCGAGGTGGCTTCTTCACTGATTTGGATGTTGATTTGGTTGATGTTTTTGATGGTGGTGGTGAAGAGTGAGAAGACGAATCTGATGATGAAGAAACATGAGGAGACTCTGGATCCTTTGGAGGTGCAAGGTTTTCTCCTTTGATGCGAGCATGACTATCTAGCGAGAAACTTATCATAATCACATCATCTCCTGACTTTTCTTTCTCTCGCCTTTTCGTCTCGCTCTTTTCTTTGTCACCCTCATCTTTCTCGCCTTATCTTTATCGGTTCCTCAAACTCATGCTCAATAGTTTCTTCCACGGGCTTTTGTTGTTGCTTCAAAGTGGTGGCACCAGATCCCTTATCGGGTTGATTAACCGCATCGGGATCTGGTGAAGGTTGAGCTGCACCACTTGACCCTACGGGGCCACCCATTTGTTCTTTTGCAAATTCTTTTGCCAACGGTTGGAGTCTAAGGAATTTGAACTTCTTCCTGTATGAAATATCCAGTTGCTCTTCTTCTTCATCTGAGCTTCCTTCATAAGGCACAAGGCCGTACAGAGTCTTCCCTTTTCTTTGTCACCGGTGGACTTGGAGGTTTAGGCCTAGAAGGTTCTTCGTTGCATTCAGAGTAGAAAGTCTCTTCATCGATGTAGTACCCTCGAGTCCTCGCCTCATAGCTTTCTTTCTTTGTTCAGCTTCAGATATGGAATAGGAACAGCTTCCTTGGCGGGAACTGTCCCCTTACGTGGAGGATTCCTCCTGGGTATTATCCTCTGACTTTCAGTACTTGCAGCACTTCCTGCAGACTTGCCTCTTCCGGTTCTCCGTATAGGTGTTCCGAAGACTTTTCATCAAGATGACCAACTTTGCCTTCTCTTACTGCTACAAGATACCTTTTGTATGTTTCAAGTTTTTTGATTTCATTAGTCAAGGTGATCAGTAACACCGCACCCTGTTTCTTTGTTGACGATTCCTTGATTCTCGACCGATAGGATGGGTTCATCAACATGTCGTGATTGTCGGGGTCATTGAGCCTCTTGGGAATATCGTGATGAAGTCCAAGTGCTCTCGGATCAACAGTTTGTGTATCGATATAGGGAATCTTTGAGCCAAGTTTCTTGTGAAATGACATCATGTCTTCCCATACCGCTTCAATTTCATGTCCTTTTGTTGATTAATGACGTGAAGATTTGTAGCTCCATGAGCTTGGGATGCTCATAGCCCTGTCACGACCACGAGAGATTTGGTGATGATGATGTAGAGGGTTCTCCACGGTTGAGGAATGTTCTTAAGCTCCACATGAGAGTGCTTAGTGATTATTCCCGAAGCTTCATCATAGCCAATATCAATCAGAATTTCGAACTGTCTCTTCAAGAGGTGTGGCATAGAAGTCGGTTGGCTCGATCTCAGAATAAGAAGAACAACCCGTAAGTCGCGCATGTGTGATGGTGATTTGTTTGTGATTTAACGTCATCACACCGCACTTTGACCTTTGATCCTTTGCATTGAATTCCAGAATTGTTGTATGTAGATCTCCGGTGCTGTAGCAGAGTGTGAGAGCATGTTCTGGTACGGATGATTCCTAAGAATATCCACAGCAATCAAGCAAGAAGATTCGAGCATGTGAGGGTTTCAAAGTCAACTCTGAGATTGTTCTTTACAATCTTTCTTGGATAGCCGTTGGGGAAGATATCAAAGAATAGTGAGAACTTCGGTGCATCCACATTCATTTGAGCACCATGTCGCGGATCGAAATAACATTAGCCAAAAGAACCAACATATCGAAAGACATAATGTTAGTCAACAGAAGGTTTTATTGTCTAATTATTGAATGTACAGTGTTAATGATTGTTACGAGTCCTAAGTCACTTGTTTGTCCAATAGTCCAATGACGTCGTGAAATGTTTCGTGAGTTAGTTAACTTTAAGTTTTAAAGTTTATGTTATCACTTATAGTTCACAATGTATCAAACGTTTAAGTTTATTAGTGACATTATTGGATTCGTGATGTTATGATTCATTTATTTACAAGTTTGCATGCGTAACAATTCATAATGAAGGTCAATCAAGGCTAAGGCGTAGATATGGCAAAGTTACGCGTAAACAGAGTGGTATATGCGAGGCGCTAAGCTTATGTAGGATCCTTTCTACGCAGAAGAAATGTTACGCGTAGGAAAAGGGGACCTTATGCGTAGGGCTTACGCGTAGGCGTATATAAACCTTACGCGTAAGGCTTACTCGTAAGAGTAGACCTTATGCTTAGAGTCATTTACGCATATCCTTCACAGATATGTAGTCCCATTGTAGAACCTTACGCGTAATAGTTACGCGTAGGATTTTCTTACGCGATAATTGTCTACGCGTAAGGTGATCCTTATGTAGAGTAACAAAGACCTTGATTCTGAAGTTTATGCGTAGCAAGCCCGAAATAAAATCATCATATCATCAATCTTAACATGTATAGTCATTTAAAACAGATCATGGCATGAAACTCATTCAAACAGTTAGGCGTAGAAAACCTTACGCAGTAGCCCAAAACCCTAAAGTTTAAAATTTACGTATGAAATCTAGCCATAGAAATTGCACCAAACGTTCTCGGTAGGTCTTAGGTGTTGTGAGAGTCTAATAACCAAGTTTTAACATCCAAAAGTCGGTGAATCAAAAATACCCAAACCTAAGAACATTAAACCCTAAATTCCAATTTTTAATCAATTAGTGTTTCTGGGTGGTTATAAGGCCTAGATATCATCATAACAACATTACACAACTATCTTTTTGACCAAAAACAATCACATTCGAGAATACCCAAACCCACATAAACCCTAGTTTCAAAATTCAATCAATTCGTGTTTCGGGTTAGTTTTGAGGATAAAAATGGTATCATTGATGTCTTTAAAACATTTTGACACAATCTTTTAACCACAAACACACACCAATGATTATGTGTTCTAACACTTACGCGTAGAACACAAAAATCACATTATCTCAAGATTTAACCGTTGGATTTATGAAAAATTCAAAACCATTGTTTAAAAACTTGTTATAACCACGAAATCACTTACAGATTGATGATCCAAAACACGGATTTGTGAAAGCGATTGTTAGCGTAGGATGAGATTAGGTTTGAGTATTAAATGTGAAGTGAAAAAGTTAGGTGAAAGAGTTTTATTTAAATGACTTTCAACTTTTGGCAGCTTTGGTCCCTCCACCTTTTCCTTTTTCATACAAAGCCATTTAACTTCCATTTTGGTTACCAAACAAAGATTTTAAGAAAGAAACTTGACGACACTCCCCTCGACTTAAGAAAATGATGAAAGGTTATAAATTTTAGTCCGAGGAGTGTCATTTAACCAGAAAAGTTTACCACCATTGATACAAGAAACAACCGGGATAAGATAACATGCAAGTACGTGATGTTTTGAAACAGTTAAGTGATTATTTTCTCCCCCTCAACACTTGATCGGAAAAATATTGAATTTTGAAAGATTAAAGTGTTGACGGAAGAAATGTACTTGCCATGTTGAAAGAAAAATAGATTAGAAGAATATTTTTGTTGTTTTATCATGTTTTATATTTTTGTATTTTGTTTTTGAAAAATTATTTACAAAAGAGATTTATTTTGGTGTTTGATGTGTTTTTAAGACTGTTTTAGGAGGTCATCCAATTCCTCTTGAGTCAAACACCTCATACCAATACGGTGGACCAACTCATTAAACCTAGCGGGAGGCAAGGCTTTGGTGAGAAGATCGCCAATTGGTATTCGCACTACCCACAAAATATAATTCAACATTAGCCTGTTCCACGTGATCCTTGATGAAATGATATCGAAGATCGATGTGCTTTGATTTCGAAGTTCGACTGAGTTGCACGAGATGCAATGGCACTCCGATTGTCGCAGACATCGATTCTGTCAAATACGTAACCATAGTCTTTGAGTTGTGTTCTCATCCAAATGACTTGAGTCACAACACGCCGACATACGGCTACATATTCGCCGGTTGAGGACGATGTACAATCCGCTTCTTCGATTGCCATGACACCAGTTTATCACCAAGAAATTGTAAAGCTCCCGAAGTACTTTTCCGTGAATCTAGGCATCCTGCGTGGTCAGCGCCCCAAAGCGATTAGTTAAAACCGAATCCTTCGGATACCTGATTCCCAAATTAATGGTTCCCTTGATGTATCAGAGGATTCTTTTAGCCTCTGAGAGGTGGGTTTCAGCTTGGTCGCGACCGATAACGGAGCAAAGATATACGGCAAAGACAATATCAGTCGCTGGTTAGATACATGAGAGACCCAATAATACTACGGTATTTTGTAGGGTCCACCAATTTCCCATGTAAATCAGCGTCTAGCTTCTTGGTATGAGCCATTGGTGTGGCATAGGTGTCACAAGTTTTCATTCCAAATTTGTTTAACAGTTCAAGGGCATATTTGATTGACTCAAGAAAAATACCACGGGTGATTGATGAACTTGTAGTCCTAGAAAGAACGTAAGTTCACCCATCATGGACATTTCAAAATTTTCTTCATTAGTTTTGCAAAAGCGATTGAAAACTTTTTATGTGTAGACCCAAAAATGATGTCATCCACGTAAATTTGAACAATTAAGATATGTTCCCCGTGATATTGTATAAAAAGAGGTGGGTCAACCGAACCTTTGGTGAAATTATTGGCAATGAGGAAAGATGATAGCTTATCGTACCATGCCCGAGGAGCTTGTTTGAGACCATACTGAGCTTTGTTCGCTTTGTAGACATGGTTCGGAACTCGGGATCAACGAATCCTTCGGTTGGTCGACATAAACCGCTTCTTTAAGTTGTCCATTCGAAAAGCAGCTTTGACATCCATCCGAAAGACCGCTATATTCATATGAGCGCGACGCAGAAATATCGAACGACCTCAAGACGAGCAACCGGAGCAAAAGATTCTTCAAAGTCAATACCCTCTTCCCGACGATAACCCTTAGCCACCAGACGTGACTTATTTCTGATAACATTTCCTTCAAAGATCCAATTTGTTTTTCCAAATCCATTTGAGACCAATGACGTAGACCCTGTTGGTCTTTCAACCAGTTCCCATACTTCAAGACGCTTGAATTGGTTGAGTTCTTCTTGCATGGATTCAATCCAGTTGTCTTTTGTCATTGCGTCTTAAATGTTTTTAGGTTCATGACAAAGTGAGTGCATAAATGCAATGTTCACCCTCTGTGTGAAGACGTTGTCTTGTAACGACTGGTTGATTCGGGTTGCCAATAATATTTTCCAGAGGATGGTCTTTGTCCATCTATGTGTGGAGGGTTGATGTTGGTATACATTGTGCAGATTCTGAGGATTTAAATGGCTTGTTGAAGATCTCCGCGACATCGTGCAATAGTTGTTGTAGCAGTGTATCGTGTATATGAGTATTATCAGTTGAGCGGCGAAATGAATAAATGGATACACTCGAGCACGTTCATCAATATCGCCATCGAAGTAGAGGAGCAAATAGTCTTTCCATTTGTTGGACGAGTAAGATGGGGCTTGTTTGGTGATGATGGGGTTTGGGGAAGTTTAAGCGGTTGTGACCGGTTCCAAGCTGTTATACTCGAAGCCATTTCGTAAGTTCATCAAAATGAGCATGAATCGTTTCCATAACCTCCTTTGTTCGACAATTCCGGATTCGGAAACCTTTAGAATTATCACAATATCCAATAAAGACTCCAATGTCCGCTTTGGCTTTGAGCTTTCCAAAGTCATCACGATCATTATTCGGATAGCAAAGAGATCCAAATACATGAAAGTGTTTGAGATTCGGTTTTCTGTTGTGGACAAGCTCGAAGGTGTTTTGTTGTGGCGTTTTGTAATCATAGACCGGTTTTGAGTATAGCATGCAAGATAGATGACTTACGCCCATAAGTAACTGGAAGTTTAGCATTGATTAACATTGTTCTTGCAGCTTCCACTAACGCTCGGTTTCGTCTTTCAACAACTCCGCTTTGTTCTCGTGTGCGTGCAATAGATGTTCCGATGTCAATTCCCACTTTCTCATAAAATTCACGAAGAGTTTGGTTAACAAATTCAGGCTCTCTGTTCTGCTCGATTTGTCGGACGGTGTTTCGGAGTGAACTTGTATTTTCGTGAGAAAGGTGATGATCATCTGTGGAGCTTGATCTTTGCTTACAAGAAAGTAGACCCAAGTCCAGCGTGAATAGTCATCAACAATTACTAAGATGTAGCGTTTGCCATTGATCGCTTGCACGCAAGATCGGGCCACACAAATCCATGTGAAGAAGATGAAGCACATCGAGACGTGTTCCACCTTTGAAGGAAAATGAGCACGAGTGCTTTTGCCTTGTTCACAAGCTGAGCAAAGGTGATCTTTAGAATACCGAAATCGTGGGAGTCCTTCAACTAGTTTGTGTCAAGCAAGGTTGGTGATGGTTTGAAAGTTTAGATGTGAGAGACGACGGTGCCATAGCCAGGATTTTGTTGATGTTGCCTTTGAAAGTAAGCAGATGGGAGAAGAAGCAACCATGTCTTGCATAGAGATAGTGTAACGACTGGAATTACGCGAGCGGACATAAGGTCATTTCCTTGTAGATCACTAATGAAACAAGTTTTCTCCCGGAAAGCAACCTCCAAATCTCCATCACAAAACTGACCTATTGAAAACAGATTGTGACCGAGGCCTTCCACATAATAAACCCCGCTAATTTCGATGTTCCCATTGATATAGTCTCCGTAGCCCATGATAGGCCGAAGTGATCATTCCCGAACCTGACGGTGCCAATGAACTTTGCAATAAAGTTTGATAACAGTTTAAGGTTGCCTGTCATGTGTCGGAACATCCGCTATCAACAATCCGAGAATGAGATCACACCGCATTACACACGCACACATGATGGAATAGAAGTAGATGTGGAACCCAAATGTTAGAGGGTTCCTGAGCAGTTATAGTAGATATACACACATCAATAGCTTTAGGTATCCATTTAAATCCTAGTGTGTTATATATCCATTTCTGCCATCTCCAACTAGTATTTGCTTTAGTCTTAGTGAATGCACTAGGTGGTACTATATTCCTAGGAGGTGAAACCGAGCTACAGGGGACAATGCGCTTAGAATCTAAAGAGGGCGGTCTACCAAGCAATGCACTTAGAAAGATTAGTGGGCCTAGAGGTATTCCGGTTCTTAGGATTCCTTAAGCGAGAGATGATAGCTTTAGCAACACATTTATCATGACAATCAGAATTCATACTTTTACGACAAATAACACAAGGTGCATTGAATATCAAAAGTACTTAATGGTTTAGCATTCGTTACATCACTATTTCTATTACATTTGCCAGGCGCAATATCTATAGTGGAAGCAACGTGAGTCTTATTCATAGTCCTAGGGTGTTCTTCTACTTTAGCATTCTTTATTGATCTTTTCTTAGGTCGCAACTTCCTATTCTTCTATGTAGTGCTCCTAGGTCGTGAAGTGCGGACGCTTGGAAAAGACGCAACTATTCCCTGTTTCAAGAGAAGGAAGCACGTTAGCAACTTGTGATTTGGCATTAGGGATTCTAGGTTCATGATTACTAAGTGTTACTCGGGCTATTCTCTTAATCACGGTAGGCGGAAGTTGTTCATACTTTCCTAACATTTCTCTTAACTTGAAGATAGTGTGAATCAGATCTTGATTTTCAGACCGAATATTTCCAACAAAATGCATAACTTCTTTAGTGTGTGCAAGATAATGATCAAGTTCATTTGATGCTTCATCACGAGTCTTTTGAGTAAATCAAATATGACACCATATTCCTTTTAACTTTTACAAGTTCTTGTTCATATTTTGAGATTTGACACTTAAAAGACACGCTTTGATCATCCATTGCTCAATTTTGGATCGAAGTTTTGTCACGCGAATCGCATTTTGTGTTGAAAAGCAAGTTGTTGATCGTGAATATCTTTTTGACACCAATTAAGACGACGTATTGCATTTGAAAGTTCGCTTGACAATCGTTTGTTTTCAACTTTTAAGGACTCGACCAAGCACATTATCGGTGTTCTCAACATTTACCACGTAATCAATAGTATCACAGAGATATAATCAAATGCATATGACAAAGAATTCAATAGCACAACATTATGGACATCAGGACAGATGACATCTTCCAAGAGTCGATCAACATCTTTTCTCAACAGTTTCTTTTTACGCTTATTGTTAGAAATAGATGTTTCGCTTTCTCAAAACGACCTTCATCAATCCAAGTTCCTTATGAAAGTCCTTTTCCCAAGACAATGCACAACTTTTCAAATTTTTAACATTTGGTAAAAGATTTTTCTCAAAAATGTCTCTTTGTTCTCGCTAGAGGCGCTTATTGAAAATGTTGAACTTTGATTTGTAATGATATTCTATCTCATGTTGTAAATTTTTGAGGTAAGCCATGAAAAGGTCAAAATATCGAAGAATTTTTGCGATTTTCGTGTTTTGAGTTTACTTCACCGATGGAAGGTAAAGGACCATAAGTTTGTGCATAATCTGGTTTGGGATTAACATTAGAAGACTCGGGTGTTTTTATGATAATCCTTGGTGTGTTAGAAGAATCTGTTGGTGTGACGAAAGTGACCGCTTTTGAATAATTAAAAGGTTTGTTGTAAACAACATTTTCTAATTTTGATCGACTCTCGCCTTACATCTAATTCCTCTTGACGATGATATTCAACAACACTCATACGATGTAATTATCAATTTTATATTCTCTGACCGGAAACTTCGTGATTTGGTTTGAATGCTTTGGTTGAAAGCTTAGGTTTGTAATCAGCAAGATTCGGTCCATATCCATTTGGATTGGTTTTAAAGTAAACTTTTCAATGGCTGTGACCGACTCGCCATGTTTGTAAACAACACTTTTAAACTCTTTAAGTTTGTTTTGCAAGCCGATGATTTCTTCAAGATG
This sequence comes from Chrysanthemum makinoi, assembly GCA_910596185.1. NCBI lineage: Eukaryota > Viridiplantae > Streptophyta > Magnoliopsida > Asterales > Asteraceae > Chrysanthemum > Chrysanthemum makinoi. Next base: position 84,700,464 of record OU343219.1, on the reverse strand, counting down.
ATCATCTATTCGTTTCTTTGAATGCTTTTTGTATGCAGAGAACTGTTTTTGACAAGTTAACAACTCATTTTAGCTTTTTGATTTTCCAAGGTGAGAGCGTTAATTTGCTTTTTATGTTCATGTTTCAGCTTGTTCTATTTCGCATAACAAAGCATTCTTCAAGCGGCTAGATCGCATCACGATCTGCCTCTAAATATTTTTCGCTTTGATAAGATTTGGCAAAGGTCGCTTCAAAACCGCTTTCACGCTTTTCTTGAGTTTTGAAAAGTTGAGTTGCTTTTGTAAACATTCAAAATCCTTGGTTAACAGTGCATTTTTACTTTTCAAGTCCTGATTAATTGCATGACATTCTTCCACTATGGTTTGTTGGTCTTGTATTAAACGAGCAAAATCTTGATGAGGCAAAAGTTCGGCGTGTTCAACGTGAGTCTCAACATGATCATTACTTGAGATCCTCAAGTATAACCACGGAGTCAATTTGATTATCAAGGGAAACCGTTTGGTCATCTTGATCGCCAAATATAACTACGGGGTCTAGTTGAAAATCGTCAGAATGAGATGTGGATGACTCATTTTGAACATTCCGAGCCTTGCCTGATTCGGATGTTGGCGGAGATATGAGATCGAGATAAATATGGTTTGTTCGGTACTGAGACAAGCCATCGCTGTCATACACGGGCCTGGTCACTCATGTGTAACTCATGCATATTAGCCATCAACATAATACCGCATTGGCCGCAAGTCCTCCATATCATCATCCGAGTCCGATTTGCCATAAAGCTCTGTTCTTTGTCTGTGAGAGTTCCACCTGCTTCATCCTTAAGAGCCAAAAGAAGAGCCTCTTTGTGAATAAGCACCGCCTCTTAGTCCTAGGCTTTGGGCATGCATTAGCCAGTGTCCCTTCTCATTGCGGCTTGTAGCATCGAAGACCATTCAACCGATTTTGAGCATTTCCCTGCTCCACCACTTGAGCTCTGTTGTTATTCCTACCCACAGCATTAAACCCTTGACCACCCCATCCGACTCACCATAACCACGATTCGAACTTCAACTCGTCCATTGTTCACAACAGCTTGATTCCTTGTGTTAGATGAGGAACTAATACGGTTGTTGGATTTGTTGGTATAACGGCTAAAGGCATTAGCAATCATAGCAAATCCTTGTTGCAATGCTTCGAACGGATCAGATTCCTCATTAGCTTCATCGACAAGTGCTTGAGCATTGTTGTTGTTGTATGGAACCAATTGAGTTTGTTGAGATTGAGGTAGTGAAGGATCATATGGTGTGATTGTAGCAGCTTGGTTGAGTTGCCTTTGGTTGAGGGAATAACCGCTTTTGAGCATATAAGGCAAGTTGTTGATTTTCCGGATGTGTCGGTGGAGCAATTTGAGCACGGAGAATCCTTTCCTATCAACTTCCTTTTCATGAGGCTTCAAGTAATCGTACAACAATCCATATGTAGAATGATGCATATTCTTCGCTTGACGGAGAAAAATGACATACTTCTCCCATTCAGGACCAAGACTACTCAAGAACTTAGTATTCACCGCAATTCTTGGCATGATGATGTTGTGTTTATCCAAATCATTGATGATGTCTGAAAAATGATGATCATAGGACTCTAGTGTCTCTGTTCAATCATGAAGTGTTCATAAGCCAAGTAAATTTTGGATTCCAAATCCTCCGATTGAGTGTACCGATCCTTCCATAAGAAGATGAATATGATCCCACATTTCCTTTGCAGTTTTTTGAGCATCAACACTTTGAAGAATTGGGTTAGGTAATCCTAAGAGGATATATTGCATTGCAAGTTCATCTGCTTCATAGTGTAGAAGTTCTCTGGATTCAAGTCGAAATGAGAGCAATGTTGATTGTTCATCTCTTGGTGGAATAGCATTTGGATCCTGGTACAATGACAGAGAGGCATCTCAAATGGACCTTCCAAGATAACCTTCTTTAAGAACTTTCCATGTGGCTTCTTTAACAAAACCTAAAGAACCTTATCACCCATTGATCAGAAGCTCGGAGTGAGCATTGGAGGTCTATCAAGTGATCCAAATTCATGAATTGATTGTTGGCCGCTTAAAGCTTCACACATCTTTGCAAACCAAGTGGGTTCCTTCATAGTGTTCCTTGATGGATGTTGATTGAATTCATTTGTGTAGGGTTGAACTTGAAGACTTGGTGGTGGTTGAACCATTTGAGGTTGTGGATTGCAGCAAGTTGTGGAGTATGTTGTTGATTAAATTGTTGTTGATAAATTGCTTGTTGTTGATTCCATTGTTGATGTTGTGGAGTTAGTTGTTGTTGACGTTGAGAATAAGTGTAAGGAAAATAGTTAGAGTATGGTGGTTGTGACATGTTGAAAAACTTGTGTTGGTAAAAATGGATCTTTGTAGTCGAATGAACCTTTGTTGTTGAAGTGTCCTTAGGCGAAATCACAAAACCAAGTAGACTTATGTAAAAAACACCAAAGTTACGCTGAACAATAGGAGTTACGCTGTAGATTTAGCTTACGCTGCAGTAGGAAAAGACGCTAAAGTTATGCGTAGACACAACGTTAGGCATAGAAAGTTAGGCGTAGGATTACCTTATGCGTAAGACTAGGCTTAGGCGTAGATGAATCTTTGCGTAGGATTTCTAACGTGCTTTATGCTTATGCGTAAGTTTAGGTTTTATTCGTGATCTTTTTACACATCACAAAGGCAAAAGATATCCAAAGTCGACGTATTTTCGTGCTTATCCAAGCAAGAAAACACGGAGTAAAACCACTAAAACTAAGATCAAACCAAGGAATAACTTACGCTGTATTATTAGGTTTTGATACGCCAGAAGATTACTCGTAAAAATGATTGTGCCCAAATTTGTTTCTAAACCAGATTTTTGTTATGAATAGCTTCAATATCACCAAAATAACACAAAAGTGTGAAACTTGATGAACCAAGACAGCTAAACGGGTTATGCGAGAATCCACACCTACCTAACAAAAACAAGCTTAAAAACTTAGATCCACGCCAGAAGTTTGAAACTTTTGCCAAAAACACTTATTTTAACACCTTAAAACGTTGAAAGTACAAGAATCTTGATTAAAAATGTAAAAA
>OU343219.1:84573238-84697263 GCA_910596185.1 Chrysanthemum makinoi | reverse complement strand
TGGTAATGATGATGTAGGGTTCTCCACGGTTGAGGAATGTAAGCTCCACATGAGAGTGCTTAGTGATTATTCCAAAGCTTCATCATAGCCAATATCAACCGTAATTTCGTAACTCTCTTGAGGTGTGGCATGGTCGGGTTGGCCTCGATTTCAGAATTAGAATAATGCCCTCAGATCCGCTGTAGCATGGTGATTTGTTTTGATTGAGTCACAGCCACCGCGACTTTGACCTTTGATTCTTTGCATTGAACCGCAATTGTTGAATGTAGATCTCAACGAGTGAGTGTGAGAGCATGTCTCCGTATGGATGACTTTAAGAATATCCACAACCGTGCAAGAAGATTCGAGCATGGAGGGTTTCAAAGTCAACTCTAGATTGTTCTTCCAATCTTCCTCGATGCAGCCATTAGTGGAAGATGTCGCAATTGTGAGAACTCGCGTATCCACATTCATTTGCCACCATGTCGCGGATCTCTAAAAATAACATTATCCAAAGAACCAACATATCGAAAAGACATAATGTTAGTCAACACATTTTTATTGTCTAATTATTGAATGTGTTGTTAATGATTGTTACGAGTCCTAAGTCACTTGTTTGTCCAATTGTCCAATGACGCCGTGGAAACGCCGCGAGTTAGTTAACTTTAAGTTTTAAAGTTTATAAGTCATATACTGCCATATCAAACTGCCAAAGCCATTAGTGACATTATTGGATTCGGACGCATGATTCATTTATTTACAAGTTCGCACGCCGAATAATTCAAACGGGTTTGACTCAAGGCTTATGCTGAGGAATAGTAGCTTATGCTGCGAACAGAGAAGTATATGACGCAAGCTATGCGCAGGGATCCTTACTTACGCCGAAGAAATGTTATGCGAGGAAAAAGGGACCCGCGCGCAGCTTACGAAAGGTGTGGAGAAACTCTTGCCGCCGCAAGGCTTACTCAGAGTAGACCTTAGCGCAGGTTATCGTTTAAGCATATCCTTCACAGTGATAATGCTGAAGTCCCATTAGAACCTTATGCTGCAATAGTTACGCCAGAAATTTCTCTTATAACTTTCACGCTGTAAGCGTATCCTATGCTAGAGTTACAAAGACCTTGCTTTACGCGTAGTAAGCCCGAAATATAAAATCATCATATCATCAATCTTAACATATCATTAAAGATCATGGCATGAAACTCTATTTATTTTACTGCCAGTCAAAACCCTAAGGTTGGAAATTATCGATACTTCTCAAAATCCATAGAAATAGCACCAAAGTTTTCCGTAGTTCTAAGAGTTATTGAGAGATTTAACCAAGTATTAACATCCATGGCTATAAAGAATCAATAATACCCAACCTCAAGAACATTAAACCCTAATTCTAATTTAAAATAATTAGTGTTTCGTCTAAAGCCTAGATATCATCTAATTCAATATGATATTAACATCACACAACAATCTTTTTGACCAAATACAATCACATTTCAAAACCTCCCAAAACCAATGACAAACCCTAATTTTCAAAGCCACCAATCGTGATTCTCGGGTGAGTTTTGATGAAATTAAACGATTGATGGCTTAGAAACGCTTTGACACTGCCTTTTAACCATAAACACAATCTTGATCAGTGTTCATACGCATACGCTGTAGGAACACAAAAACAAGATTATTCAACGCTAATCGCTGGGATTCATGTAAAAATCAAAACCAATGTTTAAAAACACGTTAAGATTATGAAACAACTTACAACATGATGATCCAAAACATTTAGCGTAGGATGCTTTAGGCGTTAGTAATAAACAAAGCGATAAGTTAAGTGGAGTTGCTTTTATTAAAATGACTTTGATTTTGGCGCTATAGTCCCTCCACCTTTTTCCTTTTTTCAACAAAAGCCATTAACTTCCATTATGGTTACCAAATGAAAGATTTTAAGAAAGAAACATGACTACACTTCCCCTCAATTTAGTAGAAAGAATAATGAAAGGTTATAAATTTTAGTCCGTGAGTGTCAGGAAGCCGTGAACCACCACCGCTGATAAAAGAACAACCACAATATGGTAACATGCAAGTACAATGGATGTTATGAAACAGCTAGATTAGATTTTCCCTCAACACTTGATCGGAAAAAAATCAATTTTGAAAGATTATGTTGACGTAAGAAATGTACTTGCCATGTTGAAAGAAAAAATAGATAGAAGAATATTTTTGTTGTTTTATCAAGTTTTATATTTTTGTATTTTGTTTTTGAAAAAAATATTTACAAAAGAGATTTTTGTGTTTGACAGTTTTTTAAGACTGCTTTTAGGAGGTCATCCAATTCTCTTGAAGTCAAACACCTCATACCAACCATGGACCAACCTCATTAAACCTAGTGTGAGCTAAGGCTTTGGGTGTGAGAGATCTGCTGGAATGGTATTCGTAATTCCACGGCTAAGTATAATCCAACTGCACTCTATTCCACGTGGTCCTTGATGAAATGATATCGAAGATCATGTGCTTTGATTTCGAAAGTGTTGAACTGAATGCGACGAGCTCGCACAGCACTACCACGCAAAGACGGGATTCTGTCAAATATCGTGAACATAGTATTTGAGTTGTGTTCTCATCCAAATGACTTGAGCACAACACTTTTCATTATGGCTACATATTCTCTTCGTTGAGGACAGCCGATGTACGCCCTCGCCGACACAATGACACAGCTATCAAGAAATTGTAAAGCTCCTCGCAGTTCTTTTCCGTGAATCTAAGCATCCCGCGTGGTCGCCGCTTGAAAGCTTTTATTAGTTCAAAACCGAACCCTGGATACCGCATCCCCAAATTAATCCCTTTATGTATCGGCGATTCTTTTTAGCCTCCAGAGGCGGGTTTCTGGTCGCGACCGATAACCGGAGCAAAGATAAACCAAAGACAATATCGTGGCTCATCGGGTCAGTAGATACATGAGAGAACTACAATACGTATTTTGTAGGGTCCACCAATTTCCCATGTAAATCGTACCGCCTAGCTTGGTATGAGCCATTGTGTGGCATAGGTGTCACACGCTGTATTCCAAATTGTGTAACAATTCAAGGCATATTTTCCTGACTCCACTCAAGAAAATACCATGATTGATGAACTTGCGCCCCTAGAAAGAACAGTTCAAAATGTTTCTTCATTAGTTTTGCAAAAGCATTGAGTACTTTTATGAGTTGACCAAAATGATGTCATCACATAAATTTGAACAATTAAAATATGTTCCCCGTGATATTGTATGAAAAGAGTTGGGTCAACCGAACCTTTGGTAAAGTTATTGGCAATGAGGAAAGATGATAGCTTATCATACCATGCCCGAGGGGCTTGTTTGATACCGTAGAGAGCTTTCTTCGCTTGTAGACATGATTAGGAACTCTCGTGGATCAATAGTTCGACTAACATAAACCGCTTTCTGTGCTGTCCATTGAGAAAAGCAGTTTTGACATCCATCCGAAAGACCGCGATGTTCATGTGAGCCGAAATGCCGTAAAAATCCTAACAAAATTTCAAGACGTAGCAACCGGAGCAAATGATTCTTCAAATTCAATACCCCTTCCTCGTTTATATAACCCTAGCCGCCGACGTGACTTGTTTCGATAACGCTCCTTCAAAGATCCAATTTGTTTTTCCAAATCCATTTAAGACCAATGACGAAGACCCCGGTCGGCTTTCAACCAGCTCCTATACTTCAAGACGCGAAATTGGTTGAGTTCTTCTCGCATGGATTCAATCCATTGTCCTTTGTCATCGTGCGTTTTAATGTTTTTAGGTTCCATTTGGCAGACAGTGAGTGCATAAATGTATGTTCACCGTCTGTGTGAAGACGCTAATCGGGTTGATTCGGTTGCCAATAATGTTTTCCAGAGGATGGTCTTTCGTCCATCTATGTGTGGAGGGGTTGGTATATACTGTGCAGATTTTGGGATTCAAATGGTTTGTTGAAGATTCTCGACATCCGGTGCGCAATTTATTGGCAAACGGGTTAAAGAACGTGATTTGGATCAAAATCGTAGGTACTTCGTAAATATCATCCACGGTTCATCATTGTTGGAAGCGGTTTGTTCAACTGTTGTGGTGGAGTCAACTGGTGGTGTTTCTTCAACATTAGTAGTTGCTAGCGTGTATCGTATACGAAAGTATTATCGTCGAGCAAAATGAAATAGCCGGATACACCGGAGCACGTCATCAATATCGCCATCAATGGGAGCAAATAGCCTTCCATTTGTTGACGAGTCGGGGCCTGCCTGTTCGATGATGGGGTTTGGGAAGTTTGCTGCCGACCGGTTCCAAGCCGTTATACTCATAAGCCATTTCGAAGTTCATCAAAATGAGCATGAATCGCTTCCATAACCTCCTTTGTTCGACGATTCCGTGATTCGAAACCTTGAATTATCACAATATCCAATAAAGACTCCAATGTCGCCTTTGGCGAGCTTCCAAAGTCATCGACCATCATTATTCGATAGCAAAGAGATCCAAATACATGAAAGTGTTTGAGATCTCTTTTCCGCGTATGGACAAGCTCAAAAGGTGTTTTGTTGTATGCTTTGTAATCATAGACCGGTTTTGAGTATAGCATGCGTAGATACAGCTTTCCATAAGTAACTGGAAGTTCGCGATTGATTAACATTGTTTTGCGCCTTTCCACTAACTGGTTTCGCTTTCAACAACCCTTTTTGTTCCGTGTGCGCAAGCAATAGATGTCCGATGTCAATTCCCACTCTTCTCATAAAATTCTTAAGAGTTTGGCTAACAAATTCAGTGCCTCGTCTGCTCGATTTGTCGGACGGTGTTTCGAAGTTGAATTTGTATTTTCGTGGAGAAAGGTGATGATCATCGTGAAGCTTGTCTTTGCTTCAAGAAAGTAGACCCAAGTCCACGCGTGAATAGTCATCAACAATTACTAAGATGTAGCGCTGCCATTGATCGCTTGCACGACACGATCGGGCCACACAAATCCATGTGAAGAAGATGAAGCACATGCCGAGAGTTGTGTTCCACCTTTGAAGGAAAATGAGCACGAGTTTTCCCTTGTTCAAGTCAAAGCACAAGGTGATCTTTAGAATACCGAAATCGGGAGTCCTTCAACTAGTTTGTGTCGAGCAAGGTTGGTGATGGTTTGAAAGTTTAGATGTGAGAGACGACGTGCCATAGCCATGATTTTGTTGATGTTGCCTTTGAAAGTAAGCAAATGGGAGATGAAGCAACCATGTCTTGCATAGAGATAGTGTTAAGACTAGAATTACGAGCCGCATACATAAGGTCGTTTCCTTGTAGATCACTGAATGAAACAAGTTTTCCCTAAAGCAACCTCCAAATCTCCATCACCGACCCTCACCGACAGATTGTGTGAGGCCTTCCACATAATAAACCCGCTAAGGGATGTTCCCATTGATATAGTCTCCGTGAGCCCATGATAGTCGCTGCAAGTGATCATTCCCGAACCGACAGCGCCAGCAATGAACTTTGCAATAAAGTTTGATAACAGCCAATTGCCGTCATGTGTCGGGAACATCCGCTATCAACAATCCAGAGAATGATCTATCACCGCATTACACCTGAGATGGAATAGAAGTAGATGTGGAACCCAAATGTTAGAGGGTTCCGAGCGCTTATAGTAGACATACACACATCAATAGCTTTAGGTATCCATTTAAATTCTAGTATGTTATATATCCATTCTCGCCATCTCCAACTAGTATTTGCTTTAATCTTAGCGAATGCACTAGGTGGTACTACATTCCTAGGAGGTGAACCGAGCTACGGGACAGCAATGCGCTTTAGAATCTAAAGAGGGCGGTCTACCAAGGACAATTTTAGAAAGATTAGTGGGCCTAGAGGTATTCCGGTTCTTAGGATTCCTTAAACGAGAGATGATAGCTTTAGCAACACATTTATCATGACACTTAGAATTCATACTTTTAATGACAAATAACACAAGGTGCATCGACCGAATATCAAAAGTACTTAAAGGTTTAGCATTCGTTACATCACTATTTTATTACATTTGCCGTAACGCAATATCTATAGTGGAAGCAACATGAGTCTTATTCATAGTCCTAGGGTGTTCTTCTACTTTAGCATTCTTTATTGATCTTTCTTAGGTCGCAACTTCCTATTCTTCGATGTAGTGCTCCTAGGCCGTGAAGTGCGGACGTTTGGAAAAGACGCAACTATTCCTTTTTCAAGAGAAGGAAGCACGCTAGCAACTTGTGATTTGGCAGTAGTGATTCTAGGTTCATGATTACTAAGTGTTACTCGGGCTATTCTCTTAATCACGGTAGGCGGAAGTTGTTCATACTTTCCTAACATTTATCTTAACTTAAAGATAGTGTGAATCGATCTTGATTTTCGTGACCAAATATTTCCAAGAAAATGCATAACTTCTTTAGTGTGTGCAAGATAATGATCAAGTTCATTTGATGCTTCATCACGAGTCTTTTGAGTAAATCAAATATGACACCATATTCCTTTTAACTTTTACAAGTTCTTGTTCATATTTTGAGATTTGACACTTAAAAGACACGCTTTGATCATCCAGTTGCTCAATTTTTGGATCGTAAGGTTTGTCACGAATCACGATTTTGTTGAAAAGCAAGTTGTTGATCGTAAATATCTTTTTGACACCAATTAAGACGACGTATTGCATTTGAAAATTCGTTTGACAATCGTTTATTTTCAACTTTTAAGGACTCGATCCAAGCACATTATCGTGTTCTCAACATTTACCACGTATAAACGTATATCACAGAGATATAATCAAATGCATATGACAAAGAATTCAATAGCACAACATTATGGACATCAACACAGATGACATCTTCCAAGAGTCGATCAACATCTTTTCTCAACATTTTCTTTTACGTTTAGTATTAGAAATAGATGTTTCGCTTTTCTAAAACGACCTTCATCAATCCAAGTTCCTTATGAAAGTCCCTTTCCCAAGACAATGCACAACTTTTCAAATTTTAACATTTGGTAAAAGATTTTTCTGAAAAATTTCTCTTTGTTCTCGTGTTGCGAGGCGATTGAAAATGTTGAACTTTGATTTCATAATGATATTCTATCTCATGTTGTAAAGTTTTGAGGTCAGCCATGAAAAGGTCAAAATATCTAAGAATTTTGCGATTTTCATGTTTTGAGTTTACTTCACTGATGGAAGGTAAAGGACCATAAGTTTGTGCATAATCTGGTTTAGGATTAACATTAGAAGACTCAGACGTTTTTATGATAATTCTTGGTGTGTTAGAAGAACTTGGTGTGATAAAGTGACGCTTTGAATAGTTAAAAGGTTTGTTGTAAACAACATTTTCTAATTTTGATCGACTCGCCTTTCTCGTGATCTAATTCCTCTGATGATGATATTCAACAACACTCATAACAATTATCAATTTTATATTCTGACCGAAACTTCGGATTTGGTTTGAATGCTTTGGTTGAAAGCTTAGGTTTGTAATCCGCAAGATTTGGTCCATAGCCATTTGGATTTGGTTTTAAAGTAAACTTTTCAATAGCCGTGACCGACTCACCATGTTTGTAAACAACAGTTTTAAACTCTTTAAGTTTGTTTTGCAAGCCGATGATTTCTTCAAGATGATCATCTATTCGTTTCGCTGAATGCTTTTTGTATGCAGAGAACTATTTTGACAAGTTAACAACTCATTTTAGCTTTTTGATTTTCCAAGGTGAGAGCGTTAATTTGCTTTTTATGTTCATGTTTCGCTTGTTCTATTTCGCACAACAAAGCATTCTTCAAGCGCTAGATCACGATCCTGCCTCTAAATATTTTTCATTTTGATGAGATTTGGCAAAGGTCGCTTCAAACCTTTTCTTTTCACGCTTTTCTTGAGTTTTGAAAAGTTGAGTTGCTTTTGTAAACATTCAAAATCCTTGGTTAACAGTGCATTTTTACTTTTCAAGTCCCGATTAATTGCACGACATTCTTCCACTATGGTTTGTTGGTCTAGTATTAAACGAGCAAAACTGATGAGGCAAAAGTTCGGCGTGTTCAACGTGAGGCACAACATGATCATTACTTAGATCCTCAAGTATACCACGAGTCAATTTGAGTATCAAGGAAACCATAATGTCATCTTGATCGCCAAATGTAACTACGGGTCTACTTGAAAATCGCCGGAATGAGATGTGGATGACTCATTTTGAACATCCGAGCCTTGCCGGATTCGATGTTGGCGAGATATGAGATCGAGATAAATATGGTTTGTTCGGTACTGAGACAAGCCATCGCTGTCATACATCGGGCCCGTCACTCATGTGTAACTCATGCATATTAGCCATCAACATAACAAAATGAACTTGTTGCATTGCACGCAAAGTCCTCCATATCATCATTTGAATCTGATTTGCCATAAAGCTCGTTCTTGTCCGTGAGAGTTCCACCAGCTTCATCCTTAAGAGCCAAAAGAAGAGTCTCTTTGTGATAAGCACGCCTTTGTCCGTCTTTGGGCATGCATTAGCCAAGTGTCCCTTCTCATTGCAATTGTAGCATCGAAGACCATTCAACCCATTCCGAGCATTTCCCTGTTCCACCACTTGAGCTCGATTGTTATTCCTACCCACAAAGATTAAACCCTTGACCACCCCATCCTAATCACGACTATAACCACGATTGAACTTCAACTCGCCCATTGTTCACAACAGCTTGATTCCTTGTGTTAGATGAGGAACGAATGCGATTGTTGGATTTGTTGGATAACGGCTAAAAGCATTAGCAATCATAGCAAATCCTTGTTGCAATGCTTCGAACGGATCAGATTCCTCATTAGCTTCACCGACAAGTGCTTGAGCATTGTTGTTGTTGTATGGAACCAATTGAGTTTGTTGAGATTGAGGCTGTGAAGGATTATGTTGTGTGATTGTAGCAGCTTGGTTGAGTTGCCTTTGGTTGAGGAGAATAACTGTTTTGAGCATATAAAGCAAGTTGTTGATTTTCCAGTTGTGAAGGTGAAGCAATTTGAGCACGGAGAATCCTTTATCTATCAACTTCCTTTTCATGAGGCTTCAAGTAATCATACAACAATCCGTATGTATAATGATGCATGTTCTTTTCTTAAAGCTTTGACGGAGAAAAATGACATACTTCTCCCATTCGTGACCAAGACTACTCGTGAACTTAGTATTAACGGCAATTCTTGGCATGATGATGTTGTTTTAATCCAAATCATTTATGATGTCTGAGAATCGATGATGATAAGACTCTGTGTCTCCGTTCAATCATGAAGTGTTCATAAGCCAAGTAAATTTTGGATTCCAAATCCTCCCGATTGAGTACAGATCCTTCCATAAGAAGATGAATATGATCCCACATTTCCTTTGCGGTCTTTTGAGCATCAACACTTCAAGAATGGGTTAGGTAATCCTAAGAGGATATATTGCATTGCAAGTTCATCAACTTCAAAGTGTAGAAGTTCCTCAAGATTCAGTGCAGCAACAAGAGTAGCAATGTTGGATTGTTCATCTCTTGGTGGATTAGCATTTGGATCGGCTGGTACAATGACAGAGGCATCCAAATGGACCTTCCAAGATAACCTTCTTTAAGAACTTTCCATGTGGCTTCTTCAGATCACAAAACCTAAAGAACCTAATCACCCATTGATCGTAGTTTCCGGAAGTTAGCATTGGAGGTCTATCAAGTGATCCAAACCTCATGAATTGATTGTTGGCCGCTTAAAGCTTCACACATCTTTGCAAACCAAGTGGGTTCCTTCATAGTGTTCCTTGATGGATGTTGATTGAAGTCATTTGTGTAGGGTTGAACTTGAAGACTTGGTGGTGGTTGAACCATTTGAGGTTGTGGAATTGCTGCAAGTTGTGGAGTATGTTGTTGATTAAATTGTTGTTGATAAATTGCTTGTTGTTGATTCCATTGTTGATGTTGTGGAGTTAGTTGTTGTTGACGCTGAGAATAAGTAAGGGAAAAGTTAGAGTATGGTGGTTGTGACATGTTGAAAACTTGTGTTGGTAAAAAATGGATCTTTGTAGTCGAATGAACCTTTGTAGATGAAGTGTCCTTAGCGCATTAGAAGTCACAAGAAACCAAGTAGAACTTATGCAAAAACACCAAAGTTACGCTGCGTAATAATCAAGAGTTACGCTGTAGATTTAGCTTACGCGTAAGTAGGTAAAGGCACTAAAGCGCGTGACACAAAGTTAGGCGAGATTACCTTATGCGTAAGACTAGGCTTAGCGTTAAGATGAATCTTATGAGTAGGATTTCTACACGTAAGTTTATGCTTATGCGTAAGTTTAGGTTTTAAATTAAATGATCTTTTACACTATCACAAAGGCAAAAGATATCCAAAGTCAACGATTTTCAGTCAGCTTATCCAAGCAAGAAACACGGAGTAAACCACGAAACTGAAGATCAAACCAAGGATAAAGTTACGCGTAAAAATAGGGTTTTAGTTACTGTAGCTTACTCTGAAAGTGATTTTGCCCAAAGTTGTTTCTAAACCTGAATTTTGTTATGGAATAGCTTCAATATCACCAAAATAACACAAAAGTGTGAAACTTGATGAATCAAAACGACTAAACAAGTTATGCGTGAGAACGACACCCAATTTAACAAAAACAAGCTTAAATCACGTAAAGTTTGAAACTTTTTGCCAAAAAAAGTTATTTTAACACCTTAAAACATTGAAAGTACAAGAATCTTGGATTAAAAAGTTTAAAAAACGTGTTTTGTGTTTAACCAAAGTATCACGTTAGCCTTACGCGTAGGACCAAAACCACTTCAAAGCAATAACGATTCACCCAACTATTAGGCGATTGATACCACTGTTAGGTCACTAGTTTTACAACACAAGCATCAATACAAGAAATAGAGAAGGGAAGAGATTGGTTGAACACGTTAAACACACACACACACACGCGTAGATCTTAGACGGTTATGCGTAAGGTGAAAAGAGAGTGAATAAAATGAACAACCAACCTTCAAATGAAGGTTTATAAGGGGTATTTATAGGAGGGAAGCTAGGACAACACTCCTAGTTCCCATCCTTATCCTTATTGGACATGGGCCTAAGCTCATGGGCCTTCTACATAAGCTTAAGGCTAATAACAAACATAAAGGCCATAATTAAGCTAACTATTACATATAAATTACTAACACTTGATTATGGTTTAGGAGTGATTCCAACAAGTCTTTTCTGAAAAATATCTCTTTGTTCTCGCGCCTGAGGTGATTGATAATGTTCAACTTTTATTTCAGAATGAAATTCAATCTCACGTTCTAAAAGTTTGATGTCAGATAGGAAAGTGTCAAAATATCTAAGAATATGACGACTTTCGGGTATTGATTTTACTTCACTGAGTGAAGGTAAAGGACCATTAATTTGTGCAAGATGGGTTGGGGACCAACATTAGAAGACTCAGACATAGGTTTGATAACCTAAGGTGTGTTAGAAGTATCCTTTTTGTGCAAACGAAGTGACGGCTTTGAATAGTTAAATGGTTTGTTATAAACAACATTTTCTAATTTTGATCGACTCTCGTCTTCTGCATCTAATTCCTCTTGACGATTATATTCAACAACACTCATTATGGAATCATAAATTCTATGTTCTGCACTATAAACTTCAGGATTTGGTTTGAATGCTCTATTTGAAAACTTAGGTTTGTAATCAGCAAGATTTGGTCCATATCCATTTGGATTTGGTTTGAAAATTAACTTTTGAATCGTTGTGATTGATTCACCATGTTTATAAACAACATTTTGAAACTCTTTGATTTTGTTCTGTAAGTCAACAATTTCTTCAAGATAGTTATCTATTCGTGTCTTGGAATGCTTTTTGTACTCAGAGAACTGTTTTTAACAAGTTAACAACTCAGCCTTAGCTTTTTGAGTTTCCAAAGTAAGAGCGTTAAGTTGTTTTTTATGATCATATTTCAGTTGTTCTATTTGATACAACAAAGCATTCTTGGATGCGATTAGATCAGGTATCTGTCGTTCTAATGATTTTTCGTTTTGGAAAGATTTAGCAAAAGCGACTTCAAAACCTTGTTCACGTTTTTCTTGAGTTTTAAAAACGTTGAGTTGTCATTTTAAGCATTCAATATCCCACATACTGAGTGCATTTTTGTTTTTTAATTGCTGATTGAGTTCACAAATTGTTCCATTAGGGATCATTGGTCATTAAGTAAGAGGTCAATATCTGGATTAGGCAAAGGTTCAGTGTTCAACGCGAAGTCTCAACATGATCATTATTTAGATCCTCAAGTATAACCACGGAGTCAACTTGATCATCAATGGTAACCATCAGGTCATCTTGATCGCCAAATGTAACTCGGATCTAGTTGAGTATCATCGAATGAGATGAGGACGGCTCATGTTGAACATTTTGAGCCTTGCCGGATTCAGATGTTGGTGAGAATAGATCAGTGATGAATATGGTTTGATCCGGTACCGAGACAAGCCTTAAGTGTCATACGGGCTTGTGTCACCTCATGTAGAGTTCTTGCATGTTTGCCATTAACATCACAGGTGCATTAGCCTGCAAGTCCTCCATATCATCATCAGAATCTGCATTGGCCATAAAGTTGTGTTCCTTGTTGGTAAGAGTTCCACCGGCTTCATCCTTGAGCCAAAGTAAAGCCTCCTTGTGATAAGCACGCCTCTTGTCCCGGCTTTGGGCATGCATTAGCGGATGACCCTTTCATTACATTATAACACAAAGACCATTAACCCATTAAGCATTACCTTGTTCAACCACTTGAGCCCTTTGTTGTTGTGGAGCACCCATGTTATTCCTTCCCATTTTATTAAACCCTTGACCGCCCATCGATGAACATTACCACGATTCTGAACTTCAACACGTCCATTGTTAACAACGATTCCTTGTGTTAGATGAGGTACGAATGCGATTGTTGGATTTGTTAGATTATCGGCCTAAGGCTCTAGCAATCATGACAAAGCCTTGTTGCAATGCATCGAAAGCTTATGCATCTTCATTGGATTCACTGTAAAGTGCTTGATCATTGTTGTTGTTGTATGGAACCAATTGAGTTTCTTGAGATTGTTGCTTTGATGGATCATATGGTGTGGTTGTTGCAGTTGGTTGGCAGTGGGTTGTGGAGGATTTGTGAATACAGTTTGTAAGGTCGGGAATTGAGGATAACAAGCTTGAGCCACAAAGCTAATTGTTGATTATCCGGAAGTGAAGGTGAAACATTTTGTCCACGGATAACCCTTTCTTTGTCAACTTCTTTTTGATGAGGCTTCAAATAGTCGTACAACAATCCGTATGTAGCATGATGAAGATTCTTTGCTTGACGGATGAAAATGACATATTTCTCCCAATCAGGACCAAGACTACTTAGGAATTTAGTGTTGACATCAATTCTTGGCATGATGATGTTATGTCACACCCTCGCCGGAGGCGGAAACACGAGGTGTAACGGAAGGGAACAAAAGCACAAGATAATAGAACATACCAGTGTTAAGATTAAAAAGAAATAATACTCCATTACAATACTAGATTAGCCGTCATCGGCAAATATATTACAAAGTTTAGATTCCAAAATATTGAGTTTTATTACAAAACGACTTGTAGCGACAAGTGAAAAACTTCATTATGCAGAACTGGTAGAAAAAGCTTACTACGATCACCGAAATGCATGAGAGAAAAAACGGGTCAACTATGAAAATAGTTGGTGAGTAAACACGTTTAATAAAAATAAGAAAACTCGAAAAGAAATAATCAAAGTTTTCGTCCAGAAAATAGTTCTCAAAGCAAAGGCATTGTGTATCCCTCGTTCCAAATTCGCCCATACAAAACTTGCAACTTGTATTATTGTACACAACCCATTGCACAAAAA
The DNA here is from genome assembly GCA_910596185.1 of Chrysanthemum makinoi. Classification (NCBI taxonomy): domain Eukaryota; kingdom Viridiplantae; phylum Streptophyta; class Magnoliopsida; order Asterales; family Asteraceae; genus Chrysanthemum; species Chrysanthemum makinoi. The sequence goes on along the minus strand of OU343219.1, from coordinate 84,683,430 downwards.
TATAGTCGCGTCAAGTAGTCAAGTGTAGCGGTCGAGAATAGTTCACAATATAGTACCAAGTATATAATAATTTAGAGATGCTCCGAACATGGGAGACTTTGCACTGCTCCAACAAGGGAGACTCCTTTGTCACTCGACCACCTAGGCGAGATTTATTGAGAACGCTCCACCAATATGGCGAGACTTTATAGTGATGCTCCGAACATGGGAGACTTTGCCTTTGCTCCAACAAGGGAGACTCCTTTGTCACTCGACCACCTAGAGATTTATTGATGCTCCACCAATAAGGCGAGACTTTGGGTCAAGAACGCTCCACCAAAAGAACTTTTAGATCATAACTGCGTACGGTTCAATATATTCAAACAAGTCATGAGTCCATAATTAAGTCCAAGAGTCTAAGTCAAGTCCAAAAGTTCAAGTCTAAAAGAGTTCACGAAGTAATAATCAATTTAGTTCAAATATGGTTCATGCATTTCACCCCAAAAATATAGTAAAAGCGGTAAAAAGGGATGTGATTACTCACTTGATGAATAGATCGACAAGTGGGTACACGAAATATAGCGTGAATCTCGAAACTGACCTATTATGAATGATATGATATGAAATAAGTCATGGTGTAATGTTATGCGCGCAATTCGGATGATATTTATACCATTTGTGAGTTTTGAAAATAATACTTATCGTCGAAAAAAAATACTCGTTTGACGTCTTGACCATTCTTAAATAAGCTTTACAAGTATTTACGTCAAAAGGTCATCCTACAATGGTTTTATAATGATTTATAGTGAAATTATCACTTTTAGTTAGTAAAACAATGTCGTCGGAATTTTCATAAAAAGTGACAAAATGGCTTTGGAAAACTAGTCGTAAAATGGTACGTCGAGCGTTAGAGAAACGAACTTCGGCGGTTTTGGAAAGTTTGTATCAAAATCTAGAAGTTTTAGTACATGATTTTTCGTCATAGAGGTCTCGAACATAAAGATAATAGGGGTTAAATATGGTGATTTTAGTTACCGTAACACTTACTCGTAAAAATAATATAGTTTTTCTAATAATAATAGTTGACAGAGTTTATGAAAGCGTGTATATCTTAGTGGTTTCAAATCCGTTTTCTCATTATTATCGTCCTTAGCCGTATCAAAGTATACTAATATATTTTTGATAAGTCGAAATAATTTGTAAAGCTTAGGACTCGTTTTTGAATCGTACAAAACTAAAATAGGTTGCTGAAATTTCAGAAAATATATATTTCGTCGTCAAACTTGAAAAATTCATAACTTCTTCGTTATAACTCCGTTTTAATCCGTTCAAGCGGCCACGGATTAATTTTAAAGTATATTTTCTAAATATCAAGGCCAAAAATTTGTGCCTACTGTCGGATTTTCCAGAAAATCAAAACAAGGACAGAACACTTTTTATACGTATCGAAAATAGTTTTTCTCGTACTAAACTTATTCCAATCCCTTCAAATCAACTCCAAAGCTAATCTAATCCTACCATACACCTTCTTAGGGTGTCATGGGTTCCTAGACATCATCAAGACAAAAGTATACCAAGGGGATAATTATAGGATGACCATATATATAAATAACTCTAAAAATCATGTAAAATGGTATAAACAACACAAGTCTTGCATGTTTTGCTCAAAAATGATGAGATGAGTATGAAATGAATATGCAAGATGAAAAATAAATATGAGATGCTTACAAGTGATATGATGAGGTGATTAGAACCAAGGATTAACCTTAACACCCTAGGTTTTTATTTCAAAACCTTAATGAGAGTGTTATCTAGATTGTGTTAACACTTGAGCTTGAAAAATTTGATGATCCCTTGTTACTCCTTATGAGAACCGGTTATGGAAGAACCAAAAGAGAGAAAGACAACTTTTCTTGACTTCTTGAATTATGAGGTAAAATGAATGAATAAATGAACTTGGAGTAACAATCTATACTATCAAAGAAAAACTACTAACCACTAATTAATGCCAACCCCTTGGTGGGCCAAGGGGAGGATTGTGAAATATCCTTTTTTATTTTTATTATGTATTGTGTAAATACTTGTGTAATTTGTAAGAAAAAGTGTAAGTGAAATATATTCAAGTTAAGGTAAATGGTAGTTTTTAGGTACAAGTAAATTTTTAGTAGATCAAAATAGAGTATAATGATATCATAAAAATTGTAAAAATACCTTCCTTGTGAAATTTGAGTGATATAAAAATTTTCGTGTAGTTTTTAAGAAAAATGTCGTAATAATATAAATTTAACGATTTATATACAAAATAAATTTAAAACACTAGGTAAACTCAAAATATTATTTTTATAACTAAATGTAAGTATAAAAATATATCGGGATAAATTTTTGAAAGTAGCAGTTAAATATTCAAAATAATAACTCACGCGATAACGTTTATTAAATATAAAAATTACGCGTTAAATGTGAAATGAAATGCCATGAATGAATTAATATGATGCATATTTAATTTAAGAAATGACCGGAATTTGAGAATTGTGACATGTTATGTTTGTCCAAATCATTGATGATATCTGAGAATCGATGATGATATGACTCTAATGTCTCTCCTGGTTCAATCATGAAGTGTTCATAAGCCAAGTAGATTTTGGATTCCATGTCCTCTTGATTGAGTTCAGTGCCTTCCATGAGAAGATGAATATGTTCCCACATTGCTTTAGCAGTCTTTTGAGCATCAACACTTCGAAGGATCGGATTGGGTAATCCCAAAAGGATGTATTGCATTGCTAGTTCATCAGCTTCAAAATGTAGAAGTTCATCTGCAGTGAGGTCAGTAAGACTTGCAATGTTGGTGACATCTCCTCTTGGTGGATTAGCATTGGGATCTCCGGGTGTAACGACAGTAGGCATCTGAAATGGACCTTCCAGGATGACCTTCTTTAAGAACTTTCCATGTGGCTTCTTTAGATCACAAAACCTAAAGAACCTAATCACCCATTGATCGTAGTTTCCGGGAGTGAGCATTGGAGTTCTATCAAGTGATCCAGCCTCATGAATGGATTGTTGGCTACTTAAAGCTTCACACATCTTTGCAAACTAAGACGGTTCCTTTATAGTATTCCTGGATAGATGTTGATTGTGAAAGTTTGTGTAAGGTTGTACTTGAAGACTAGGTGGTGGTTGAATCATTTGTGGTTGAATTGCTCCTTGTTGTGGAAAATGTTGTTGTTGAAATTGTTGTTGATAAACTTGTTGTTGTAGATTGAATTGTTGTTGTTGTTGACTGAGTTGTTGTTGTTGTTTTTGAGGATACACATGAGGAAAGTAGTTAGAGTATGGTGGTTGAGACATCTTGAAACTTGTGTTGTGAAATGGATCTTTGTAGTCGAGTGAAACGTTGTTGATGAAGAATCCTTAAGCGTAGAAATCAAGCTTAGGCAAAGAAAACCTTAGGCGTAAAAACACCAACTTACGCGTAAGAAGGAATCTTACGCGTAGGGTTAAGGAACCGTAGTTTATGCGTAAAACAAAAGCTTAGTAGTAGAATGCTTAGGCGTAAGATTTGCTTATGCGTAAGACAAGGCTTAGGCGTAAGACAAGGCTTAGGCGTAAAGATTCTATGCGTAAGTTTTAGCTTAGGCGTAAAAACTAGGGTTTTGCCCAAAAATCCTTTACACTTATTCCAGTGTAAAAGATATCCAAAGTCGAAGTGTTTTCAGGCTTATCCAAGCAAGAAAACACTGAGTAAACCAAGAACACTAAAGATCAAACTGTGAAAAGCTTATGCGTATCAACTAGGGTTTTGTTACACGTAGGTTTTGCCAAAATTGAGATTTCTGTCCAAAAGTCTTTCTAAACTCGATTTTAGTGATGAAACAGCTTCAATATCACCAAAATGACACAAAAGTGTGAAACTTGATGATCTAAAACTTTAAAAACACCTTACGCGTAAAAATGATAACACGTATAGAATCAAGCTTAAAAACAAAGAAATACACGTAAAGTTTCAAACTTTTTGCCAAAAACTTAAACTTTAACTCCTAATAACCTTGAAAGTACAAGAATCTTGGATTTGAAAGAGTAAAAAATGAGTTTTTATGCGTATGAAAGATTTGAAACCGAGAACCTTACGCGTATACTTAAAAGCTTCAAAAACAAAATCGTTTACCCAACTATTTGGTGATTGATACCACTGTTAGGTCACCATATTTGTAACATAAGCATCAATATGAAGAAATGAGATAAGAGATAGATTGGTTGAACAAGCAAACACAATACACGAATGAATGAGAAAAGTTTATGCGTAGGTATTGAGATAAGATGAACAACCAACCTTCAAGAGAAGGTTTACATGAGGTATTTATAGGAGGGAACTAGGGCAACACACCAAGTTCCCATCCTTTCCTTATTGGGCTTTGGATAGGCTCATGGGCTTTCTACATGAGCCTAGCCTTGATTACTAACATAAAAGCCATAATTAAGCTAACTATTACATATTAATTACTAACACTTGAATTCTAGTTTAGGAGTGATTCCAACAATAGAAATCAGATGGTGATCAAAGAAAAATTTAGAAAATTCTTTAAAAATCACAATAAATGAAAAACTAGTTTTTAGAGCATTTTAAGGTAGAGATGCCTAAAATCAATTTGTCAAAATTGAGAGACATATCAAACTATGTGTTTTGAGATGAGAGGAACAATGTGTAAACAATTGAGCGAAAAGATGGTGAGTTTTGAAGTAATGATAAATCAAAAATACCTTGAATATGATCCTAAGTCATCAATGAGTGAATGTGAGATCAACTAAGCCTAAGGAAAGTTTAAGTGATCCTAATGTAGCATGTTTAACTAGTCGAATAAGGTCTAAAAGGTTGGATTGATACAAGGAGGCTAAAAATGAACTTTTGCCCACCCGGATCCCACGGATCCTTCACTTGAGGGATCCGTCTAGTTATATCCAAGGGATCCGGCGTCTGAGACAGATTTCCTTAACAGAATGGTTGCAAAATTTTGCTCTATGTTTCAAATTTTGAAACTAATGATTTCTACAAAGAAGCATACATGTGTACAAGTTAAACAAAGCAAGGAGAGCATGTAGAAATAACATATAGGCAATCAAATGAGATCAAGCTCACAAATAACACAGAGGTTTAGCAAACTTAACAAGCACTATTCAAGAAGCTCAAAACAGATTTACGGTATAGATTAGTAAATCATTTACACTAACAATGGCATGCAACGTATGTGTCCATAAAGAAAAAAGCACATGATGGTGTTCAAGATAAAAGAGTTGTGAGGTGCTAGTTTAGGACAATCTAGACTATATTTAGAAGGTGGAGTTGTTGTTTGTGGAGATGAAGGAATTGTTTTTAGAAGAGTAAGTGTTGGATTTAGAAAGGCTTGAAGCAAGTACCGTTTTGTGAGTTGGTTTTAGCTAAATTATGTTTACCTATGTGTTGGTATTTGAAGAGTAAGAAACACATGTATATGCGTCCTTAAGAAAGTGAATTGTTTAGAAGTTTGTTTTGGTCAACGGAAGAAATGAACTATGTATAGTCATTACGGATGGTGATTAGCATACCCAACTTGAAGTCATGTAGCTCTTCTCGATCAAAGCAAGATAATCGCTTGATGAGGTAAGTGGTTGTGATTAACTAAAAGAAAAATTAATTTTACAACTTGTTTAATTAGTAATCCTAAGAAAACGCAAAGTATTTCCATTGTAAACTTACTTTAGTGTAACATATAGGATTTCACAAACACACTAAACCATAATCACTATGAGGCGTGTAATATGTTTAGAGAGAGAAAGTTCTAGAGAGAGAAATAGAAGAGAGTTGGGAACTTTAGTGAGACAAAGAAAAATCTTATTATGAGCTCCAACTCTCTACCTTGGGAGGTAGAGAGTATTTATAGTACTTACATAAAACGCCACCTGACGGGCTATGGATCAGGCATACAGTGGGTAAAGACCCGTCCGTCCTCCACGGTGTTACTAAACTAAATACTACTTAACATTAAATAACTACGACTATGAGCTTTCTAACGATTACATATACTTGAGGTGACCGACACTTTAACTACTGGATTTTCCAAATCCTAACAATCACCCCCTAAGGGAGGTCACCTCAATCACACATTAAATTACATAGAAAACAAACAGATATTACATTGAGATTGTTCTTGTATTCTTGTTCTGTAGCTCGTAGTCTTTGTTTCTTCATTTTTGCATGTTTTGGATAATCTGAGTGGAGGTCTTTAACTGATCCACGTGATACTGAGTTTGAGCCAGCTTTGAGATCATCAGCAACATTAAATCTCTGACTCATCCTTTGTGGTGCTGGTATGGTGTGACTTTTGGACCGACATGCTCACATTTTGATCCATGATTTCTTCTAATCAGAGTAGCGGAAGCTTTCGTTGATTCATGATATTGGCAGCAGCGTAGCAGAAACATGGAGTGAAAATATCAGATTCATTGATGCACCAATCATGATTTCTTTAGATATGAATGTGTTGTGTGAGCATGCGGCTATGGATTGACCGCTTCATTATGACCAAATGCAAACGTCGAGGTGTACCTGCATAAGACAGTTAGCAATAAAGCGCACGAAAGTGTCTTTGATTACTTTTGATGAATTGAGGTACACGGCCCACGGTTCCCCATTGATCAGTACAAGTACTGCCTGTGATCAGGTATAATTCTGAAGAATTTCCTTGACAGGTTTCGCATTTGCTCTAGCGTTCTCAAACCGAACGCCTCAAAGAAGACAACACGGAGTGAGTGAACCAAATAAATGAGATTCACTGATTGATGAAAAGAGATTTGAAAAACAATCGTGTATTGCTCAATAGAAATTGTTTTTGCAATACAACAAAGGTTTTAATGAAAATCAATTATCAATCATAAACACCTTTTATTTTGAGAAATAAGCACACAGTCGATGTGCTAAAGAAAAGAGTTTTTATGCACAACGACCGGTTTTTCAAAGGTATCCGTCAATCCATAACCTGAACCAGGATTGATTCAAAAGATTAAATCTCTCCATTGTTTATGTCCAGTTGTCACATGGTTGATCTATTGGATACATCTCACATGCCACCTACCAGGAGCTTGTTTGATGTTGGATCCAGAAGGCTTTCCATCTTCATCGTGAATATGTATGCATATCACTTAGATGTTCAGGCAATACCACAAGGATAATGCGTAGGACTCATAAGATATAATATCTCTTTCCACATTGTGTGAAACAGAGAGTCTTCATTGAAGGTGTCCTAAAGAGATTTATTGATGATCTCGTGGCTCTAGACTCAATTGTGCATATTTGGTTCCTATGCCGGAGACTAGGGAGAGGGTCTCCTTCTTCAATATCAACAATCTCTAAGAGAAAGTCGATAGATTATGTCGGTTCCCCGTGAGAATGTGACAAGTCCTTTTAAGAGGAACTTGAGTCGTTTGGAAAGTTGAAGTGCAGTGCGTCACTGGGTCCATGACGTCTTGTCTTCAATACCGATTTTACCTTGGTAACAACCAGTAGTATATGAATTGAACCCGGTTTCTGCCCTAAGGTTGAATAAATGGAGGGCTATTTCTTTTCACCCTTTTTCACATTCAATACTTTTTCATTCTTCAACCCCTTCAGTGCTTACCGAGATTTCATTACTAGAACCTTGTTGGGTTTATTCCAGTACTAGCTCAGTCTCAGTCCGCACTCTTCCCATATCTCACATTTCTCCTTTTTTTCATCATACCTAAGGACTTCTACACTATCTAGTGGATTGTCCCTGGGTAGATCCCTCCAGTTCTGGCGGATCATGAGACCTCAACCTAACCTTATCATCCTTATATCACCATACATAAAGTAAAGTTGGTCGGTCTTTTTGGTATCGTTCATCTGCCATTGGAACCAATTGAAAACCATTTGAAAATCAATCAAGATACTTGTGATATAGAATCAAAGCATTTTGTATCTTAATTGTTTTGATATTTTAGAAATGATCCCCTTCTACATATGCATAAAGATTTAGAAATTGTTTAGCACATGGAGGCAAGAGATCTTTGAAATCGTTAGATTAAGAGTGAAAGGTCCAATCTTTTGATTAACATTTTCTAAAATGATCATCATCACTTCCCAATCAATTTGAGTAGTTAAAACATTTTGAGAAAGGATGAGGTTTTCAAAAGTTTGCTCCCCCTCAATATGTGCCTCGAATTTTGAAAGAGTTTTGCACATATTAGAGGGAACCTGCACTTAGAGACAATTCAGTCACGTTTCAATAATTTGAGGTTTAAAATAGATACTCCCCCTCAACATGTGCATGGAAAATTTGAAATCGTTTGTCACTTGCGGGGAGGAAAACATGCTAAACACTTATGAAACCATTTATCAAATTATCAGTTTAAATCCAATTTAAATCACATATTCTCCCCCTATCACAATTATCAAATCATTTGAGATTTGTGATCTCTGTAGATTTAAATTGATTTTGAAAGCTTTTAAGGAGAATTGTGACTTGATTATGAAAGCGTTTTAACTGATAAGGATTGGATTTTGAGACTTTAAACTCCATTGATTAAACATGCATAATTATCTTTTGAAAACATAATAATAACCAAGGTCTGGAACCAATTGTGTAACATTTTGTAAAACATTTAGAGTAGACCTTACTCAATTAAGTGCAAATTGTTTGAAAAGAACACTTTTTGATTTGATTGAAAAATCATTCTCCCCCTCAATCAATGACGAAAGTCGTTGATTGATGAATTGAGATTTTGGCACTTGATAAGTTCATTTGATTTACAAAAATAGAGTCCGAAGTGTTTTCAAAACAATTGAGTTTTCATAAGATTACAAATATTTTTCAGGGGAATCTTTAGAAGGAAAAATATTTGAAATTAAACATTTGTCTCGTTAATGACAAACATTTGGTTTTAGAATCAGAGCATTAGGATAGAAACATGAGGTAAAGCATGACTCTGTTCTTTCTTTGAAAAGCGGGTTACTGCCTGAAATAACAGTAAACCATTGTTTTACTTTCTCCCAAAAATATTTTTGATTTTTTATTTATTTATTTTTTTTTTAAACATTCGAACAACATCTAAAGTCCCGTATCACTCTTTGACTGACAGCACAAAGACCCTAGATATATATCGAATCAAGAAAGAAAAGACAAAAAAAAGACAATAATTTTTGAGAATTTTTCAAGATTTTTATGGATTTTTTGAAAGTTTTATATTTTTCTATTTGGTTTTAGAAGATTTTATAATTTTGTATTTTGCTTTTTGAATAAATATATAAAAAATATAGATGAAGAAAAGACCTTTACTCCTCGTCTTCCTCCTGAAGACGTTTGAGTGTTTCTGGTTGAAGGCTTTTCAAGCCAAGTCGAGGAAGAATAAACTCAAAACGTTCTCTCGGAAGAGCTTTGGTGAAGATGTCTGCTAACTGGTATTCTGACTTCACAAAATAGAGTTCCACCACACCGTTTTCCACTTGCTCCCTGATGAAATGATGTCGGATGTCAATGTGCTTTGCTCTTGAGTGTTGTACTTTGTTGCATGAGAGAGCAATAGCACTTTTATTATCACAGTAGAGAGGGATTTTGTTGAATTCAAAGCCATAGTCAGATAATTGGGATCTCATCCAAAGGATTTGAGCACAACAAGATGACATGGCTATGTATTCAGCCTCTGTGGAGGAAATAGAAGTACTCATTTGCTTCTTTGAAGACCAGCTCACAAGCTTATCACCCAAAAACTGAGCACCTCCTGATGTACTTCGACGTGTATCTTGACATCCTGCATGATCAGCATCTGCATAGGCTGTTAGTGACATACCGGTGTCCTTCGGGTACCATAGTCCCATATTGATGGTTCCTTGGAGATACCGAAAGACCCGTTTAACCGCTTCAAGGTGCTTTTTAGTAGGCTTAGCCCGATATCTAGCACACATGCACACAGCGAACAAGATGTCTGGTCTGCTAGCTGTGAGGTACATCAAGGATCCAATCATGCTACGATATTTCGTTTGATCTACCATGATCCCTGAGTGGTCCTCATCCAGCTTGGTTCGTTCAATCATGTGAGTGTCAACGGTGTCACATGATACAAATCCAAATTTCTTTAAAATCTCATTTGCATATTTAGATTGATTTATAAAAATGCCTCCGGGACTTTGTGAAATTTGTAATCCCAAGAAAAATGACATTTGTCCCATCATTGACATTTGAAATTTGGAACCCATTTCATTTGAAAAACGATCACATTCATTGGGGTCAGTCGAGGCAAAGATAATATCATCAACATAAATTTGAACGTGAATTAAATGTTTGTCTGACTTTCGGGTGAACAATGTCGGATCAACTGCTCCTTCGCTGAATCCAGTGGATAGAAGAAACTTTGATAGCGTATCATACCATGCCCTTGGAGATTGCTTTAAACCGTAAAGAGCCTTTTTCAAGCGATAGACATGAGTAGGATGCTCTTGATTCACAAAACCCTCGGCCGGGCGTAAACCACCTCTTTCAAATCATCATTAAGAAAGGCTTTTCACATCCATCGATATACGACCATGTTCTTACTAGCGCATTAGCCAAGAAGATTCGATAGCTTCGATCACGAGCAACAGGAGCAAAGATTCTTCAAAGTCAATACCCTCTTCTTGACGGTATCCTTTGGCAACCAATCGAGCCTTGTTCTTTAAGACATCACCATGCTCATCAAGTTTCACTTTGAAGATCCATTTTAGAGCAATGATCATAGCACAATCTGGAGCCGGTACTAACTCCCATACATCAAGTCGATCAAACTCATGAATTTCTTCTTGCATGGCATTGAACCAGCAGCCTTCATTCATGGCGGTTTTAATGTCTTTTGGTTCGACCTTAGAGAGTACGGAGTTGAAGAAGAACCATAAGGCATCGGTTGCAAGTTGTTTCTGTGTGGATACTGGGCGAGAGGGGTTTCCAATGATGTTGTCCAATGGGTGATCATGTGTCCATTTTCTAAGGTGTTCATGTGGCTGTTGTTGTTGTGGAACGAAGTAGCGAGTTGATATCTCGATGAAGAAGGTTCTGATGATGGTTCAGGAGCAAAGATATTTTCAAATGGAGCATCTTCGGGAGTAGCAAAGGGATTAACTTCTTCATTGATGCCAGAAACAATTCCATGATGTACATTTGATGATTGAAGATTTGTTGATGAGAGCAGTGATCGGCAGGTGCTTCTTGACTTAATGATATTGAGATGAAGGGTTCACTTCATTCACGAGGGATATGAGCGCCTCTGTTGATGGAATTGACATTTCATCAGCATTCGGTTCATAGTGTTCATCAAACATTGGATCAAACAATTTCTTTAAATCATCTTCAGATGGAGGTACATATGGAGTTCTTGGAAATGAGTTTGGTACAAGGGATGAACCAATGGGACTGTCTTGAAGTGCGGGTCCAGAACTGGATTGTCCAGGAGCCATTTGACCGGTCAGCTCATCGAACGTAACGTGAATTGTTTCCATGATATTTCGGGTTCTCTTGTTGTAGATTCGGTAACCTTTCTTGTTTGGTGCATAACCAACAAAGACTCCAATATCTGCCTTTGCTCTTAGTTTACCTAAGTCTTGACCATCATTAGTTGGGTAACACAATGCACCAAACACACGAAGGAATGAGAGATTAGGTTTTCTATTGTGGACAAGTTCATATGGAGTTTTTCCATGAGCAGTGTGAATTAGGGACCGATTTTGAGTGTAGCATGCAGTGGCAATGGCTTCAGCCCATAGAAACATTGGAACCTTTGAGTAAATCAGCATTGTTCTTGCGGCTTCCACAAGAGTTCGATTTCGTCTTTCAACTACACCGTTCTGTTGAGGAGTTCGTGGAACACTTCTTTGATGACTGATTCCAACACTTTCATAAAACTCACCAAGTTGTTTATTAACAAACTCAGTTCCATTGTCTGTTCGGATGATTCTAACGGTTTTGTTAAGTCGAACTCAAGCTGTTTGATAAGTTTGATAATGATATCACGGAGTTTCATCCTTTGTCCTTAGGAACTTAACCCCGGTGAATCGAGAGTAATCATCAACCACAACTAACACGTATTTCTTCCCAAAGATATTATGCACTCTTATGGGTCCACATAAGTCCATGTAGATTGTATGAAGAACTTCATAATGATTTTGTAGGTTTAGGTTTGTGGGCATACTTCTTGCTTTTTCCCAATTGGCATGTTGAACAAAGATGATCCTTTTCATACTTTAGTCTAGGTAACCCTACAACTAAGTCCTTTCCGGAGAGATCATTGATGGTGCCGAAGTTCAGGTGATTGAGACGACGATGCCATAACCATGACTTTGTTTTGAAGCCTTTGACAACAAACAAATTGGAGAAGACTTCATCATATCTTCGATAGAGATGGTGTATAGATTAGAACCACGTGTTCCTCTTAAGAGTTCCTTACCATCAAGTTCTCTAATGAAACAAGTATGTTTTCTGAAGGCCACTTCTAGATCGAATCACGAATTGTCCAACAGAGAATAAGTTATGACCAAGACCTTCTACGTAATATACCATGGAGATAACACTATCACCAACAACATAATCTCCATAACCCATAATAGCACCGAAATGATCGTTCCCGAATCTAACAGTCCCGATGAATTTGCTCACGAAGTTCATGAGCCGCGACCGGTCTCCAGTCAAATGCTTGGAACAACCTGAGTCCAAGTACCACGAACGATTTGAACGATCTGCAGTTGAACACAAGCAAGAATGGATAACGGATAATTGGGATCCCCATGCAAGAATGGGTTCCACTTGGTTAGTAACAGTGATTGGAACACCCACATCAAAAATAGAAACATCCATATCAGAAGTAGAAGCAATGGAATCATTAGGAATAGATGCTGGTGTCCGTATTTGACCTATTCAAAGTATGTTCACTTCTTAAGGTAATAGTTCTACCAGTAGGCATCCATTATCTAGTGGGCATTGCTTAGCATTTGAGGGCAAAAGCTGATTGACCTTATGGCCAAAAGGTATCCATTGATAACCTATTTTACAAAATGTTCTTCCGTGGGTTTCACTATTTTCTAACTTTCTTAAGCTTTTGCCTTTTGGCCTTCTTTGCATGATTTTTAGCATTAACAATCTTAACGGGCATTTAACAGATTAGACAAACCATTCACACCATAATCATGATTAGCAACAGAATTCAAACAGACATCATTACATGGTTTGCACATAGTATCAGAATTCGAATTAATTACAATACGCCTATGGCTAATACTAGAATCAACACGATTCGTTTTATTCAACTCAAACTTAAAGTTCCTAGGTTGGTCTTCTACTTTCTTCCAATGCACATTCTTAGCTTGCGAGGTCCTATCTTGCTTGGTATTGCCTGAAGGCTTTGATCTGCTTGCTTTAATGTCACTGATTACTCCTATAGAGGGAATTATGGGAACATTAGTTGGTTGATTTTCTTTTTGCATTCCTGAACTAGATGTGCAAGGGTCTGTACTAATAGAAGGCACATTGGTGTTCATTTTCTTGAAATTGGGCATAGAATGGTTTGTATGCTTGGCACTAGGCATAGAACAAGGCATCACCGCTTTGCCTTTTGCACCTAAGGATTTAGGACATGTTGCAATTACACATTCTAGCATCTCTTGAGATCGTTTAGCCTGAAGGCAAGCAAACCTAATTTCTCTATCAAGAGGTTTATTAATGAAATCCTCTTCAACAATCTCACGGAGACATTCTAGACTATCCTTAAGGTGAGCACAATAGTCATGAAATGCAGGTTCATTATTCCTAAGATGAGGAGGAATGTATTTAATAGTCACAATGTATTTGCAGTCTGAGGATGACTTTGATGCAACATTCTTATTAAAAACAAGTGGCAGTTTCCCATTTTCCTGACTTCTCAGATTCTTAATTTCCTTTTGTAAAGACGTTATTTTATCGTTGTTTTGGTCACGAGTGACTTTCATTGAATCATATAACTCTTTAAAGTTTGTTTAACTTTTTCATTTTCTTCTAGAAAACTCTCGTTTTCCTTTTGCAAGGCATTAACTAAGTTTTGAAGATGAAAAGTTTGAGAGTACTGAGAATCTAAAGGAGGAGGCATTCGGGATCCAGTCACATTGTTCTTTTCACCCTTTAATTGAGAGATTTGGGCTTTCAAATTTTCTGATCGTGTTACAATGAGCTCGAATCTGTTCATCACGTTTGCTAATTTCAAAAACTGCATCAAATTCAGGAACATCCAAGGATGTCTTGATATTTGAGGTTTTAACATTTTCTTTCAGATGTTGATATTTTAATTGCAGATCAAAATGTTCAACTTCTAGTTTAGAAAGATGCTTTACAAAATTATCGTGATCATCCTGATCAATTTTCTCATTAAGTTTCGAATTCATCTTTTCAAGCTCAATGACACGATCATGGGAGACTTTCAGAGCAACAGATAATTCATGAAATTGAGAAGCATTAATGGAGCAATTCGTAGCAGTGTAAAACACATCTTGAGCAATACATTCAGAAATAAGATTCTCATTCAAGGTATGCAAGTTTTTCCTCTCAATCTCATTATATTTTAATGCTCGCTCATAGTCACTAACCTCAACTATCATTGCATCAAATCCCTTTTCCATTCCTTTAATGTCAGAATCAATACCCTTTTTAAGACTCTCAAAATGATCTTTTAGTTGTTTAAAGAAAGGCATGACCTCAGTTAAATAACATTCTTTTGTTTGCTCAAAACCCCTTTCCCCTTCAATTATCCCAGTGGGTGTGATCCTCTTCTTACAAGTTTTCTCAAAATCGACAAATAGTTGAAAAATAACATATTGAATGATTAAGGTCTTGCTCTTAGTGGCAATAGTCCTAGGAACTAAATGCATTGGTGTATTTGGAGGATACACAGTCGCTGCAGGCATTTTCCTAAGGAGAGGGTTCGTTACAACAAGATTCTCTATTTTTGCTTTTCCATATCTTTCTTCCAAAAAATTGCGGGGTTAATTGAGTTTGAGGCTTAAACATGTTAAAGGAGATCCAATTTTCCTTAGTGTAATCATGAGGTTTGATGGTTATGTTTTTCTCTTTACATATAGGGTTGTTGAGTTTTTATTCATTTTCTCCCTAGTGACCTCATCTGATTTCTTATCTTCCTCAGCGCACTCAGCGCAACTAGGTTTCTGTCTAGGCTTAAGGATTTCATTACCATCATAAATTACCTTATGAGCAGTTCTAGCCTTTTTAATGACCTCTGGATTTAGTTCCTCAACAAGGGGAATGCTATGCTTATCGCTTAAAACTCTATGCTTAGTAATCAAGTGAGCAGTCTGAATGGTATTTCCTTGTATGTACAACTTATTTTCAAGCTTGTTTTTCAAAGTTTTTAGATTGGAAAACTCATTCAAAAGTTTTGATTCCTTAGCATTGAATTCTTGCTTAAGCATTTTAACATTTTCTTGAAGTTCCTGTTTTTTCTTAGCAGTTTTAGAAAGCTTTTCTTGTAAGGAGTTTAACTCTTTTTTTAAGACTTCTTCTCTAAAGTTACTTTTTCTAATAACTGTACGCATTTGGTCATCCATCTCCTGCTCACGAGTAGTTAACTCAAACTTAGCACGTTATTCATAAATGGCAACTCGTTCTTTATAGGCATTAAGTTCAGAGATAACAGAATCATCAGGGCACATCCGGTGTATTCATCAAAAACATAGTCATCGTTGATGCAGAAGATGCATCACTTGGTACTACCTCACTTTCACTTTGTTTCACATATTGATCATATGGGACAACATTGATGTTACCCACATTTTCAATATCGACTCAATAGTTTCAGTTGATTGTACTTTGTCATGCATCTTTTGCACATCAACATCATCGTATAGTTTTAATACCTCAGAAATGAGTTTGTCTTTGGATGGATCAGCTTGTGGTGATGAAGAGACTTTAGGAGAGACCATTGGAGAAATGCTAGCCATGAAAATGGTTTGTGCAGTAGGTTCATCATCAACGTCAGAGTCGTATGCATCACAATCAGCGACTTGAAAGGCATTCTGATGATTGTGGCCTATCTCCTGAATTGGCTGCTCATCCACATCTGCATCATAAGTCTTGGCATTTCCCTCAGCAAGAAACAACAATTCTTCTTCATCCAAATTTGCACCATTATCCTGTGCTTGAACAAGCAACATCTTATCCCTGAAGTACTCAGCATTCTGAGGGCGTTTTGGCGATGTGCAGTTCCTTGCATCGTGTCCCTCACCTCCATAGTTGTAACACTTGATCGGCTTTGCTTGTCCCTGATTTCCATTCCTTCCCCTATTCTGATTTGCCACATAGCCTCTACCAACTCCACCTCTTCCTTGTTCATACTGCCTTTCTTGAACTGGTTGTACTATAACCTTCCCATCTCTGACAGTGGCTTGATTGTGTGGATTAGATGCTGTTCTGAGGTTGTTGTTGGTGTGTGGAAGAGAGTTCATGTTTTGACTAATCAGGAGAGCCAGTTGATTAATGAAGTTACCCACGTGTGCATCATCATCAGCTTGTTTGAACATAGGATCGGGAATGAGTTTGTGAGTGCCATCACCCATGGGTATAACTTGTGAAGCTTTAGTGGTAATCCCAATGTTTGAGTAGAAGGCAGTTGAATCATTTGATGAGCTTGTCTCTCCTAGATTTGTTTTGAATTGTTCAAGAATCCTCTTTTCAAACATGGCATGTCTCTCATTCTGAAGAAGGAAGTCATAGAGTTGCTCATAGTTCGTATTCTTCAATCCTTTGGTTAGCTTCACAAAGGTGACAAACTTGTGCCATTCGGGATTCATGTTGTTCACAAACTTTGAGTTCAGCTGAATGTTTGGCATAGTCATTCTGATGTTTCTCATGTCATTAACAAGCTTGTGGAATCTTACGTAATACTCATAGACACTCTCATCTGGTTTCATCTTGAAGTGCTCAAATTCATCATAGAGTTGTGATTCTCTGTCTTCCATAGTTAATTCAGAACCAGAAAGAAGCATCTTGACATTATCCCACACAGCCTTGGCTTCAGTATTGTGATTGATAAGCTTGTAGATGTCTTTTGGAAGACCTTGAAGTATAATGTTAGAAGCCCTGATATCTGCATCAAATCTCTTTTTCTCCTTATCATTGAGCTCATCATACGTCTTTGGTCGTCTATTCCATAGATCATTGTTCCATCTGCAGTTGTATCAATTAAGTCTCGGTCGTCTCAATCGATAAGGTCCTTCATCTATTGACTTGAGAATGTTGACTCCGTTTTCTTTTCCCAAACAGTACAATCGGATTCGTTGTGCTCATGAATCATAATCAGTTCTGTCAAGCATAGGTGGACGAGTATCTGACCCTGCTGCTTGAACGTACTCAGCTACGGAAGAAACAATAGTAGGAACGATGTTTGCCATGATTACAAGTTCTACAGGATTTTACAATTCTTTGATTAAACCGGGAAATTGGTTCTTTCACGGAATTTTACTAAACCAAAAGAACAACCGTAAGAATGTATCACGAAGAAGTGACACGTCTAAATAGACAAGTAGCTAAATACTCAACTCGCTTAGTAATCAACTCGCTTAGTAATCAACTCGCTAAACAACCAACTCGCTCAAAGGAACAAGTCGCTAAATAGCCAACTCGCTTCAGTATCAACTCGCTTCAGTATCAACTCGCAACACAATCAACTCGCTTAAAGAAGCAAGTCGCTTTAGGAATCAACTCGCTTAATAGCAAGTCGCAAACAGACACAACTCGCTTAACCACCAAGTCGCTTAAAAGCTTAACTCGCTAAATGGCCAAGTCGCATATAACAACTCGCATCCAGTAACAAAGCAACTCGCTTTGAAGAACAAAATATCCGAGACACAACTCGCTTAGTACAAAGTTCAAAAATACCAACTTTATCAATCAAAAACAACCAAACCACAATGATTTAAGCCTTCCAATTCAAAACATAAACACATATGATGATCCTAAACACAAAAGTACAAGCAAAATTCAAACTTTAACACTAGAATTTGTCCAAATGAATCCAACTCTTCTAAACACTTAATATCCCAAAAACCTTATGAAATCCACCAAAACAAAGAGCATGAAAGATGAGTGATCAAACCATGGCTCTTGATACCAATTGTAACATATAGGATTTCACAAACACACTAAACCATAATCACTATGAGGCGTGTAATATGTTTAGAGAGAGAAAGTTCTAGAGAGAGAAATGGAAGAGAGTTGGGAATTTAGTGAGAGAAAGAAAAATCTTATTATGAGCTCCAACTCTCTACCTTGGGAGGTAGAGAGTATTTATAGTACTTACATAAAACGCCACCTGACGGGCTGTGGATCAGGCATACAGTGGGTAAAGACCCGTCCGTCCTCCACGGTGTTACTAAACTAAATACTACTTAACATTAAATAACTACGACTAAGAGCTTTCTAACGATTACATATACCTGAGGTGACCGACACTTTAACTACTGGATTTTCCAAATCCTAACATTTAGGAAAACATATGAGTATAGATTTCTCAAGTGAGAGAATGAATATGAGACTATTACTAGCGGTGCTCAATTATGGCTAAACACGACCATTTTTACAGGTGATTCCACATACCCAACTTCTATCAAGGAAGCAATTCAACCGTTAGGTCAAATTGAGTTTTTAGTGCAATAAGTTCTCCAGTATTCATTCTCAAGTTAGGAAATTTTATATTCCTACAATGGCCTATCGAGGAGTAACAATGATGATACTTTGCTTTATTTTTTATTTATTAATATTATGCCTGAAACAATTAAGGTGACGAAGGTGTCATGTTTAAATATAAAGATTTAAAGTTGTCCATATGGTGAACAAAAATGGTTGGATAAGCGAGTTCAACATATGTTGTTGGAAAGCTCGAGTTTGGATTTTCGGATATGACCAATTATATTTGCGTTGCAAAATAACTTACTTGAGTATATCGGATGAAATAATCAAGTTGTCAATCCTACTATGAAGCTTGGAAAGCGATCATGGAAAGGAAAATGGGAAAGTACATCATCAACACAAGTGTAGGTTATGATCCGATGTACATTCTTGATGTTTCAGAAAACGACACAAGAAAATATGAGAAAGAAAGCATATAATACATTTATGTTGCACATATGACAAACTCAACAAGAAGTCATTTAGTATATTTGTTAGGATTTAGAAAATCCATACTGAAGTGTCGGTCACCTCAACGTATGTTTAGCATATTATAGCTCGTAGACGTAATAGTATATTAGTTAGATTAGCAGTAGTGTAAGTAACACCGTGGAAGAAGGACGGGTCTTTACCCACTGTATGCCTGATCCACAGCCCGAAGGAGGGAGTAGTCATTTATATAAATAGCCCTCTCCCCACAAGGGAGAGGGTTGGATGTTCATTTGGTAATCTAACATTCCATTTGTTTTATCTCTCTAGAACATTTCATTTTCTCTCTCTAAACCATACGCCCATATTGAAGCTTAATTGATGTGTTTATGAAATCCGATATGTTACAAATGGTATCAGAGCCATGGTTTGATCATTCATCTTACATGTTCTTGGATTTTTAGTGGTTTTTATATGGTTTTTGGGTTTGAATGAGTTTAGAGTAGTTTGCATCATTTGGATCATCTCTAGTGTTAAAGCTTGGATTTTGATTGTACTTTTGTGTTTAGAATCATTATAAGTGTTTAAGTTTTGATTTGGAAGGCTTGAATCACTGTGGTTGGATCGTTTTGGGATTGATAAGTGGTGTTTTAGTAAGTTTTCTAGGGAGCGATTTGTGTCTCGGACAAGATTTCTGATGTGCGATTTATCCCTGTTCGTATGCGATTTGTGTCTGTTTAAGGATTGCTTATTGAAGCGATTTATCTATTTAGTGGTTGTACTTGTTCGAATTGTGTGGATAAGCGATTTGTCTCTATAAGCGACTTGTTTATTTAAGCGAGTTGTATATTAAAGCGATTTGTCTAAGTTAAGCGACTTGTCCTTTAAGCTGTTTGTTGGTTGAAGCGACTTGTACACTTAAGCGATTTGATTTATGAAGCGATTTGTCTGTTTTAGTAAATAGTCTGCTTATGCGACTTGTCATCTAAGCGACTTGTCCTGTGAGCGTGTTGTCAGAAGCGATTTGTCCCATAGTGGGTAGTTTCATGCGATTTGTAGTTAACTGCATACTTCTTGTTGATAATTAAGATTTTTTTATTAACACAATGTCTTACACCATTGATCCCTTAATCTCCAATGTGCTTAAGCTATATGATACCGTGCAGAACAAAGAAAGTATTTACTACTCATAAAGCTTAACCATGATTAATTCAGCCAATAACGATCATGGATCGAACATGTAGTGCCATCTTACCTCGTGCAACTGGAATGCAAATGGAACAATGCTAAAGCTATAAAATGCCATGCAAATGCTAAGGAATTTCACCTGTCAATGCTACAAAATGCTAAGGAATTTCACCTGTCAATGCTACAAAATGCCATGCAAATGGAATGCAGTGTTGAGCCCTATCAGCTACTTCACTCTCACCTCGTACAGCTTTTGTCCACGATTATGGATCGAACATGTAGTGCCATCTTCCGTCAGGATTTATCTACATTGACTAGAAACTTGCTGTTGAACTTAGAACAATTGAAGCTACAACTTACTAATGAAAGGGTTCAAAAGGATAGTTCCATTGCAGCTCATCAAGTAATCTACAAACAATTTCAGCCATTCATCAATAGGGAATATTCAGCAGATTACGATCAACACTTGACTGGAATTTCTTTCAAAAACCACACTGGAATGGAAATCCATGAGTTCATCGATACATTCGTCCACCTTATGGACAATGTGAAGAAGTACATCGATGAAGTACATTACGGTGATCACATGAATGAACATGGGATGCAATCAATGGAAAAGTGTGGAGAATTGGGAAATCTATCGGGCAGTGCTGAAACCAGTAATACAAAAACATCAACAATGGAAGCACTATGCAGTTCAGAATCGTTTGCCTCACAAAAGATGGATCCTGAGTGGAAAACATTCAACGAACAAACTTTGAGAGCTGAATCTTCGGTAACACTTATTGATAATTCACCTGTGCTTAATTCTGTTCATTCTAATGATTTCACAGATCATGTGGCTGAGAAATGTCCTGTAACTGAGGCTGAGTCGTTGATAAATCATATCACGACTAACAATGTAGTTGATAAGAAAATTTTCGATGAACTTTCAAACAAATACTCAATTCTTGAAAAACATTGCATTTCTCTGGAAATTGCAAAACAACAAAAGGAAGATAATTTTCTTGCTACAAAACCTTGCATAAATCTGGAATTCCCAGAATTTCGAGAATTTTTTGAAATTAACCAGTTAAAAACCCAGCTTCAGGACAAAGACTCAACCATATGTAATCTGAAAAAACAAATCTCAGAACTGCATAAGATAATTAATATAGGGGAGAACAATCTTAACTATGAGATTAGTGATGCGGTTAAATCTAGGAATGATGAATTGACTTTATGCGTGGCCGAGCTATTAAGGGATAATGAGTCCTTGAGGAAGAAATTATTATAGGATAAGAACAAGCTGTTAGATCAAACTAACTCCCTGTTGGTTGAAATTGATACCCTCAAAGCCCAAATTCAGGATAAGAGCTTCACCATTGTTGCCTTAAAAAATTAGCTTAGGAAAACTATTGGAAATAGAGTGAACACTAAGTTTGAAAAACCATCTACCTTGGGGAAGCCAATTGTATGTAATAACACAGAACGATCTGTAGTTAGGCAGCCCAATGCATTTAAAACGGAAAGATTTAAACCCTCAAAATCTAAGCTTGCCTCCCAAGTTGATGAGAATAATGTTTTGCCAAAACCAGTCACTTCACTAATTCATTCCAGTAAGATAATTGACAATATTCAGTTTAATGCTCAAAGCTCTAAGATCAGAGATGTACGAAGATCATCTAGTGCGCTTAAGAAGTATCAAATGCCTGACCATTCCCCTAAGAAATCAATTAACAGAAAAATGTCTAAAATCCAAAATAGGGAAAAGGTCACATCTTCTACTGTGTGACTAAGAGATTTTACTCCAATTGCTCTAGTCTTAAGTGGATGCCCACGGGAAGAATCTTCAATAAGACTGGATTCAATTGGATTCCAATAAGAACACTGGCCACTAATGACATCCCGAGGCCTGACTGCAATTTACCCAATGAACAGGAGATAACTGCTACTAACCCATCCAAATGTTATTCTACATATGCTATTAGTGCAGATACTACTCAGTCTTTTTCAGGGACAATGCTCAATTCAATCATGAATATCATGACCTGGTTTCCAACTGAATTAAAGACTACTCATTCGGGAATCGTAGCTTGTCAGAATTGAATTACTTTGTGCTATGACTCCTGATCACCTCTACTCAGGACTCGTTTCTCATTGATTCATGTACAGATTAATTTTCATTTCCTTATATATTTAAAAAAAAAGTAGACCTCTTATGCGTAAGAGTTACGCGTAAGATTTCTCTTAGGCGTTACCTTTACGCATAAAAGTAATCTTTAAGAGTAACGGTTTGAACACCTTAAGATTCTGACATTATGAATAATTAACCTGTTGAATATAAACATGAAAACTTGATTGCAGTTTATTCCAAACATCTTTTAGCTCACAAAATAAGCACAAGAACATATCAGATACACACAAAAAGACTTAGGAGTAAAATTACTTAAACCCTAAACCCTTAATCTATGCGTAGGGGATATAGCCACACAAATCAAACAAGAATGTTTCTGGAGTGTCCTAGATGTCATATGAGTGCAATGGAACAAGATTTAACATACTTCCTCCACAGATACAGAAGATTCATGGAAGATGAACCCTAAAAACCTAAAACTTAAATTCTTATAGTTTAGATGTTTCTGGGCAAATTTAAAGGTTCAAAACATGCATATAAACTTATTCTAACACTTTCTTGACCACATAAAACATCACAAAATAGAAAAAACCCTAAATGAGCGCAAGAACCCTAGAATTCAAATTGAAGATTCTGGATGGTTTTGGATGATTGAAACATGTTTAATAGACACTAAGAAAGGTTTTAACATAACTCATTTCAATCCAAACACTTTTATGCATAAACACCCAATTCGTTCGAGTGAACAAATTTTCAAAATCAGTTTTAAAGAGTTTTAACCGTTGGATTTGAAAGATTTTTGAAATCCTTGTTTAGAATCTTGATCAAAACAATTTAGAACTTACAGATTATGAAAAACTTGAACGGATTTTGAAGATTTGATTTGGGTCGTTTGATCTTGGTGGTTTAGGAGTAAATGCACATGAAGTGGTGCATAGAATGTGTTAGGTGAATGTTTTTGTTAAAATTAATTTGCCAAATTGACACATTCAGTCCCTCAACCTCAAAGAGATTCCAACCAAGATCCTTTAACTTCCGTTTAGGTTAGACAAAACTCATGTAAGACAAGAAACTTGATGATACTCCCCCTCGACTTTTGAAATAATAAATTTTGAAAACATTTGAGTCCGAGGAGAGTATTTGACAAGAAACGTATCCGCCATTTTAGAAGAAACAACATATTTTTTGTAACATGTAAGTACAAGGTTTTATGAAACTGAAAATAATTACTTTCTCCCCCTCAACACTTGTTCGGGAAAGTTATGAAAAGTTTGATGAACACAGTGTTGACGGAAGTACTGTACTTGCAATGTTTGAAAGAATTTAGATAGAAGAATCTTTTTTGTATTTTATCAGATTTTATATTTTTCTATTTTTGTTTTTGAAAAATTTATTTACAAAAGAGGTTTTGGTGTCTGACTGGTTTTAAGAATGTGTCAAAAGTTCGTCCAGTTCTTCTGGAGTCAAACACCTCATACCAATCCGGTGGATCAACTCAGCAAACCTAGCAGGAGCTAAGGCTTTGGTGAGAAGGTCCGCCAATTGGTGTTCAGTACCCACAAAATATAATTCAACGGTACCCTTTTCCACATGCTCTTTGATGAAATGATATCGAAGATCGATGTGCTTAGACTTTGAATGTTGGACGGAGTTGCACGAGATCGCAATAGTACTTCGATTGTCGCAGTACATCGGGATTCTGTCAAATATGTAACCATAGTCTTTGAGTTGTGTTCTCATCCAAATGACTTGAGCACACACGCCGACATGGCTACATATTCTGCTTCGGTTGAGGACATCGATGTACAATCCTGCTTCTTCGATTGCCATGACACCAGTTTATCACCAAGAAATTGTAGAGCACCTGAAGTACTTTTCCGAGAATCTAAGCAACCTGCGTGATCAGCGTCTGAAAAAGCTATTAGTTCAAAACCAGAATCCTTCGGATACCAGATACCCAGATTAATGGTTCCCTTGATGTATTAGAGGATTCTTTTAGCCTAAGAGAGGTGAGTTTCAGTTGGTCTTGACTGATAACGGGAGCAAAGATATACAGCAAATACAATATCAGGTCTACTGGCTGTTAGATACATGAGTTACCCAATAATACTTCGGTATTTGGTAGGGTCAACCAATTTCTCATGCAAATCAGCCTCCAGTTTCTTGGTATGCGCCATAGGTGTGGCATATGCATTCCATGTTTGTTAAGAATTTCAAGAGCATATTTGGACTGACTTAGGAAAATACCACGGGGTGATTGATGAACTTGTAGTCCTAGAAAGAACGTAAGTTCACCCATCATGGACATTTCAAAGTGTTTTTTCATAAGTTTTGAAAAAGCGTTTGAGTACTTTAGATGTGTTGACCCAAAGATGATGTCATCCACATAAATTTGAACGATTAAAATGTGTTCCCCGTGATATTATATAAACAGTGTTGGGTCGACCGATCCTTTGACAAAATTATGAGATATGAGAAAGGATGACAACTTATCATACCACGCCCGGGGGGCTTGTTTGAGACCGTAGAGAGCCTTGTTTAGTTTGTAGACGTGATTAGGGAACTCTGGATCAACAAATCCTTCTGGCTGACTAACATAGACCGTTTCCTTCAGTTTACCATTCAGAAAAGCGGTTTTAACATCCATCTGAAAGACCATGATGTTCATGTGAGCCGCGAATGCCAGAAAAATCTGTACAGCCTCAAGTCTAGCTACTGGTGCGAATGATTCCTCGTAGTCAATCCCCTCTTCTTGTCTATAACCCTTAGCCACCAGACGTGACTTATTTCTGATAACCGTACCTTCAACATCCAACTTGTTTTTCCAAATCCATTTCAGACCAATAACATAGACCCCTGTTGGTTTTGCAACCAATTCCCATACTTCAAGACGTTTAAACTGGTTAAGTTCTTCTTGCATGGATTCGATCCAGTTGTCATATGTCATGGCTTCTTTAATATTTTTGGGTTCAGCTTGGCAGACGGTAAGTGCATAAATGCTATGCTCACCGTCGGTCAGAAGGCGTTGTCTAGTTACGACTGGTTGATTCGGGTTTTCAATAATGTTCACAAGAGGATGGTCTTTAGTCCAAAGATATGTGGAGGGTTGATGTTGATATACATTGTGTAGATTAGGAGGATTCAAATGGCTTGTAGATGATTCCGCAACATCAGAAGTGGCAGTTTCATTAGCAAAAGGATTGAAGAATGCATTTGGATCATAATCTGCAGGTGTAGGTACGTCATGGTTCAGAAGATCATCAGCTGGTTCAGAGTCATTGGATGCGGTTTGTTCGGCTGTTGTTGTAGAATCAATCGAATGTGCTTCTTCAACAGTTGTTGCTGTTTCAGGTGTATCAGGTATTGGATTATTATCAGGTTGAGCAGCGGAAACATTTGATACATCTGGAGCACGTTGATCAATATCATCACTAAACAGAGGAGCAAATAGATGTTCCATTTGACGACGAGTAAGCTGTAGGCTTGGTTCAGCAGATGATGGGGTTTGGGGAAAGTTTAGATGGTTATGTTCAGGTTCCAAGCTGTTTTACTCAGAAGCCATTTCTGTAAGCTCATCGAAATTTGCATGAATCGTTTCCAGAATCTCCCTTGTACGACGATTCTAGATCCGGTATCCTTTAGAGTTTTCACAGTATCCAACAAAGACTCCAATGTCAGCTTTAGCCTTGAGCTTACCAAAGTCAATACGATCATTATTTGGGTAACAAAGGGATCCAAATACGTGAAAGTGTTTTAAATTCGGTTTACGGTTGTGGATAAGCTCATAAGGGGTTTTGTTGTGGCGTTTGGTAATCATTGAGCGGTTTTGAGTGTAGCATGCAGTTGACACGGCTTCAGCCCACAAGTAATCTGGAGGTTTAGCATTAATTAACATTGTTCTTGCAGCTTCCACTAACGTACGGTTTCGTCTTTCAACAACTTCATTTTGTTCTGGTGTTCGTGCAAGGATTTAATGAACCTTGAACCACATAAATCCGTCAACTTAGCATTAATTAACCTATCTGAGCCATTCCTTTCATTTTGTTCACCCAACATATTTTTTCGTTACAACCATACAACTTAGCCTACCCTGTAGTCTTTCTTTGTGATTGGGAAGTCATTGTTTGCCCTAGTTCAAGGTTCAAGTGGAAAGGTTAGGAAATCACGTTTTTTCGTTACTAAAAATGTGGAAATAATGAGACATGAATCGTGTCGAGAAATGACCTGAAAGTACGGGTTGTCACATTCGCCCATCCAAAAAGGAATTCAGTCCCTGAATTCAATTCGTGTTAATCTATCGGTTTTAGGGTTTGATGTGGCAAGCTTTCCCATTCCCGAGCAAAACCCTCAAAAGACTTTTTGGTAACCGATTTTACTTAATCTCACAACTCATCAAACAAGAACTGTCATGAGATTAGGCTAAATCGGTTTAGGTAACAACTTGTTTCTAGCTCGATCTTTGCTACTCATCAAACAAGAAGCGACGCGGATCAAACTGGGAACAAGTGGTTTGAAGAAAATCTTTTGAAAATTTGGCTCGATTACGGAATTGCTTACACATATAAGCCTACTACTCCCTTCATTGCATGATTCTTCCTGAATTAGACATAGGTGATCAGGCTATGTATAATTTAGGAGTAACTATGCAATGCTTGGACTAATCAACTCATATGTTGTTTGGTGTTGAGTCAACTGATGTTAAAATTGTGATGAACATCGAGGAGAGAAGACATGGAGAAGTGTCGCTAAAATGATAGCTAAAGTAAAAAGAATTAAAATCCTCGTAAATGATAACAAATCGGAGAGAAAATAAAGTACGATAGATAAGAATATTTTACAATGAGTGGTTTAGCAAAAGTAGTACATCTTAGGTTATAAAGATTCGGGTACGATGGAAAACATAAACTTAGTACAACATAGTACATAAGGAGAAATAAGATTAGTTTCGAACTTCTTCAGTCTTCCGCGTCGTTGATACCTTGACGAGCTCCTTCTAACATATATACATTCCCATGAGCACCTTCGACTTGTTGACCTTGGTTTTGAGGACATTGACTTTGATAGTGTCCTTGTTCCCCACATCCGAAGCACGTAACTATGGTCTTGCCCTTACAGTCCTTAGCAAGGTGTCCTACTTTGTGACAGCTAAAACATATACCACATGGACCATTATGATGTAGCGTGCATTGGTGGCATAGCGGTAAGTTTCCTGCATAAGCTCTTCCCCTTGTTGGTGCCGCAACATAGACCCTGGCGACTTCTTGTCTTCTATTATGTTGTTGGTGATGGTTAGTGTTATGGTTTTGGTTGTCGTTATCATAACCTTCCTGGTCATTTTCCCACTTTCTCTTGTTGTTGTTGGTTTGGTTATCGTTGTTGTTGTTGTTTTGGTTATTGTTGTAGTTGGTGTAGTTGTTGGGGTTGTTGTTGTTTTGGTTGGTGTTGGTGTACTTGCCTCTCTTCACTACTTGGGCCATGAGCTTTTGAGTCAATCGAATAGCCTCCTCAATCGTTTGCGGTCGAAGAAGTCACATCGCCTTGAATAATCTCGGGAAGTCCGTCAATGAAAGCCTCCAGTAGCTTCTCATTATCCGAAACCATAGATGGGCATAACACGGCCAATTCTTGGAATCTCCGGATGTAAGTGTCGATATCATACCCAATAGTTTTTAGTTCATAGAACTCCGTCTCCAACTTTTTCACTTCCGTTCGAGGACAAAACTTCTTAGTCACCAAATCCTTAAATTGCTCCCAAGTAAGCTTGAAAGCATTCTCCATTCCAATCGGTTGAGCATAAGAATTCCACCAAGACAATGCTCCATCGAGTAATGTGCCCGTAGCAAACTTAACCTTCTGTCATCCGGACAGTTACAAAGCAAAAACACCGATTCCAATTTTTCAAACCATCGAACCATGGCTGTAGCTCCCTCGGTACCTCGAAACTTAGTGGGATCTCCACTCTTGAAATCCTTGTAAGAACAGCTCTTAACTCCGGATCCTCCTGCATTTCCAGCAGTAGCGGCAAGCCTAGCGGCTTCGGCCGCTGCCTCAGCAGCCCTTGTTTCCCTTTCAATCCTTAATGCCTCGGCTACACTATCCCATACCAACTTTTGAATTTCCGCTTGAGTCATTCCAGGTGTAGCTTTCTTCGGTGCCATATCTTCTTCAAAACAAGAGGAAATGTGAGACGTAGCAAAATCCGATGTTAATAATAAGCGCTTCAAAGAAATGTGATAAGAAACGATAAGTTTGAGGTTATGTTTCAAAATGATCGACGGTTTCCTAAGGAATGGGTTATGAGGTGTTGTAAGTGCTTCAAGTGTATGGTGGTTTAGGGACATAATGTGTGAATAAAGTGTAACTCGACATGTTAGTGGTGAAACAAAGGAGTGAGAGTGTCTTCGCCCAATTTAAAAGTTTATCTCGGCATTCGTCGTTATCGATGATGAATCAACTGATATAAAAATTGTGATAGGGGATGACAAGGAATTCTCCACGTTAGAGTATGAGGAAAAGATAATGGGATAGGAATTTAAAGGCATCCATGTGACAATCGATGTGAAATGAAAGTGAATAACTCGAAAAATGTACGTATAAACCGCATGTAAAGTGAACGTGCACTTATGATGAAATGATGAGATGCTATGATGATGTAGTTATAGTCTAGGGTCAATGATGCAACCTCATTCTCTATAACCGAAAGCTCGATGCCAATCTGTCACACACCCCAAATTACGTTTTGCGGAATGGAATTCCTGGGGATTGACTGTCATAGCATCACAATCACAGTTATATTGAACGACCTAAAGTGTCGTTTGAAAAGAACATCGTTTGATTTAATAAAACAATCAGAGTTTACAAAGTAGGTCCCAAATGAAAAATCAACTTGTGCGGAAAATAAGTTTAGTACAGTCAAACGATGTTTTTAAAGAATATAAATCCCAAGAAAGACGCGTCGTCACCACGACTCCATGAGGTGTCCAAATGCATGCCATGAAGTGAATGCCTTAGGTACCTGAGATAAAAACATGCTAAAAGTGTCAACACAAAGGTTGAGTGAGTTCATAGAGTTTGTTTTGCAATGTAAAGCCTTTCAAAATCGTTTATGCAAAGCGGCATTGTAAATCGTTGAAATGTAAAGACTTTCAAAATCGTTTATGTAGCAAAGGCATTGTAAATCCACTCAGTTCCAAGTCCCGCCCATACAAAACTTGCAACCTGTGTGTTCACAACCCACTGCCGGAATGTGTGTAGTTTATGTTCCAAACATATGATGTCAAATGAATTCACAAAATAGTACATGGCTCAATGTATCGAAATCGTTTATGCAGCAAAGGCATTGTAAATCCACTCAGTTCCAAGTCCCGCCCATACAAAACTTGCAACCTGTGTGTTCACAATCCACTGCCAGAATATGTATAGTTTATGTTCCAAACATATGATTTCAAATGAATTCACCATAGTACCTAACTCGACGTAGAACGATAGCACTTAAGCAATAGCACTTAACTTCGGCGTAGAACAATAGCACATAATCCATAGCACTTAACTCAATTTATCAGTAGTCAACTGATTTAGAACGTTATATGACGTAGTACCGTAGCACGCAAACAAGAACAATTTATATAGTATAACCTTTGATTTAGAAACAATGGTAATCATGATAGATTTTAACCTTAAAAATCTAAAGTACTTGTGAAAAAGAATTGAGCATGTATCTCCCCAAAACAAGTGATGAAAACAAGTAAAAGCAGGGGCTACGAAACTCACTTGGTAAACTGACGAGATGACAAGAGTGAGTACACCGAGGTATAATGAGATGCGTTATCCGCGACCTATGACGAATGATATGATATGTCATGAGTTGCAATGTAATGTTATGCATGCATTCCGTATGTTATTTATACCATTTACGGGTTTTGAAAATATTACTCGTCGTCGAAAAATACTCTTTTGACGTTTCGACCAATCAAAAATGACTTTACATGTTTTTACGTCAAAATGTCATCCTACAATGGTTTTAAAATGATTTTTGGTGAAATTACCATTTTTAGGTCGTAAAACAATGTCGTCGGAATTTTCATGAAATCAACAAAAACGGCTCCGGAAAAATAGTCGTAAAATGATGTACGTCGATCATTAGAGAGCGAACTCGACGATTTTGGAAAGTTTGTATCGATATCTAAAAGTTTCAGTTCAGGAGTTTTCGTCCAAAAGGTCTCGATCATAGAGATATTAAGGGTTAAAGTTGGTGGTTTTTGGCCAATTGTGTGCAGAAAATTAGTTACGGCAAGTTTAAGAAAAAGTGCATATCTTTGTCGTTTCAAATCCGTTTTCTACGTTTTATATGTCCTTAGCTTCGTATTGAAGTAAACTAATATATTTTTGAGAAGTCGAAATAATTTGTGAAGCTTAAGGCTCGTTTTTGACCCAAAAACACTAAAAACATGTTGCTGAAATTTCTGAAAATAATATATTTCGTAGTCAAACTTGTAAAATCCATAACTTCTTCGTTATAAGTCCGTTTTTATCCGTTCAAGCGGCCACGGATTCGTTTTAAAGTATATTTTCTAAAAATCAAGGCCAAAGTTTCGTACCATCTGCTGATTTTTCCAGAAATTCGATTTAAGGACAGAATACAAAATATAGTTTACGAAAATAGTTTTTCACGGACAAAACCTATTCTACTCCCTTCAAATCAACTCGAAACTAATCTAATCCTACCATACACCTTCTTAGGGTGTCATGGGTTCCTAATCACCATCAAGACCAAAGAATACCATGGGAATAATTATAGGATGACCATAAGTATATATAAGTTCTAAAATCATGAAATAAATGGTATAAATCACATAACATGCATATAAGCTCCAAAAATGAAAAGAATCATATGAAAATGAAAAGGAAACATGAGGATGAAAAAAATATGCTTACAAGTGATAGTGATGAGGTGAAAGTAACAAGGATTATCCTAAATACTCTTGGTTTTTATTTCAAAACCATATAAAGAGTATGTACTAGATTGTAATAACACTTGTGCTTGAACTTGATAAAAATCTTTGATCCCTTGGTGAAACCCTCTTGTGGCCGGTTTTATGGAGCAAGAACAAAGGAGAGAAACTTTTGTTTTACACCTAGAGTTATATGTTTGTATGTGTAAGTAAAGCAAATGCATCTATTAAATATGTGCAAGTGGACTTGAATGAAATCAAGATTTTCAACAAAAATATCAAAGGGGGAGGGTCTCGGCTGATTTTGGGGAAAGAGGGGGAAGGTATGAAGTAATTAATTTTCTTGTCCCATGAATTTAAAGTATTTTAAGTGTACATATATATATATATTGGTATAATAATAATAATATAGGTATTGAGGTAACTATGAATAAATCTTAGTGGAATAAAATAAAGTGTAATGAAGTCATAAAAATTATAAAAATGCATTCCTTGTAAAATTTGAGTGATAAAATTAATTATCGTACAATTTTTAAGAAAACGGCGTAATAATTAAACTTTAACAATTTATGTACCAAATAAATTTGAAACACTAGGAAAACTAAAAATATAGTTTTTATGAACTAAATGTAAGTTTAAAATACCTCGGGATCATTTTTGAAAGTAACGGGTTAAATATTCAAAATAAAAACTCACGCGATAAAGATTATTAAATAAAAATTACGCGTAAAATATGAAATGAAATGTCGTGAATGAACTAATGAGATGCACATGATGTCAATGTAATGTAGACTAATCATAGTCCATATGAAATGTACGTGATGTCATGATCATGAATTCGCCGCTAAACCATTAAGGTTACGCGAATTTGGAACAAGTAAACCAAGTTTACTAAAAATGTGGAAATAATGAGACATGAATCGTGTCGAGAAATGACCTGAAAGTACGGGTTGTCACACCTAACGATAAGCATTAGCGATCTATCATTTCTTTTACTTTCAATTCATGTATTTCATTATGTTAAACATTGAATCGATTGTTTCATTTAATATGATCGGCTAAGACCTCTCCTGCTAGCCTAGTTATGATTCCTTAATTGCTTTGTTTATGTTTACATTGCTTCTGTATAATTGTTTCTAGTGTATGCATGCATAGTTTGTTGGTAGCTACCCTTGTTTCGGTAGTTTTGAATGGCGGTAGTGTCTAGTTGCTTAGGAGAATTGACCAACTGACCCTAAGTAGGTAGACTGAGTGGGAAGGGTAATAATTGACCAACTAACGACCCTTCTTCGCTTAGCGATTTGACCAACCGATCACCTCTTGTTTGGATGAACTTAAGAAGTTAGGGATGAGTGTTTAAGATGCTAGCGCCCGGGCACTCATTGTTATGAATCTTGAATGTAGCGGAACTTAATGACTTGGCTTAGGGGACTAAAAACAACTGGACTTTCAAGGGTAGTAGCTTGATCTCCGGTGGAAACCTTTGCTGATAGGTTAGGACGAACTGACTAAATGCTGTCCTAGCGACCTAAACCCCCACTTGAAGCAATTGGAAGTAATTAGACGTGAACATAACATGATAGGATGAGTAACTAAGTTAGCACACTTCTCCTCTCTATTGATCACAACTTCTGTCCTTATTCGCTTTCTTTTATTTTCTTGTCTTTATTAGTTAATTAATCATTTCAATCTTAAAACCAATTAAAATCTATGACACCTAGACTTAATTAAATCCGCTCACATAGCTCTTGGGATGACATCGGTTTTACCAAATACTACACTACACACGATCGGGTACACTGCCCGTTAGTGCATAAGGGTAGACCATAGGTATAATAAGACACTTATAAATATTAAAACCTGGTCAGTAAAACCTACATCAATAACAAACCTTGTGTTTTATGGCACAAACACATAAACCATCTAATCTAGTTATAGATACAAGAAGATGATACAAGACAATATCCAAGACAATGTGTCTAATGGATATGAAATCCTAAATCAAACATCAAGAACACAAAGCATTATGTAGTTAGTCTTCCATGAATGAAGATGACAATTTTCCCAAGCTTGTTGTAGAAGATCTTCATGTGCTTGTATGCATGTGATGGAGGATAACTTCAGTAGGTAAGGATGCAAGATCTCTAGGCTTGCTTTGGAGGATCACTTCGGGAGTATGCTTATAACAAATGAAAGTTAGAAGCATTATGATCATATGAGATGAGGGTGTTTTACATGTTTCCTATTAATCTAAATATGTTATAAATGGTGGAGAGAAAGTGTGTGAAAAGGTGTTGAAACATGGTGAGAAGTGGTTTGCTATTTATAGGCAAAAAGACCAAAACATGTTTCTGCACCAATGATCCCTTCTGAGAGGGATCCGCCTGCCTAACCCCCAGGGATTCGGCGGAACCGCGGTACTAGAAAACAAATCTGGGTTTTGGGTGACATACCGGGTTATGGGTTATGGGTAATGAACCATGGGTCATGGACTTTGGGGCATGGGTACCCAACAAGATACAATGTATCTAGACAATGGGTTATGGACTTTGGGTCATGGGTCATGAGTTTTACCCAACATGATTTCATGCATTATGTCATGCAATGAGTCATGGGTTTGGGTTATGGATCATGGTTTTTACCCAACACATTTGTTTTTGTTTATGTATTTTATAAAATGTAAGTAACCAAGATTACTTAAGTGTTCTATAAAAATGGTTTTAGTTTTATATAAACTATTTAACTAAACATGTTTAATGGTTTGTTAGGGGTTTGATCATAACGCAACATAACAAACATGTACGAACCTGTGTTGTAGCATACAAGGACTTGAGTCGTCAAGAGGTGTTGAAAGTATGTTGAGACAAAATATAATTACAAGTAACTTATACATTTTACGTTATATATTACAAGTTACATGTTTGTCATCAACAAAACAAACGGGACGGTATAGATTAAAGATCGTAATATTTTCACTAACATAACCTAAAACTAAAAGGCATTCATTAGGGCAACAACAAAAGGGCAAATAAACATCAAAATGGTCTAAACACATGTTCAAGGTTTGCCATTTCAAAAAAAAACCAAAATGCATACCTTTATTCGCCTTTGCTTGGTTTCCCTCCATGGTTTTTTTGGATGACCAAACACATCATCAAGGGTTGGAAAAAGCTCACTAGGTCCATTTGAGATTACTTTGAAATAAGATAAGGGCAGATGAGCAACAAAAGATCAACTCAATACCTCAAGTCATTAAGGCAAAATTTAATTATAAACAAAAACAATGCAACAATCTGTTAACCTTTCACCATAGCATAGTTTCATAAGTCTTCTAACATTTCATCAAACACATCATCACCTGCCTTCCAGGTATTTTTATACTTTTCATAAAGATAATCTTTCATGTCTTTAGTAAATGTAACTTTGTTCTAATATTTATTTGCCATTGGAAGAATGAGGGTAGCAGATCGAAATGTGAAAATGATCGGGTTGTACAGTAACAATCGAGAAGATGCTTGAGTACAGTAACAAGTGCGATGATCGGGTTGTGAGACTTATTGTATACGCAAGGACCAAAGGCGCCTAATAAAAATACATGAAAAGACGAAAATACCCTTTGACTAGTCAACTAATGACGGAATTTAATGACTGAAATGTTGAGGACTAGGTACGCCATTAAAAAAAGTTGGGGGACGAAATGTTATAATCGGGCGAAGTTTAAGCACCAACGGTGATATTTACCCTTTAAAAACAAAAGTGAATGTTAAGATTTGAAACATGTCGTCACTCCTCACCAACTACACTTGCTTTACAACGCAAATGTGTACAACATTGCTGTCACGCAGTCACTCAACACTGTAACTAAAACCCTGTAGATACATACACACACATTGTACTCACACTATCTATATCTATACATACACTCACTTTAGATCTCAGTGTCAATGGTGTGTCTTGTCGACTAGAATTTAAACCTTTATCCTGCTTCCCAAACACACATTTTAAAAACCAAAATGATGAAACAAAAATGGGTTTTGTTGTTCTTGATGATATCTCAAATGGGTTGTCATTTAATTGATTGTAGTGTTACTTATGATAACAAAGCCATTGTTATCAATGGTGAAAGAAGAATACTTATTTCTGGTTCTATACACTATCCTAGAAGTACTCCTGAGGTACTTAAACTAAAAAAGTGTTCACATTTTAGGGGTTGCTTATTTAAGCTTATTTGCGAGCTTATGAGGTTATTGGATTTCGACGTATATTTCATAAGCTCGGATTTTCTAGCGTATTTTTAGACTTATGGGTTAGAACTTAGAAGTCTCAAAATAAGGAGGAAAATTTGAGCTTATGAAATATAAACTGAAATCAAATTAGCTCGTAAGTCCACAAATAAGCTTATAACCCCTTTTTTTTAATGATGAAGTTGTGATTCAAATGTAGATGTGGGAAGATCTTGTGAAGAAAGCTAAAGATGGTGTACTTGATGTGATTGATACTTATGTGTTTTGGAATGTTCACGAGCCTTCTCCTGGCAATGTAGTCATATATATATATTTTTTAATTGTTTATTGGGTTGTTTACATGATTTATGATGTTAAATTAATTTTTTGTTGTTGATTTGGTGAGTTTTCAGTATAATTTTGAAGGGAAGAATGATTTAGTGAGGTTTTTGAAGATAGTGCAGAAACAAGGGATGTATGTTCATCTCAGAATTGGACCTTATGTTTGTGCAGAATGGAATTTTGGGTATGTTTTCTTTTTTTTTTCCCTTCATTATTTTAAGTTTATAAACACTTTAGTGTAATTAGTTGTAGTCAATGCATGGTTTTAATGGTTTACAAGGGCTTAAGTATAGGAAAGTTTTGTATTTGACTTTTAAAAGTCAAAGAAGTTACATGTTTTGATGCTAAAACTCATTAAATGTGCTTTCTTTGAAGCAAAAAAGGGGAAAATCGTATTGGGACTTTGAGTTGGATGAAAACTAAATGATTTTAGAGTTGTATGGTGGAAGGTATTTGGATTGATTTATAATTCAGATGGTAGCCATATTGACTTACTAATGTGGTCAAATTTGTGGTAATTTACGCAGAGGATTTCCCGTTTGGTTGAAATATGTTCCTGGCATTAGTTTCAGAACTGATAACGAGCCGTTTAAGGTCACAGATTTATATTGTTTTTTTGTTTAATATTATGTTTGTAATAAAATAAACTAGTAATTAAAAACAAAGCTATATGCAAAAGCTCAGGTTTTAATCAACTTATTTCAGAGGGCAATGAAAGGGTTCATGGAGAAAGTTGTGAATTTGATGAAGAGTGAAAAGATGTTTGAGTCGCAAGGAGGGCCAATTATTCTTTCTCAGGTATAACCAGTCTTCTATACGGGTTCCCGCTTCTTTTTTGGTTATTACGCAATTCGTTATTTTTAATCTTGATTTGAAGACACTTTATGAGATTGTTTGTGAATTATGGGAATACACAATTTGTTAAATGATGTTTGGTGCAGGTTGAAAATGAGTATGGATCGGTAGGGAAGGCTTATGGAGGTGTTGGTCATAGCTACATGACCTGGGCTGCAAACATGGCCGTAGGACTGGATACGGGGGTCCCATGGGTCATGTGCAAGCAAGATGATGCTCCAGATCCTATTGTAAGCTCCATGCACACCCTTTCTATGTTGCATCACAAACTTTTCGAGAAAAAACAATTTGTTTTTAATTACTTTTCCTAGGAATAAGAATGAATTCTTTACAATGACTAATCTGGAAGGTAAGCCAAAATCAAAATTCAAATTATGCCTAAAATATTGATTTTTTTTTTTTTTTTTTAATCTAAGATAGCTCGTTGTTGATATAAATACCTTATTTCACACCATTTACGAGAAAAAATGGAATAGAAAAAATTTCAAAATCCCTATATTTGGAGAAAAGTTGCAACTGGAGCCGAAAAATGGAATTTGGTTTCATTGAGACCTTTTTGCATGCTAGTCAGGGTCCTCGTAACTCTTCCCAGGGGGAAAGCGGGTGTTTTCCCATCCATTTGCCATGTTCTCATAAACACATGGGTGGTTCCATTTTGCAACCCAAAATCTAGAGCCTTGAGCATGAAACATGAGTTGAAACTGAATGTTTTACATGAGTATTTAGTACTTGTTTTACGTATTGGTTGCAGATAAACACATGCAATGGTTTTTATTGTCATGACTTTTCACCAAACAAGCCTAACAAGCCCACACTTTGGACCGAGGCTTGGAGTGGATGGTATGTAATTTTGGTATTTGTTTTTTATTCTATTCACCATTATGATCATACCAAATGATGAACCCTCCATATTTCAATAATCGTTTAGGTTTACGGAATTTGGTGGTCCAATCTACCAGAGGCCGGTTCAAGATTTGGCTTTTGGTGTTGCTCGATTTATTCAAAAAGGTGGATCTTTCTTCAACTATTACATGGTTAGTTGACTTAGACAATCATTTATGTTATAGTTACAAAATTCTTGCTAATATCAATATTAAATGAAGTTTGAGATTCATGATGTTTGATACACAACAGTACCATGGAGGCACGAACTTTGGACGCACATCTGGTGGCCCTTTCATCACTACTAGTTATGACTATGATGCTCCGATCGATGAATATGGTGAGGTCAAGACTATATTAACATTCAAGAACAAACTATGTAGTTTCGGAAATTGAAATCGGAAATACATTATGTGAAGTCCATATGTGACTTCAAGATGCAAACCTAAATCTTGAAATTAGAGGTCACAACATTGGCTGATTGGGTAGATTGGGTAAATGATTAACATAGGTAAGCGTTAACATGGATAATCAATTATACATGTCATCCGCAAACATTTTTCCACTTATCTTAAGTTTTATAAGTAAGGGAAAATCATCTGCTGCAAGCTGCATGCTGCATAAATGCTCCCGTGCGAACTTTGTATGATATCCGCTAAATAATGTATTAGAATGTATTAGATATTACGAAAACTTAATTAATTAAATAACATAATTAGTATATCTTAATCAACGAATTCAATGGTGAAAATAATTTGAATACACTTTGATGGTATTTCGACCCATTTGATCTATCTGATTTTTAGCTAAGTTTTGAAAGTTACCCATTTGACCCTTTTGGGACATTGCTTATAATCCAAGTTGACCCATTAATAGGTAAATGGGTCAAAACTGCCATATCTACCTCAAATGCTGAAATGTATATGCTTTACTATGAACTCATACAGGTTTGATCAGACAACCAAAATATGGTCATTTGAAGGAGCTTCACAAGGCTATTAAGCAATGTGAGCCCGCTTTAGTTTCGGCAGATCCTGTCATCTCCTCTTTGGGAAACCTTCAGCAGGTTCTATCATTACAAATCTAACTTAATTTTGCCAAGAATCCAAAGCTTTATCCTACTAACAAACAGTTAATGTTTTCCAGGCCCATGTATACTCTCCAAAATCACAACCCTGTGCAGCTTTTCTCTCAAACTACGATCCGAATAATGCTGCAAAAGTGATGTTTAATAACAAGCACTACACTTTACCTCCATGGTCCATCAGTATCCTTCCTGACTGTGATAATGTTGTTTTCAACACAGCAGATGTATGTAACTTTGATCAAGTTTACATCAGCTATAGCCTTTGAACAAGGTCTTTCTAATTTTGTTTGTAATTCTTGTAAACTGGCACAGGTTGGGGTTCAATCCACACAAATGGAAATGTCAGTGAGCGATTCCAAGATGTTATCTTGGGAGACATATACTGAAGATCTGACCGCTAGTGATGAGAGCTCAACATTCACTGCAACAGGTCTACTGGAGCAAATCAACATCACAAGAGATATTAGTGATTATCTTTGGTATACAACTAGGTAAGACGCCAAGTCTTTTAACCGTCCTATCACTGTTAATCAAACATAGATTACGAATAATTTTTTTTCTTTTTTTTTCTTTTTTTCTTTTCATTCCATTTACAGTGTTGATGTTGGTTCATTGGAATCATTTTTACGTGGAGGGGAGCTCCCTAAGCTCTTTGTACAATCATCAGGTCACGCTCTGCACGTGTTCATCAATGGAGAACATTCAGGTTTGTTGTATATGGATATCACCTTTTTTTTGAGAAAAAGTTTTGGGAAAGTTTTTGCAACTAAACATATGATTATGCAAAGAATCATCTTAAAATGAAGCATTTGTAGGTTCTGGTTTTGGATCAAGAAAACATAGGAAAGTTACATACAAAGAGAGTATCAATCTACGTGCTGGAAGCAATAAAATCACACTACTTAGTGTAGCCATGGGACTGCCGGTTAGTTTCTTAATTTCTTGTATCTTATATTTGTGATATATCGGAATCCACAGAGTTAATTGTTCATTTTTTGGTGAAGAACATGGGAGGACATTATGAATTTTGGGAGACTGGAGTCTTGGGTCCAGTAGCTCTGTATGGTCTCGACCAAGGGAAACAGGATCTGTCATGGACCAACTGGACTTACCAGGTACGCCTTACTTTATTAATCCTCCAAACTTTGTGTTTGGTATTTAGACTGAAATTTCCCATTTTTTAACAGGTTGGTCTGAAGGGGGAAGCCATGAATGTTGTCTCCTCAAAATCTGTGTCTTCTGTCAATTGGACTCAAAGTTCTTTGATTTCCCAGAATCAGCAGCCATTAACATGGCACAAGGTTGTTAAAAAAAGCTTTTACTTTTATATAAAGATTTCATAAAGGTGGTCAACTTTATAAAAGGGTAGCAGAAATGAGAAATCTTTATTTGAATTTTATAAGCCTTTAAGAGTCTTGATCTTTTGCAGGCTTACTTCGATGTACCTAAAGGGGACGAGCCATTGGCTCTGGACATGAATAGTATGGGAAAAGGTGAAGCATGGGTCAATGGTCAAAGCATTGGAAGATATTGGACAACTTATGCTAATGGTGATTGCCAAGGGTGCCATTATGCGAATACATATCGCCCTTTGGCCTGCCAACTTGGGTGTGGTCAACCAACCCAAAGATGGTA
The DNA here is from genome assembly GCA_910596185.1 of Chrysanthemum makinoi. Taxonomy (NCBI): domain Eukaryota; kingdom Viridiplantae; phylum Streptophyta; class Magnoliopsida; order Asterales; family Asteraceae; genus Chrysanthemum; species Chrysanthemum makinoi. The sequence goes on along the minus strand of OU343219.1, from coordinate 84,643,030 downwards.
CCATGTGCCTAGATCTTGGTTAAAACCGAATAATAACTTGTTGGTTCTTTTCGAAGAACTTGGAGGAGACCCTAGCAAAGTTTCACTAGTCAAGAGATCCATGGTTTAGTGGCCTTAGTGAACAAGAACTTTGGTCAAAACCCTTCTCCGAATCGACGCAACGATTGTCGGAAGAAGCTATTTGTGCTCCAAGTTCAAGACATTGAGTGTGCCCTGTGGTGAAGCTACAGGAAATAAAGCAACTAATTAAACACCAGTTGTGCTCGAAAATTTAGCCTAGTTCCTTTAGTGCAGTTTTGTTAGTTTAAGTTAATAAGTTATTAGTGCATGTTGGAGTAAATTAGTAAAGATGTGTAACCAGAGAAGTTCTCTGTCTTTTTTTAATCAGAATCTGGAACCAAGTGTTGGGCATTGTACCAAATTGGAGGTGTCAACAGTTTGGTTTATGTAAGTTGTTTGTGTTATAATGGGGGAATAAGATGCACCCCCAGAGTTGAGTTCTTTTAGGGGTAGATCCGTAATGAGTGAAAATCAGGTCCCATATGCGTTGGTGATTCAGTATGGAACAACTTGGTTTCAATTTAATCCCAGGATTTATTTTTTGAGTCAGCATTTGGTAAGTTTGAATGTTAACATATTGGAACTTTTTCACACGTTTAGGTATATATAAGCTTTTACATTGCCAACAAATGTAGCGAATTATCAATGAAAATGGCAGCAATGTCATGTTCTCGAAACAGAAACCACATTCTCTTTATTTGTTCCAAGATTTGACCATCCTAAAAGCATTATACTTGATTGAGTCTCAGGTCAAGAATATGAAAGTTCAAAGAAGCATATGAAAGAATACTGGAGGATCATATGCTAGTCGAAGTGTTCAAACCTTTTCTAGAATTAAATGCTAACATCATGGGTTCTCTATTCTTGAGGGAAAGATGCATCATCCACTTGTGCTTGTGTTACCAGAATGTTTGATGATCGTTTGATGAAGTTCTTCCTTTTTCGCGCCCACAATGGATGCGACAGCCTTCCCATCTTTTATCAGCAAGAAAGTTGGCATTGCTTCCACACCCCAATCTGATGCTACTTCCTGTAATGGGAAAAAAGATCACAAATCATGATCTAAGAAGTGACAAGAAACTCATCGTTTGCTGATTTCATTTTTCTACGAATTATTGACCTTTAAAGTGTTGTAATTGACTTATCACTATAAAGCCGGAATTGGGTAAAAAAAAAGTAGGCATGTCCTAATCATTTTTAATGAAGAAATACAAGAAAATAAGTAACTATTGAGAATTTGAGACTTTGGACAAATCAAATAAACAAATACTAGAAAACACCATGGTCAACACTTATTTTGAAAGAGAAAATCACCCGTTTCTAGATAATTTAATGTTAATCTTGTGCAGATTCTTATGCAAAAGTTAGTTTTTTACAAACAAAAGTTAACATTAAGTCATTCAGCCATTCCCATGTAAAAAAAGCACTCAAAACTTTATGCATTGTTTTGTGTCTTATGATTATATTTAACCATGTAAAAAGTAGCATACTAGAAACATTTTACACATACTAAATAAAAAATATACTATGTTTATAGCTTTTGAATCAAAAGTGAACTTTTTTAAGCAAAGAAATATGTTTTTACCTTTAACTCATCTACATCAACTTTGAGAAAGGTAACATGGGGCATCTTTTTAGCCAGCTCTGCTACAAATGGAGCAATAACTCTGCAAGGTCCACACCATGAAGCAGCAAAGTCCACTACTATCTGTACAAATAATTTCTGAATCAACTTGAAATTACATCTTAAAGAATTATTGTTACTAAAACTAATAAATTGTTAATAGCTTTAGCGCATAACTAACATAAAACTAGATATCACAACCTTCATCAAGATTGTTTTGACATTAAACATTACTGTATAATTTTACATCATACGAGATGAACTACTATTTTGTTCTTTTTATAGATACAACAAACTTAATTTTATTCTATTAGCAACGCATGTAAACTAGCAACGGACACACAACCACAACATAAGAGGCTGATGCCAATCCACGATTTTCATTCTTTTGTGTTCTAGGTGACTTGCCTACATTAGTAATACAAGATAAGTTTGACCAAATGGCTGTCCCGACGATGGTACCCCTTTGTTGTATGAGAGTGCTCACCAACCAAATGGGTTGGCGCTCAAGTCCTATCTATGACATGTGAGATAGATTTGTGGTGTGTATACTGTGATATACTGTAGTTAGTTTTCTTTCAAAAATATCAAAGAGTTCGTTACAAGAAAATGCAAGTAACAAAAGGTTCCACGTATGAAGACAGTCTGATAATAGTTCGTTAAGTTTTTGGTGCAATAAAATGCAAACAAAGCTAAATGGAAATTGGAAATACAGAATTATAAGAGACAATACAAACGTGATCAAGAACCCTAATCAGAGCACATGGAGATCAAAGTAGACCTAATCCTAACTGATTATTCGAATCGCATTAGTCTAGATGAACATATATTGTAACCAGTCAATCTTTTATGACATTGGAATAAAAAACATCAACAAATCTAAAAACAACATACAATAGGAAGGGGATAAAAAAAGGGTACACAAACACTGTCACATAAAATAATTCATGGAAATTAATGCAACTATAAGTTTATGAATGCATCAAATCTTTAATATGATTGTTAAAATTTAAACGACGTACCAATTTGTTCTTGTCATTTTGGAGATGTTGAATCCATGCATCTACGTTGTGACAATTAATCACTTGCCCTTCTTCACCCATTTCAAAAAGGGAAGTGATATGTACACATACACTTTTACTTTGTACACATAATTTTACTTGTCCCCACACATCAATTTGCTTGTCTTCACACATAAATTTTATGTGTGCAAAGTAAAAGTGTATGTGTACATATCAATACCATTTCAAAAAAGTTACAATTAAAAATGGTTTGAGTTAGGTTTGTTTAGTAAGATCTGTCTGTGCTTCTTTTTTGGAGTAATGAGTCATCATATTATTAGCCTGATTAATAATAACCCATACACAATCTTAGCCTAAAATCACTTTTCTATGTTTAATTGTTTATCAAGTTTGTACATGCCTTTTATATAACATTATCGACGAGTTAATTGCATTTTTGGTCCCTGTGGTATTACCAAATTGCAGGTTTGATCTTTAAAACTTTGAAAGTGCAATGATAGTCTTCATTTTAAAGTTTGGATTGCATTTTTGGTCCCTAATCAGTTTGAAATGACCAAATTATCCTTGTCTTCTCTGAATAAGACAAAGGGTATTTCAGTCATTTCATTTTATCCAGAGACCAAAATTGCAATCTAAACTTCAAAATGGAGACTATCATTGCACTTTCAAAGTTTTAGGGACCAAACCTGCAATTTGGCCATACCACATGGACAAAAAATGCAATTAAGTCCATTATCGACGGGGGTATGTTTGTGAAAATAGCAGGCAATTAGCAATAATTTTTCTTTGGACTTCCGGAAATCTTTTCCATGTAGCAAGAAACAGTAGCTCTTTGTTTTGATAAAGTGTTTGACAACATAGCTTTATACTTGTATTATTAAGTGGAAACGCTAGTTGCAAGTAAATGCTCCTTCAAGTAGCATTTTGATTTGGAGTGTCTAGAAAAATTAAGAATGCTAGTTGTTTGTTGCCAAATAAGCATTGTGTACAAAATGTTAAACGCTAGTTGCTTCAAAACACCCTTTAACGCTCGCTGCCAAACATACCTAGGAAACTATATCTTTACAAATATTTTTGTAAAATGTTGATAACCCGCAGGCAAAAGCTGACTCAACAACCTAATCAAGAGAGTAACTGCCTGCTTTGGGAAACTTGACAATTTTCTTGCAAATATATATGTATTTGTAATAATTTGTATGTTTGTGTAGTCTTTTAACAAAACACAATACTCTTGTTACCAAACGTGGCCTGAAAGATAATACAGTTGACTACAAAAGTCAAGGATGATATGGAAGGAAGAAAATAAAAGAATTAACATCTAGATTTTTAAAAGCTTCACATCATTACATAATTTGCTCTAGAAATTTTTCTTAGTCTCACTATATTTGCGCTGACACAGATGAAAAGAACCTAGGTTCACCAAAACTTTCACACAAACAATATTCTTGAATACTGTCAATCAAATTGAGACATAAAGCGAAGATACAACCTACAGCTGTATCAAGTTTTTGAAGCAATAAGTACCCAAGAGATACCATCCAACAAGAAGAATCGCAAAAAATGCCAAAAAAGTAAGAAAACTAGCTCCTCCGAAAGTGATTCCTACAATGAATATGATCAAGAATGGGGCATAAGCTCGAATCATAGCTGTCTTATCTACCCATTGTCCTTTCAGCAGAATCAAAGCTGCAATGTTCACCACGTTCCACCCACCGCCTTGAAACTGCATCCTGTTGAGATTGTGGGCCACAAAGGAATGGCAGTTGCAAGTTAAGATGTTATATGCTCGATGTTGGTATTCTTGTGTGCTCTTTTTTAAGGCGTCATCCCATGTATGTTGGTTTCTTCCCGAGTCTGCTAGTCTAAATTCTTCTTCATTGCTATACATGGAACACTGTAGCATAGGAACAGAAGTGTAAGGCAAAGTGTTGACTTGAAATATAGTTTAAGAAAGTTTGACGATATAAAAGCCATCGATAGGCTATAATAATAACAAAATACCTTGTCTTTGTTTATTTGAATGTAACGAGCCACAGTCCCAAATGTGAAGTTATCAACACACACAAAGTTAGGTCCTGCAAAGTCTAGGATGACCCCATCCTCTCTGCATATACCAGTATGACCAACAAAAGGAAGGAGCCATGAAACAACAGGAAGGGGTGTCCATACAATGCTGCATGGAAAACGAGCTCTTGATGGATCAATAGGTATGTTAAGCGGAACATTCTGCTCAATCATCATGGTGTGGTCAGGATCTGTATCTGATTCCATTGCAAGATCTGCACACACTATCTTAATTTAGAACTTATTCTACGTATAAATTGCTAACACTTTGATGGTTAATAGAAGACTCAACCATGGTACTTCAATGATTCTTAGAGGGTATTTGGGATTGCTTATCTGATGAATTTTATAGGCAGTTAGGTTTGACCGTTTGAGTGTTCTGGTAAAACTGCTTATTTGATATTTATATTGATAAATTAGCACTTCAAATTATGCGGGTTACCTGCTTATGTTTTAAGCAGATAAGTAGTTTGATATTAGCTATACCAAACACCCCTAGAAAAAAAGTCAGAGTTGAACAAAAAATTTGGGCTTAGAAAGGATAAGAAAAGACTTTTTTTAGATGGGCATGTAATTCACAGAAAAATAGATAGCATGACCACATTTTTTCTGATTATAATCTTCAGTAGTGTTTGACCTTGTTTCAATATTCCAGATTCTAAAGGGAGTGAGTCTCCCGTCCATGTGAGTTCATCCTACCACACTTACCAGTCTACAATTTAGATATATTAGTGGCACCAATGTTTCGTCGGTTGTTCTTAGGTGTTTTTTGTACAAATATTTGCAGTCATTTTATTTATTTTGAAAGGCTGAAAATTTGGACCATTTCACGATTTGTGCGTGTCATCCTTGCAGTCATTACTCTATAGCGGGCATGTTATCTGTTGTAATTAGGTTTTGCTATATACACTACGAGTCTACTACAAATCATATAAATCAGATACTTTAAGACAAATAGATTTAGGTGGCAAATCTTGTGGGAAAAATAAAAGATTGAAAAAATCGCATATTTATAAAACCAGAGAGCTGGTTAAAGGGACTGTGCTGCACAACACGCATTAGCATTTGGCACTTAACTACCAATACAAAACCTCATTATTCCCCCCACTGCAAATTTATTAACAGATGACGCCATTAACTGATATACACAAAAAACTACAGTAATATTCATTAAGCCCCATTTAATGCATCCAAATCCCCAATTTAACAACAATATAAGCATTTCATCATCATTGTCATCTAGAACACGCATCACAATCAATATTCTCACAATAATATAATATTCCAAGCTTCTACTTATTTCAGGACTATTTGGGCAGCTTCTCATTCCTCAATTGATCTTACAATGTTAAGATAAAATATACTGATAAGTGGCCTATAGTGGAAGGCGTCCTTGAAGGTCACGGGAATAGCCAGGTTTGAACCCCCCAGAAACATCTTAGGATGGCCGGCAAAAAAGTCTGAAGACAGCCACGGGAATACCAGTTAAGCCGCGTAAATTAGAGCCATTGGGTGCACTTTCCCTCTCGTTTACTTTACCCGTTTAATTATGGCAACAGCAAAGCCACTTATACCATCTATAACAACATTAAAAATATCCCTAATTTTATAGAGTTAAAATTGTTCAATACATAATCACAATAGCATAAACTGTTGCAGGGTTTCATATATCATCAGTTAACATCATAAATTCTTCAAAAAAACACAAGGTGAAAACTAATCTATATGTCAAAGAAACAGCACAGCAATTATACAAGATCTTAAAATAATCCGGAGGTAGTGAAATGAAGGTACGTACCTGATAGTTACGATCAATAAACCGTAGAAGTAGAAGAAGAAGAAGAAGAACTATGGCAAAAAGATCCACATGGATTAAAAAGTCAACAAAATGCAACAAGATTTTAAAAAGAAAATATATTGTTATGCGGGGCAACGCCCGTAACTTTTTTTTTTTTTTTTTTTTTTTTTTTAAAAGTTGTTTTCAATAAACGTTGATTGAATTTAAAAATGACTTTAACTAAATTAAATGTTATTTTTCATTATGAACATCAAGTTTCTTTGTTTAAACGTCAAAACAATGACCCGAGCGTACTTGGAGAGTTGGAGTTACGATCGTGTAAAAAATGAGAGGAAAAACCTGCTTTCTATAAAGTCATCTTAGGCTTTATAGAGTGGAGATGAGTTACTCACACGTGACTTTCTAACACATAAAGCCAACTCACGACAATTTTGGATTTGTATGGTAAGTTATTTACCACTGTGAGAAATATGAAATTGTGGACCCTTACTACAAGAGTAAGGATCAAATAAGAAATAAAGTAAAATGAGAAAGATGAGAAATAACAACAGCCGTAAATTTCAGATGCACTTACAAAAAGAGGTGCATCACCTATGAAATTCTCCTTCTTCATTTCAAATGTGTGGCTGAAAACATTTCTCATTATTTTTATTTTTATTTTTCTTCTTAGCGGATCTATTCCTCTCACTGTAAAAGTAAATGTTTTTTATTTGTTTTGTGAATGTGTGTGAAATATTTAGTGGAATATATTTGTCTAAATTGGGTATTTTAATGAAAGGGTTGGGGAAGGATGACCAAAACAGATGTATGGTGAGAGTGAGTGAGGGGAAGTGAAAGGAGAAAGAAAACTGCGGTGGCTCTGAAATGGCGATGAGTTGCTCACCATCCACTCCTTTTAGCCTTATATGATGACACACGTTCTTCCAATCTTGCTCTTTCTTTCCCCCTTCTCAACCCACCTTTTTCTTCTCCTTTTCCGGCAACACTTTTCGTCCACCAAATTACATATCATTCACAACCTTTTTTCCCCTCTCAAAATCAATTTCAAAACATTCAAAATCACAAAACTAGATTATGATTTTTGTTTACTTGCATCATAAACTCATTGAATTTCTACTAATTACAACAATTTTCAAGAATTTGAAGTATATCAAAAATAGGGTTTCAATGACTTTGAGTCAAAACGAAATTACTATGGCAATTATTGATTAACAAACTGATAACGTATATGAGTTTTAGCGCAAATTGCTAAAGCCCACACTACTATAACCAACCCATAAGGGTCAAAACCCAACAAACGTTATGTGAGAAACTAGCTTCCAGGAAAACACTGGCCAAACACAAGCATCCTTGCCTGGATGACAAGCTCTAGGGCAAAAAAAGGCATGGGATCTTATCCCCCAAACCGCTACATGTCCATGCCACGTGTAACTACCTTATTCGTGCAGAGGTAATGCTGCGAACATTTCGCTAGTACGTGCGGATCTTGCCAAAGATCCCCCAATAAACCACCTGAGCCACGGATGTCACGATACATGTCATTCTTGTCTCCCCCATAGGATGATCACCACGTGGTTCATCCATAAACATTTGATCATCCACGACCATTTGTTAAAAACCACAAAGACCTTGATAGATCTTTAAGCACTCGGAGATCGTTAGTGTTGCCTATGTAATCACAAGCAAACTAATAGAAGATCTCTACAACTAGTATTTTGTAGCGGAAATAAAATACAAGTTACAATAACTAAGAACTCTTTGATCCTCTATGGATCTTTTGATTATAGAAACTCTATGTTTCAGATGTTTTACAAGACTTGAAAGACTTTTTAAAAACCTATCTATTACAAACTAAGCATGGTTTCTTATATAGGCAAGAAACCCTAATGAGCGTTGACAATTTACACTCCTAATACAAACATAGACTAAGCATGCATCTAGACAAGCATGCAACTAATCATATTGTTTTGTTCATCATTTTGTTTATTCTGATTAAGCTCTACATAATACGGCGCCAACCTATCTTTAATACGGCGCTGACTTTTACTCTATTCTGAGCTTATCTCTCCTACGTGGTACGCACTTTCAGCAGCAACACAATATATGCTTTAGCATTTCTAAGTATAACTTCCAGAATCCATTCTTCTTCTGAGAATCTCTTTGAATCTTGGTAGAATCGTGGTTTACCTTAATTCCCAACAATCCTCCCTAAACGGAATTTGACAAGGTTAAGTTCCAGTTTCCGTGATAGATCTGTAAAATTGTTGAGGATTGTGTTCAAACATCAGCAACAAAGAAAAAGAGGAACATCTCTATGATGACTGAACTGTGATACGCCAGATCTTTGCAGCAACATATGACACCATGTACATCAAAACATATAAGTTTCATACTATTCTCATCACTTCAGGTGTGTTAACTCCTGTGAGAGGTGAATCATTGAAATTAATGGGTTTGATGTCTCTTTACCAATAGCCATTACTATTGGAGTAGCCACATGTTTAGGTTCGAAAACTATGGTACATTGATAACCATCTGATTTATTGGCAAACCAGCAACCATATAAACGGATTTGATGTGTCTTTACCTGTAGCCGTTTGCTCAGGACTAGTCAATTCTTAGTATTGGTGAATTGAGCACCAAATATGGAGTCAGTTGCCTTTACCACATGCCATATACATGTGGGCTAGCCAATTCTTGGATTCCAAAGAGGAATAGACCATGGTGAATTGATGACCATACAACCCTCAGCAGTTAAGCATGGGTGGTTGCATACCCTATGATTTTGAGCAAACCATTACAGCTATCAACAGATTTGATGTGTCTTTACCAAAGCTGTACCCTTTGGACTAGCCAACTCTTTGACATACACAAGGTACATCCGGTGAGTTAAAGACCATCTGAATTGGACAACAAACAAAACTTTTTTTTTTTTAAACTAAAACGATTTATAAAACGAAAAAGATTGATAATAAGTTGAAAAGGGAAATTAAAACTTAATTTTATTAAATAAACGCTATCACTATTTTTAAAATGATGTTTTTGTGAGTTTTCTTTTTATGAAAGACTTTTACTTAAAAAGTAGACAAACAACATAAATAAAGCAGACTAAATGAACAAAACAAAACAGTGTAGAGAGTACCAGGTGCCAGGATAAGGATGAGGATGAGGCCTATTGCAGTTGTTGGAGTTGAGTTTTGATCAATCCCACCAGTGTTAAAGCAGATTGTCTTTCATTTCCCACAGGATCTGGAGGAATTTCCAACTTTTGACTCAGCATCTTTTCCATAAGTCTTTGGGGCAAGGGATACTTTCTTTCAGAAAACATGCAGACAGTGATTCCACCCTTAGTCTCAAGCACATGCACACGAGGAAGAGGATAGAATCTCCAGGAGGTAAGCTTCCACCGATGTGAGTTTTCCCAAATGGAAGATGCTTTGCTATTGGGAATGTGGGAGTTTAACAGAACTTGAAGATCTCCTGGTAAGAACATCCCAGAACCTTGTGGTTCCTTGTTGCGATAATAGGTGTTGACTTGAGTGAACAGAGAAAGTAAGTCTGCCCTGTCTACCAAGTGTAGAATTTCCTTTAAAAAGGTGAATTCTATTGAAGTGGAGTCCCTTCGAAGAAGAACATTCATCTCATCATCCTTTAATTTCCACTCTAACACCTCATCTGAATTTCCTTCAGGAAAATCAGCAGACTCTTCTATAATGAAAGTTGATTCATCATCTTCAAGATCCAAAGAAGATCTTTTGGCCATTCTCTTCTTCCTTCTCCCCGGCTGATAGATTTCCCTAGAGGGAGCATTTTCATCTTGTGCATTTGTGGTAGGATTTGAACCGGTAGATTGAGACTTGGTTGGGGCGCGAAGTGCATTCATCCTGTGGAATATCTTTATAGCCCTCTCTGTTTTAGTTTCTGTGAGATCAGCTTCCTTTACTTCAGAATCTTCCAGTGTGACAACAGGTGCCACTGAGGGAGAGGGAGTTGATGCTTCAGGTGCTTCAGGAGAAATGGAAGATGGTTCAGCAGATTGACCCTTGATAGTAGAGGAAGCAACTTCAGAAGTTGCTTCAGCAGGAATGACTGAAGAGGATTCCTTGGTTGGAGCATCATCAACCTTGAGTCTTTTGGCTTCTGGAGCATCTTCATTCTCTGAAATCCTTTTTAAGTTGGTAGAAGGAGCTGAGGATGATGATCTGTCCTTCATGATTTGGTTATATTTGCGATACAGGACATGATCAGGAAAAGCCTTGACTTGTTTCATTGTTAACCCAGAGTTGTACGTTGAGCATTGGTTCTTCACCACCCTTCTCATTTCATCTTTAGTAGGGGGTTTGTCTTTGGCCTTCTGAGCTTGGATGGCCCTCTTTTGTGCCATTGCTTCTTGCCTCCTTTGTCTTCCCTGATCCATCATTCGCTCTACATAATTGTCACTGAGAAAATCACCACCGAGTATACTTTGAGCTAGAGAAGGTCTTGAAATGACTTGCTGAGTTAGAATATCCCAGTGTTCAGCAGGCATCTGAACCCTCAGTTCATCGAGTTCTTTTCTTCTCTCAGGAGTTAAAGATGAAAATTCCTCTGTTTCAAGTTGTTTAGCCAATGCTACACTTTCCTTTGACTTCTCAAACTCAGCCAATCTACTTGCTTGACCCAGTCTTTCCACCTCACTCACCAGGTCACGACCAAGCTCATCTTTAGTGATGACATTTTTCCCTTTATCATCAGGCTTCTTGGCACACTCTTCTTTAGTTAAATCAATGACAGGTACCTCTGTAGTAGTACCTAGGTCAACATGTTGATGCTGATCATCAACTGGAGTGGTTATAGCAGCAATGTCAGACATGATCTGCTGAGGGGAAAGGTCTGTTGGTTCTTGAACTGATGCAGATTGATTAGGATCTGAAGATACATCCTCCATAAGTACATCAGCAGATTCATCCTTATCAACCCGTGTTCCTTTGAAGCTTCAGAAGAAACCTTATGAGAATAAGATCTCTTCCTTCTTTTGTAAAGGACAGGCTCCTTCTTCTTTGAGGAAGTGGCGGCTAATGATAAAGGATCATTGAGAGAAACATCACCAACATGTCCAGAGACTCAAAATGAGGATCTTCTTGTTCTTCATCAGAGGAAACCACAAGTTTCCTTTTGGAGGCCCCTTTTAGTTTGTGCTCTAAGACCTTGACCTGATTTCGCAGTTCTTCAATCTTAACCCCAAGAGAAGACTTGGTCTCTGCAAGCTCCTTTTCCAGACTATTAACCTCTGCGCATACTGTTGACAAGAGCATACACAGATGAGAGTGTAATGGGGTCCTCGGCTCCACCAGCAGATTGCTCTGTGGTAAGGGGAGCCTCATTGGACCTTTCAGTAACTGGTCATGCTCAATGTGAGGAAGATCTTCATCGAGAGGATTCCTCACAGGACTTGGTGTGGGTGGTCTATTGAGATCTGACTCATCATGAGTAGCTAGAGTGGGTGGAGGACTGGGACATGGTAGTTGGTTTGGAGCAACATGAGTTGCTTCAACAGTTGAAGATGGGCCCTCACCAAAGTGAACCAATGGATTACCATCAGTAGCAACAGGTGAGGAAGGAGGACTATGAGTCACATTCTCCTCATCATCCTCATTACCTTGGGGCAACATGGCTGCTAGCAAGGGATGATGTTCCCCCTGAAAGTGGGTTCTCATTGTAGCAAACAATTTAGCAGTTAAAGTACTTATGGGATAGAAAGATTGGGCTTGGGTATTTGTGTCTAATATCATTTGAAGAAACCTTGGGTACATTAAAAACTTTCCCTTTGTCTTTTGAATATTTTCAACCAAGTTTTCAAAAATATACTTAGAAAAATTGAAAGTTACCCCTTGTGAAAGACACACAATACCATAGCCCAGTCGTGTAGAGAACTGGTCCCATCCTCCAGTCTTGTTGCTCATGCATTGGAGCAGTGTGTGAACCAGGAACCTCCATTTTGGGCAGAGTTCCTTCTTTAGCCACATATCTGTTCTTGTTCCTCGATACCCAATAGCCCTTAGCCCATTAAGCACATCTTCCTGATTTGAGTGAAATACTCCTTCAGATCTTCCGGTGAAGCTTCCTCCCGATCGGTCCTCGGTCACAATGTACTCTGTTTCATCAATCACAACCCTAATCTCTGTCTCGCTCCTCTTCTCAGCAGTTTCCCAAAATTGAGTGATCAGTGGCTCATATATCTCATTTGGAGAATGAGATAGAGCATAGCAAATCTTTGACCTTTTTAGGAATTCCACCATAGGTTCGTACAGTTCATATCCCTTGCCGTTTCCCAGAAATGCAACTTTGTTGTGATCATGTTTGAATTCAAGAGCCATGAGGAATATGAGTGTTTAGGATTATGATTCTTGAAATGGTGAGTGTTTGTGAAAGTGGAATGAGAGAGAATTAGTTTGTTCGGCGAGTAATGGTGGATGAAGTGTTTTTGCCCAAATTATAGTCAAAGAAAAATGGACCGTTTGGTTGACCTTTGCTGACGTGTATTGCATCTTTGTCCCAACCCAAAATAACACTTCGGCAGAAACATATGATCAATCTGCTGAAGTTATAACTTCAGCAGAATGCATCAAAGATTAGAGGATCTTCGGTAAGTTTCTAGAATTACTGTGCCACCCACTTGCATTAAACTCATTGAACCTCGAATCCGTCTATAAAATGATCCCAATGTAACTCATCTCTTCATCAAGATCCCCAAATAATTACCATAAACCCTAGATTCAAAATAAACCCAATTAAATTGCACCATGAATACCAAACCTGAGATCATAGATCTCACTTCCTCATCTTCATCAACCTCTTCATCATCATCAAGTGGTGAATCAAACCCATGGTTCCATTACTTCCCTCAACCCTATTTACGACCAAATAAATCGCCCTTTCTCCCTTCTTCAGAAGATGACAGTGTAGTGAATCCAATTGAATCTGCTGATGATTCTGATGACTCCTATAAGGAGGGAACGTCTTACTCCCAACCTCCAGCACCTTGGTCTACACAAAGACCTCGTGCGGGGAATCCGCCACTCCCAAAGATAGAGAGGTGGTTCTTGGTCTCACTGCGCCATCTTTTGGTGCATGAACACACATCGTATAGTAGAAGGGCTTAAGGAGGGTGGATCGATTGCATTTTGGTTGAAATGAGTAGATGAAGCACACAGGACACGTTAGTTCTCTACGTCATCCTGCGTGGTCATCGTCATCATCAATCGTTTGCATCAATCCATCCTCCCATTTTGGTCCTTAGCATCTTCGTCGAGTTGGTCATGCATATCCAACCAGCCAGTTAAACGGAATGGGTGGTTACGCAAGACCTACGAAAGCAAAGCCAGCATCTAATGCATATCCAACATTCACTTAGATTTCGGAATGAGGGATATACACTAGATTAGGATTAGCTTAAGTGTACAACTCGTATCTTGTAGATGCATAGTAGTAGGTTGACTTTATGTAAGCTGTAAGCTGTAAACTGTTTCTTGAATGAATGAATGAACAATTTGACTTCAATTTCTTTTCTTCAGTATTATAACTTCAGTGGAATCAAATTGTATGCTTCAGTATATGAAACAAGTAACACCCTTTCAGCTATCTGACCATTTACTAATGAACCACACTTGATGACTTTGATCTTGTTCATTGGATATATACACTGCAATCCAGATAAGGAACAGACAAAATGCAGATGACAACTGCAAAACAGACACAACAACATACACAACAACAAAAACAAACAAACTAGAGAAATATTAGAAGTTAGTGTTAGAATACAAACTAATGTACAAAAATAATGCAGAGTTTGCACACAATCCTCCCCGAGGCATATGCCTCCCCTGAGGCCTATGCCTCCCCTCAAACTATGCAGTCAAGGGTTTAACATTCCAATATTGACCACGAGGTGTTGAAACCTTGGTCCATCAAACTCTTTTGTTAACAAGTCGCCACATTAGCATCGGTATGGATTTTAGCCACTTTTATCAAATGTTTTTCATAAGCATCTCTTATAAAGTGGTGCCTGATTTCAATGTGTTTCGTTCGATTGTGAAAAACTGGATTTTTGACTATGCAGATGGTACTTTGATTATCTATATGAATTGTAGTGTTCATAAAGTTGTACCCATAGTCCAGAATTGGTTGAATCCAAAGGACTTGTCCACAGCAATTTGCAGCGACAACGTACTCTGCCAGTAGTTGAGGTGGCCACGATGGTTTGTTTCTTGCATTGCCAAGAAATCAACCTCTTGCCAAGAAATTGGCAGCCCCAGTTGTGGATCTTCTATCCAGATTTGCACCAGCATAATCACTGTCACTATATGCTTCCAACTTGAAGGGAGATTCTTTTGGGTACCAAAGGCCTAAAAGAGGTTGGCCTTTGAGGTACTTAAAGATCTTCTTGACAGCATTGAGATGGGAAGCAAGTGGAGTGACTTGATGTCGAGAACAAACACTCACAACAAATGTAATATCGGTCTTGAAGTGTCAAATACATCAATGAACCAATCATGGACACATGCGGATGAACATTCACAGGTAGATCCGGTTCATTATTAGCTTTAGTGTTTGGAGCTTCATAAGGTGTTGTGGCAGTCCTAACACCTTCCATACCAAACTTCTTCAAAATGTCCCTCACATATTTATCTTGACTGATAAAGATGCCATCCGGTTCTGCTGAACCGGAGACCCAAAAGAATGTAAGCTCTCCCATAGCACTCATTTGAAATTCACCCTTCATAAGTTCCTCGAATTCCCTGCACCAAGCTTCGTTTGTGGAACCAAAAATAATGTCGTCCACATACACTTGCACCAAAATGATGTCCGAGTAATTCTTCTTGAGGAACAGAGTTTTATCAATAGCACCTCTTCTATAGCCATGCTTCAGCAGGAACGATGAAAGCCGAGCATACCAAGCTCTAGGTTCCTGATGTAAGCCATAAAGAGCTTTAACCACCTTGTAGACATGATTTGGGTGATCAGGGTCTTCAAATCCCTTGGGTTGAGTGACATAGACCTCCTCTTCAATCTCACCATACAGAAAAGCACCCTTGACATCCATTTGATACACCATGAAACCTATGTATGAAGCATATGCCAAGAAAATGCGAATTGCTTCAACTCGTGCAACAGGTGCAAACACTTCATCATAATCAATCCCTTCCTCTTGTCTGAAGCCTTGAGCTACCAACCTTGCTTTGTTTTTGATCACAATACCCCTAGCATCTCTCTTATTCTTCAAAACCCATTTTGTCCCAATGGCATATTTGCCATCAGGGAGTGGAACCAAAATCCAAACCTGCTGATTGTGAAATTGTTGCATTTCTTCTTGCATTGCTTCGATCCAGCTTGGATCGTTGAGAGCTTGAGAAACACTAGTTGGTTCCACTTGAGAGAGAAAGCAAGCAAACAGACAATGCTTGAGGTCTGTGTGATTGTCTCTTTGCTGGTTGGAGACATAAGAGAGAAAAGCAATCTGTCCAAACTGAGGACTGGTGATAGCCCTTCTAGTTCTAACAGGTGCCAGAAGATCACCTATAATGTTGGATTGAGGATGAGCTATGTTGATCCTCTGAGTAGTAGTGGGGTTGACTTCAATGGATGAATCAAGATTAGTGATGGTTGGTTCAAATTCAGTATCATAAGAGGGTGAGGAGAAAATGCCAGCTTTGGGTTGATGATGTCCAAGATCTGAAGGTTTTGGAAAGCGTGTATAGGGTTCACCAAAGTCTGAAGATACTTGAGAAGGAACAACATAGCCTTCAGCAGATTTGGGGAAGGTAGGTGTGACAGAATCAACTTCAGTAGAAACATGGTTTCTACCGACTCCTTCATTATTAACCTCTCCATTCAGTTTTTCTGCTTCAAGCTTAGCGCAAATTCTTGAGTGGAGCCTAGCAAGGTCCTCAGCATAATGAGAGTCATCTTCATCACTCGAATCAGCAGTATCCTTGGAGGTGGTACCTGCAATATTGTTAGGGGAGAAAGAAGGTACAAGTATGGGTTGCTCATCATCTTCAAACTCATTTTCAGCGCCATCATCTAGGGGACTGTGTTAGTTGGAGACACTTGAGGACCTGCATTTTGGTTAGCCATATGTCTGTGGTAACCCAGATAATCAGTTAAGTAGTCAAGATCAAAGGACCATGAATGACCTTGTCCTTGAACATTAGGCTTATCTTCCAAAAATCTCAGGTTCAACGTCTCTTCTATTTTCTTGGCTTGCAAGTTGTACACCCTGTATGCCTTACTATGAGCTGAATAGCCCACAATATAACCATCATCAACCTTCTCATCAAACTTTCCCAATGGATCACTTGTGTTCAGAATGGTCACTTGACAACCAAAAGGTTTTAGGTAGTGAATGACAGGAACTTTCCCAAAGAGAAGTTCATATGGGGTTTTGAGTTGTGGTCTAGTAATGGACACTCTGTTTAGCACATAGCAAGCGTGCCAACACTTCAGTCGAACATAGTGGGCGGTTTAGAGTCTGCAAGCATGGATCTTGCAGCCTCTATTAAGGTCCTATTCTTTCTTTCAGCTACCCCATTTTGTTGTGGAGTTCTTGGATTACTATAGTCCCTCTTTATGCCTTTTGACCCACAGAGTTCTATAAGAACAGCATTTTTAAACTCTGTCCCATTATTACACCGAATACCTTTGACCTTTTTGTTCAACTGATTTTCAACAAGTGTGATGAATTCAGTCAGCACTTGAGATGTTTCATCTTTGGTTCTGAGAAAGAAAACCCAACAAACTCTGCTATAGCCATCGGTGATCACCAAACGAAGTACTTATGATCAATGCTTCTGACTTGAGTTGGACCAAACAGATCCATGTGAAGCAACTGAAGAGGTTCAGTGATGATGCTCAGAGCATTGATAGCTTTGTAAGAGGCTCTGTGTTGTTTGCCTTTATTGCAAGCGACACAATTATGATCATTGGTAAAAACTTTGGTGGGAAGACCTTGAACAAGACTCATTTTAGAGAGTTTGTTAATGGTCTTGAAATTCACATGCGCCATCCTCCTATGCCATTTTGTGGATTCATCAAGTGATGCTTTAGCCACCAAACATGTGAGGTCACCATCAGGTTGAACTTCATCAAGGTTGAATGTGTATAAATTGTGAGTGCGAGGAACTTTCAGTAGAATTGAAGTTTCTTCTGGGAGTTTGAAGTCTTTAGACAGCACAAGACATTCATTCTCTGTGAAGAGGACTTTATTCTTAGTGTCACAGATTTGTGAAACAGAGAACAAGTTGAAATGCTGAAGTTCCTTAACATAGTACACATTTTCAAAATCTAGATGAGGTGTCTTTATGGTGCCTTTCCCTGTGATACGACCGTCACTTCCTCCAAATGTCACGTTGCCTCCTCCTTCTATAGGGACAAAATTGTGCATCATATCCCTGTTCCCAGACATGCTTCTGGAACAACCACTATCAACAATACCAATATTCTTATGCTTAAGGGGATGATCCTACAAACAACAACAAAATATATACAAACTGTTAGAATACGGTGGAGGTTCAAGTCATTACTGACTTGAACCTGCCTTGTGGATCACAGGTTTAGGACAAGAGTATTTAGAGGATCCACCATTGTTCTTGGTCCTCCATTGATAATTGGGTCCCTTGTTAGTCCAAGAACAACTGGCTTGAGGGCTTCACGGTGCTCCCATATCCCATCCTAGCATACATAGAGTTAACATATGTAGGCCAATAACCATGTTTAAAGTATGGGCTAGTTGGTTGCACATAAGGTCTGGTGACTGTACCTCTCCAATGAGAGTCGTATTAGCTGCTTGTGGGACATAAGGTGGAATATTAGCAACATTGGTCCATTTAGATTTGGGTTTCTGGTGAGTAGCACATGCACCCAATCTTTGCTCATAAAAATCACAATCCTTAATCAAATGAAATTTACTTCCACATACAAAACATGTCTTCTTCTTGGAAGATTTATTCAAATAGGGAGATGTTTGGTTACATGAAGAAGTACTTAAATTAGAAACATTCAAGGAATTGTTGTTAACAGACTGATTATTCAAAGATTTAAAAGACAAGTCTTCGGAAGAAACTGTCTTGGAAGTTGATTCCTCAGCAGCTTCCTTAGAAGGCTTGTAAATAGACTGGGGTGCAGGGGCTTGGAAAGGTCGACTTCTCATTTGAATCACAGCTTTCATAGGAAGTAGACCCTTGATCCGATGAATTGTCACTGTCAGAACAAGAGACAAAGTCGTTAGATGAGGTATCGGGTGGCGGTCTTTTGACTTTTGCCATATAGATGATGTGATCCATCAAAGTCAACAGTGATGGACAGTCGTGGGCATGAATTCACCTCTAATAGGTCCAGGGACAGCATGCATATTGCCCTCTTTTACAAAGTTAGCTAACCCTGCTGGTGTGGATTTACGACCATCATACCTAGCTTCTACTCCTACATATTTTTGAAACCCTAATCCTAAGCGGAGGTTCAGATTGACTGTTATATAGTTCTCTAGCTAGATTATCACCTGCAATTAACCATTGTTTATTTCTAGCTATTTCCTTAGCTACCTTTTCTTTAAGCTCTAGGTTTTCAGAATCTGACTTCATCCTTAGCTTTCTCAGACAGTTTTAAATAATTATTAGCAACTTCAAGATCAAGCTGTAACACCTTTATCTTTTCTTCATAAGCTATTTGATTCTTTTGAAACCATACCTTTTGTCTTTCTATTGTTTTTAATGCTAGTTTATGAGCTTCATTTTCAACATAGCATTCATCAAACTTAGGTTTCATAGCATCATACTCTTCTTTAAGTTCATTGTATCTTAGACTACAACCAAATATACAGTTGTGTACATGAGATAGTCCCATCAAGGCAAACTGATCATGCCTTTCATCCCAAGTACACCTTGCCAGCAATCCAAGCTTATCAGAATCATGAGCTTCCTCATTCACAGGTTCATGTGCAGTCCAGTTGACTTGTTCATCCATGGTGAGGAGAGCTGCTGAAGCTCTAACTTCCTGCTGTTTCTGCGATAGAGAGGTAGTTTGCTCCATCTCCACTTTTTCTGTCTTTGCATTCCCTTGAGAAATGCCCCATTTGGTGGCAAGTGAAACACTTGACTTTTCTCCTATCAAAGTGGTTCCTTTCCCTTGAAAGCAAACTTCCTTCCGGACTTCTCTTCAAACCTTTTGATGTCCACTGACAGTAATGCCACCTGCATTTTTAGTTTCATCTCCTCCATTTCAAGTGGGTCCAACTGATCAAAGTCTTCATATGCAAGATCTGCTGAGTATCATAGTCAGCAACAAATGAATGAAGAACATCCTCCATCACACTACTAGTCTTAGATTGAGAAGATGGTGGCGTGGGACGAGTGTTATGTGATGGAGTGGGAGAGCAGGATGATGGAAAGTAGTTGGAACTAGTAGATGATGGAAAATAGTTGGAACTAGGAGCAGGTACCATCATGTTTGAGTGAGATGTCCCAACAAAAGCTGCATGGCCAGAAGAGGATGTACGGTAGGGAGTTCGACATCGATTCAAGGGTTCGAGTCGTTATATAGCTCATCAAAGGTAAGCATATCCAGCCCCCCTTTGGCTTTGAGAGCAATACTTACATGTAACCATGATGGAGGTAACGATCGAAGGAACTTTGAGTTGCAGTCATCATTATCCAGTTTTGCATTCAGCTGGTTCGGTGACTCAAGATCTTATGGAACCTGTCGTATCCTTTGTGAATGCCTTCTTCTTCAGAGATATTGAAGTCACGAAATTGTTGTCTCGGCATGGACTTCCTCATTCTCTTTGATTCTTCATTTCCACCGAACCTTGCTTTGAGAGCCATCCATATGTCCTTTGCATCATCCATATGATGAAAATCACACAGATGATCTTCTGGAATGGCTTGAAGCAGAATGGTCTTTACTTTATGCTCTCTCTGCATGGCTAGTACCTCTTGGCAGTTTTGGTGGAGCCATGATAAATTTCCCACCCCTGTCAGGGATCATCTTCTTCAAACTGTTTCCTTGCTTTACAACCTCCCACGATTCCAATCAATATTGGAAATCCAGTTTTCCATCTTCATAGCCCAAAGTTCATATTCTTCCCTTTTCAAATAAGGAAGTTTACCATTCTTGTTTGAGAGACAGTTGTTGCATGGAAGTGGTATTGGTGTTGTTTGTGTTGGTGACTTCAGTTTCGTTATCGGATCCAGGCATGGTGAATGAATGTTCTTAGTATCGTAGAGACTTCCCGAGGCTCTGATACCACTTGTTAAAATCACAAAGACCTTGATAGATCTTTAAGCACTCGGAGATCGTTAGTGTTGCCTATGTAATCACAAGCAAACTAATAGAAGATCTCTACAACTAGTATTTTGTAGCGGAAATAAAATACAAGTTACAATAACTAAGAACTCTTTGATCCTCTATGGATCTTTTGATTATAGAAACTCTATGTTTCGGATGTTTTACAAGACTTGAAAGACTTTTTAAAAACCTATCTATTACAAACTAAGCATGGTTTCTTATATAGGCAAGAAACCTAATGGCGTTGACAATTTACACTCCTAATACAAACATAGACTAAGCATGCATCTAGACAAGCATGCAACTAATCATATTGTTTTGTTCATCATTTTGTTTATTCTGATTAAGCTCTACATAATACGGCGCCAACCTATCTTTAATATGACTTTTACTCTATCTTGAGCTTATCTCTCCTACGTGGTACGCACTTTCGTGAGCAACACAATATCTGCTTTAGCATTTCTGCTGAAGTATAACTTCAGCAGAATCCATTCTTCTTCGGCAGAATCTCTTCGGCAGAATCTTCGGCAGAATCAGTAGTTTACCTTAATTCCCAACACCATTGGATCACTTCCACCCCAACTGCGTCCCTATAAGTGCATTTGGTAAGCTATGGAAAGCTATCTTCTCCACAAAACACACACTAGACCATCGTATATGAGTGTTACCTCGACTTAAGATAACGTTCTTATCTTGGGGTCCTTACCGAACGCGGGAAACCGAACATACGATAATCATCAACCACCTTTAATTCAACCCAAAATACTCGCTTTACGTACCATACATAAACATGACGCCATCCGTGGGACCAATGACGTAATCAAAGCCATCAGTTTTAATTTTTTCGGCACTGGAAAACTAAAAAACTTCACTATTTCCGTTAAAAAAAACACGAGCAAATTTTTTGTCACAAAACTTTCATCTTCCGACATCAAAACCCAAGTATTCAACCCTATTTTCGTTATAAACACAAACAAAAACTATCGTCTTATCATATTATCGTAGCAAAAACTCTCTCTCACAAACATGTCAGATCAACAACCACCACCATCGTTGTTTTTTGATATCTTCCATCCTGTTAGTACCGTGGGTATCACTAATACGAAAGAAGGACGAGCAATTTTATCTCAAAACAGCCAGCCACACCATTATGTCACAACCAACACCAGTGGAAATTAGTGGGCCAAACCCACTTTCATTGCATGCATTCAGTAAGCTACCATATCTGCCTCAAGGCAAACACAACCAATCGACAATTTCATATTCATTATCCAGGTTGCCACATGATCAATGAACTCAAATTGTACAAATTACGCTTGCAATGGCAGCAACTTGGAGAAAATGATGTGGGAAAGTCAGGAGTAGTGAGGAAGCACCAAACTCAAATGTCTCAAATGCAAATTTGGAGTCACTCGTAAGTCACGTACAACAACACATGCAACAACCCTCCCAAACCACTTATCACAACACACCACCCCAACATATGTAGCAACAAGCATATCAGGGTGCACCAACACAATATTCTAAGCAACCTATGTACCCGAATATTTCCACACAATACATGCAGCCGGTTGGATACCAACACTCAAATGCAGCTACTTCACTCATGGCCACCGAGGCCCAGTCCATGAGAATAACAGGTTTCATCTATGGACCTATTCAACACTCTGATGGCACATGTGATGTATAGGAATGAAGGGTGAAATTACAAACAGAAGGGAGCATCACTGGTTGGGAGGATCACCACTTGGTTCATCCATAACCATTTTGTTAGTGCACATATTAAGATATTTAATCTATAAAGTCTCGTATGTTTTGTTGATGACAAATATGTAACTTGTAATACATAACGTAAAGTGTGCAAGTTACTCGTAACCATATTTTGTCTCAACGTACAATCATCTACACGTCTCGGCTCCTCGTATGCTACAACACATGTTCAAATATGTTTGTTATGATGCATTATGATCAAAGCCTTTAATAAACCAATTAGAATATTCAAAATATTTTTTAGAGTCATTTAGTATTTAAAAGGTTAATGATGAGTGTGTAAATACTCATCATTTTTAGTCAAATCTGAACTGCAAAACGGTTAAAAACACTCAGAAACACATCAAAATGATCAAAATATCACAAATCAGTGTTTTATGTGTTTTAAATGCAAAAATATCAAAATCAGATGAAAAACATATCAAATTTGCAAAAATTGCAGTTTTAGTCCCCCAAGTTTCTAAAATTGTCAAAAATAGTCCCTGAGTCATAATTTTAAAAGAAAAGTCACCAAAGGTCCTTTTGAAATCATAAATTATCATATTTAGTCCTTTGGTGAAAAATCTAAAAGTTTTGAGGAAATTACAGTTTAGTCCACGAAAATCCAAAATGGTCAAAACTAGTCCTTGGAAATTTTCAAGAATGTCAAAACTAGACCTTGGTCTATTAAAGGTTGTCAACATTAATCCTTGGATTACATCTTCATAATTTACATGATTGGTCCCTTGGTTTCAAAGAATTGCAAAATGGTCCTTATGTGTTACTAATTCCAAACCAAACGGATCCTATAATTATATCCAAGCCCAATCCTAAACCCTTTGGCCCAATCTGTTTACCCGGTCCAATCCCTTGACCCGACAACCCAAACCAGTTTAAAATAAGAAAACCCCCCCTAGTACTGTCTTCCCCGACATGTATGTCTGCTACCCCCCTCCGCCACCCACCACCCCTACTACACCCTTTGTCTCCCCCCACCTCACCTAACATCCCACCACAATAAATGCATCCTCTTTCCCTGTCCAAGATATGGCAACTCATTTTCCCGCCAAAAACAAACTCAATGGCCAAGATCAAATTTGAGACATCCAAAGGTCAAAAAGGGAAGTGGGATTTGCAGAGAGAGAGAGAGAAAGCAACTTGGAGCTATAAAAGAGAAGAAAGAAGCAAGTTTGAGAGTAGCTAGTTTTTAGTTTTTCAAGTTTTACTTTAATGTCGTTTTTTTTAGTTAATGTGTTAGCTTTAATCAAAACATTGTAATTTCAGTTTGTTGGTGTCACATTTAAGGAGAAACATTATTGGATTGTGATTTTGAGTATCAATTTTAAAGTTTAATCAAAGTTCAAGTTTATTGTTCACTGTCCCATTTGCAATTTCAAATTCTAAGTCAAAGCTTCTAATAAGCGCATGGTTAAAATCAAATAAGCTCATTTAAGCTTATTACAATCTTTGGTGTGACTGCTTTACAGTTTTAAGCCGTTTGGTAACATAGTCAACGAAAGTCAACTTGAGCTTCATTGGGTTGTGGAAATGATGCAGAGCTTGGATTTGGATTGACATTGGGTTGTTTCTTGGATTAGATTAGTATAGTGGTACTTGTGTTTCATGGCAATCCACTGTGGATAGGACCTCTTGTAAGTCAGTTTTCGTAGTTGATACATAATCTATATCTGTGTTTAATTACAGTTCTTACTTGCTTATTTAGTGTTGATTAAGATATTTGAACTTAGTGTGATCAAGAAAACAAGCAATTCAGAGTTTAATTAAGTTTTCATTTGCTCACTAGTTATTATAGGGGTGTTTGGGTCTGCTATAAAATCTGACAGTTAGAGTCAAGCTTAGGATAAGTTAAGTTGCATTAGACTATTTCAGCTGCACTAAGCCATTGTCTGTCATGATTTTGCACCCTAGAGTTTCAAAAGTCAAATTTCCTTTTAATCTGTCCTCATTGCTTGGTTAGTCAGTCACAGGTTTGATTTAGCTTGCATTTAAGTATAGGAAGTCATCACATAGCCTTTTTCAGTTGCATTTCATTCATAAACATCATTATCAGCCAAGCATTTGGGATCAAAAGTCAGCTTAGTCAAACATCACATCTATTTTCAAAAGTCAAGAGTCCCCATAATCAGTCCTGTCTCAAGAACTTGCAGACCTGTCCACAAGCTCATGAGAGCTTGTGAGTGGCTCATCTTAGGTTCACATGTACTTTGCTAGGTCTATTAGAGATTTCAATAATAAGTTTTAAGTTTCTAGCTTATCGAGTAGCTTATTTTTAAGTTGGAGCTAGGTTTGAGTAATGCCCTCTTGAAGCAATTAAGCTGCATGAGGTTTTGAGTGAAACTTGCAGACTTCGCGCCTAACGTATAAGAGCCTTCCTTGGTCTCAATTTTGGTTTACTTGTCCCTTGCCAGGTCTACTCTAGGATCCCACATCTGGATTCAGGTTTTTAGTTTATTCAGCAGCTTATTTTTAAGCTGCAAGTAGGGAGGTAAAACTGTTTTAGCTTTTTAAGTGTAATTCTCACCAATAGCTTGTTTCATGATTTCCATAGGTCTAGAGTAGTTAAATTAGGTTGATTCCTAGTATTTTTGGCATAAGTTAGGTTCTTTAATCACCTGGTTCTCTAAGGCAGCCTTTAGCTTATTTTGATGAGCTTATTAATAAGCAGTTTCACTCTGATCCAAATTCTTGCACACTAGCACAAGTTTTGATATTTTCCCTAGATTCAGAATAATATTTTAGACTTTTCCTGAAATTTTCATATTTTTCCAAGCTTGTTTGCTATTTTTCTTGATTTTAATTAGTTTTTAAGCATTTTTAAATAGCATTTAATACAAAAAATTAAGAAAAGGTTCAAAAAAATAATTTTTCATTTTTCTTAAGTTTAGATAAATATAAAAAGCCAAAAAAGTATTTTTCTAGATTTTTCTTAGTTAAATTTGTATTTTTAAATAATTTAATTAGTTTTTAATAGTTTAAAATTCCTAGAAATTAGAAAAATAATCAGAAAAATACAAAAATAGTTTTGAAAATTCTCTTTTGATATTTTAGACTTTTCCATTTCATAATTTTATTTTTCTAGCTTTATTTCCTAATTTCTTGTATTTTAGGTAATTATTAAATAGTTAAAAATAGTTTTTAATTAATAATAATTAGATAATTAGTCATAAAAATAATTTTCTTTTTCTAATAGTTTTCTTTTATCATTAGGTTTGTAAAAACTTCATTTTCATATTTTTAGGCTTAATATTGCTTTAGTTTCACTTTTTATTTTGTACGTCGCGTAGATTTTAATTTCAGTTTATAAAAACATAAAATCAAAAACATCATTTTAAATATAGTGATAGCGTTTATTTAATAGATTTTATCTTTTTAATTTCCTTTAATTTGCATTTAAGCCCTTGTAGTTTATGTACTTTTTCCGTAGTTATAATAATCTCAAAATCCTTTTCCCGTTCAAATCTCTCGATCACTATACGTTTGATAATCCATTGCATAGCTCATTGGGACATAACGACCGGGAGACCCTATACTCCTCGATCTTCATTGATTTCGTGCTTAAGCGGTTTTAAGCTGGTTACGGTCCGCCATTCACAAGTGGCGGGCTTGTGTGATTTAGCTTGACTGTTTGGCACATCAAATTTTTGCCACAGCGCCGTGTTGGTTTGATAATCTTACGTTTAGCAGATTAGTGATTTGGATATTCACTCTTTGTCTATACCATCTGTATGTGTTTATATTTTCTTTTTCAAAAAAAATCCAAAAAGATTTTCATTCTTTGTTTTCACATCATGTTTTTCAAAAATACCAAAAATATTCCTCTTTACCCTCTTGCCTTTTTGATTCTTCATTTCTTACCCTCTAAAAAAATTTGATTCTTTCTATGTCTTATCCTCACCCTCTTGGTTGTCAATGGTGTGGTGGTCCTTATAATGGTGGCAATTGCCCCAGTTGTGGCATGGTGGAATCGAAGCGAATCATTTATAACCGGGATCCCTATTCCTACCATAACACAACTGATTTATTCCATCACTACCACTGTGAGACTCAGCAGTTTCACTGTTGTGAGTGCTGTGGTGGTTCACACTCAGTTCGATTGTCAATCGGAAACACGCTTGTCTATGAGCGAGTTCCGATAACAATTATGACTACAACACATATGACTCACGGCCACATCAGTTTTCTTGTTGTGAGTATTGTGGAGGTCCTCACTCTAGCTCGGATTGTCAAACAAGGAATCCATTTCCTTGTAACAATTACGACTCTTCGTATCATGACCAACCTCTACGATACCGGCTGACCCACTTCCTCAAAATCTTCTCCTTAATCTTTTGGATTTAGTGAAAGATTTGAAGGAATGTAAACACTCCCAAGATAATCCAAAATCCATGGAAGAATTGTTAGCTGAAGAACAGGTGCATGAATTAGATTCCCAGTTGCCGGTGAAAACTCTATTAGGAATTAATTAGAATACAAAAAGCAGCCAAATCTAGCTCTCGATTCCGTCTTATTCCTCGATGACGGTGATGATGAGGACACACTTGATATCCTCCAATTCTATAAATATTCATCAAGTTCATCGAGATGATATCCAGCGATTGAGATTCCATCTCAAACAACGCTATCACATCCGGCGCCCACTCACTCTCTAAACATGGGGATGAGCTTCTTGACACTGTTCTGAAAAGGAATCGGGGCAATTTATAAAGTCGAGTGTTGAGGACCTTGTCCCAATCCGAGAGAGTCAGGAACTTTTGATCATATGTGTGATTCTTCTTTCCCTCTTGAGTGTTCAAATGATCATTTGGAAACTTTCTCCGATTTTAGCGAAGATTGTGCTTCCTATGGAAACATCGAGTATGTTGAAGCATCACTTCCACAATGTGATCTTGATCCCCTTCTTGAGGAGTTCTCCGGTGAACTCACTCATATCAATCCACTCTTTGATTTGAAGCCAATGGAGAGGCGAAAGTCTCATTGATTATGATCGTTCACTCACTTCTTATCCCAACAGTCCAATAGAGAATGTTGATCACTTTGTTCCCGAAACATTCAAAGCTACTTTCACCAATCCTCTATTTGAATTCAACTCTGAATTCACTTCAATTTCTGAGAATCCACTCTTTGATACTCAGAACGAGGATAGTGATGAGCCCACAATGGAACAAGAGTTCACAATTTCACTTCATGTGAACGATTCTCTTCATAAAGAGTTCTCCGGTGAACTCTCTCATGACATATCTCCTCCGGAACACGATCATTTCTATTTTGATCTTGAGGATGATATTAGCTCGGAGGAAGGTGTACTCTATCATACGAGTTTGCCTATTAATGATAATACCTTCACCCTTCCTCCCGATATGTCTACATTTGAGGATGAGGAATGGATCCTGATTGTTATCAAAATCTTTCTTCCCTTCCTCAAATATCTTGTGATTTCTCTCCATCTTCACTCCTTCGGGAATGAAGACACTATCTTTGACCCCGACATTTTGATTTATCATTTTTGAGGGAATATATCTCATCGGTGTGGAACTTTCGCGTACTTCAATGTTTATACAAACATCTTGAATGAAAGTCCGATGGAGATTATTTCTTCCACTTGCTTCCCCATGAACAAATTAATTCGGGGTCGAGTTAAGCTAGCGACTCGGGAATCAAAAAGCATAGCACGCCATATGGGTTTTCACCCATATTTCTGACTTCTTTCTATTTTCTACCACCCTAGTGTGGGGGGATTGCCCACATGTTTAAAAAAAAAATCTTCTTTCTAAATAATGGCGTAGTATTTCCCTTTCAAGTTCTTTGTTTGCATAACCGCCGGTACTTTGAATATTGAGGGCAATATTCATTTCTAAGTGTGGGGGGGATTCTCACGAATTTTATCACGTAATTTTACCGCCTAATTCCCCCATTTTTGGCCAAATTTTTTTTGGAGTAAGTGTTTTACATTTACTCGATTGGTTATCAGTCCGCCTTGTCTAAAAGACTAAAGGATTGGCTAATCCAGGAGCAAACGGCTCTTGGTAAAGATTTCTCAAATCCGTTTATATGGCTTGCAATTTGCCCAAAATTGTATGGTTCTCAACTCACCATGTCCTAAAAAGTGAAGAGTTGGCTAGCCCGCAAGGTTATGGCTTGTGGTAAAGGCGGTGGAAAAACCATAATTGGTATTGACTCACCAAAGATAATTCGATAATTTATCTAAGAGTTGGCTAGTCCAGAAGAGTGCGGCTTACGGTAAAGACACATCAAATCCGTTATATGGTTTATGATTTGCCAATAAATCAGATGGTTATCGATGTACCAAGGTTCTTACTTGAACTGAAACATTTGGCTACTCTAGAAGTAATGGCTTTTGGTAAAGAGTTTCAAATCCATTAAGTTTTTCTCAAAAGATTGCTAGGGACTAGCAATAGTTTAGTGTGGGGATTGATGAGTGTTTAAATACTCATCATTTTAGTCAATCTGAGCGCAAAGCGGTTAAAAACACTCGAAACACATCAAAATGATCAAAATATCACAAATCAGTGTTTTATGTGTTTTAAATGCAAAAATATCAAAATCAGATGAAAAACATATCAAATTTTCAAAAATTGCAGTTTTAGTCCCCCAAGTTTCTAAAATTGTCAAAAATAGTCCCTGAGTCATAATTTTAAAAGAAAAGTCACCAAAGGTCCTTTTGAAATCATAAATTATCATATTTAGTCCTTTGGTGAAAAATCTAAAAGTTTTGAGGAAATTACAGTTTAGTCCCTGAAAATCCAAAAATGGTCAAAACTAGTCCTTGGAAATTTTCAAGAATGTCAAAACTAGACCTTGGTCTATTAAAGGTTGGCAACATTAATCCTTGGATTACATCTTCATAATTTACATGATTGGTCCCTTGGTTTCAAAGAATTGCAAAATGGTCCTTATGTGTTACTAATTCCAAACCAAACGGATCCTATAATTATATCCAAGCCCAATCCTAAACCCTTTGGCCCAATCACACCGGTCCAATCCCTTGACCCGACAACCCAAACCAGATTTAAAATAAGAAAACCCGCCCCCTGTACACTGTCTTCCCCGACATGTATGTACGCTACCCCCTCTACAGGTCCACCCTACTACACCCTTTGTCTCCCCCACTCACCTAACATCCCACCACAATAAATGCATCCTCTTTCCCTGTCCAAGATATGGCAACTCATTTTCCATAAAAAACAAACTCAATGGCCAAGATCAAATTTGAGACATCCAAAGGTCAAAAAGGGAAGTGGGATTTTGAGAGAAAGAGAAAGCAACTTGGAGCTATAAAAGAGAAGAAAGAAGCAAGTTTGAGAGTAGCTAGTTTTTAGTTTTTCAAGTTTTACTTTAATGTCGTTTTTTTAGTTAATGTGTTAGCTTTAATCAAAACATTGTAATTTCAGTTTGTTGGTGTCACATTTAAGGAGAAACATTATTGGATTGTGATTTTGAGTATCAATTTTAAAGTTTAATCAAAGTTCAAGTTTATTGTTCACTGTCCCATTTGCAATTTCAAATTCTAAGTCAAAGCTTCTAATAAAGCATGGTTAAAATCAAATAAGCTCATTTAAGCTTATTACAATCTTTAGTGTGGTTGCTTTTGGGTTTTAAGCCGTTTGGTAACATAGTCAACGAAAGTCAACTTGAGCTTCATTGGGTTGTGGAAATGATGCAGAGCTTGGATTTGGATTGACATTGGGTTGTTTCTTGGATTAGATTAGTATAGTGGTACTTGTGTTTCATGGCAATCCACTGTGGATAGGACCTCTTGTAAGTCAGTTTTCGTAGTTAATACATAATCTATATCGTGTTTAATTCAGTTCTTACTTGCTTATTTAGTGTTGATTAAGATATTTGAACTTAGTGTGATTAAGAAAACAAGCAACTCAGAGTTTAATTAAGTTTTCATTTGCTTACTAGTTATTATAGGGGTGTTTGGGTCTGCTATAAAATCTGACAGTTAGAGTCAAGCTTAGGATAAGTTAAGTTGCATTAGACTATTTTAGCTGCACTAAGCCATTGTCTGTCATGATTTTGCACCCTAGAGTTTCAAAAGTCAAATTTCCTTTTAATCTGTCCTCATTGCTTGGTTAGTTAGTCACAGGTTTGATTTAGCTTGCATTTAAGTCTAGGAAGTCATCACATAGCCTTTTTCAGTTGCATTACATCATAAAACATCATTATCAGCCAAGCATTTGGGATCAAAAGTCAGTTTAGTCAAACATCACATCTATTTTCAAAAGTCAAGAGTCCCCATAATCAGTCCTGTCTCAAGAACTTGCAGACACGTCCACAAGCTCATGAGAGCTTGTGAGTGGCTCATCTTAGGTTCACATGTACTTTGCTAGGTCTATTAGAGATTTCAATAATAAGTTTTAAGTTTCTAGCTTATCGAGTAGCTTATTTTTAAGTGGAGCTAGGAGGTGAGTAATGCTGTCTTGAGAGCAATTAAAACACCTGAGGTTTTGAGTGAACTTGACTTCAGCCCTAGCATTATAAGGCCTTCCTTGGTCTCAATTTTGGTTTACTTGTCCCTTGCCAGGTCTACTCTAGGATCCCACATCGGATTGGTTTTAGTTTATTCAGACTTATTTTTAAGTAGAGTAGGAAGTAAAAGCTGTTTTAGCTTTTAAGTGTAATTCTCACCAATAGCTTGTTTCATGATTTCCATAGGTCTAGAGTAGTTAAATTAGGTTGATTCCTAGTAGTTTTGGCATAAGTTAGGTTCTTTAATCACTGGTTCTCTAAAGCGACCTTTAGCTTATTTTGATGAGCTTATTAATAAGCAGTTTCACTACAGATCCAAATTCTTGCACACTAGCACAAGTTTTGATATTTTCCCTAGATTCAGAATAATATTTTAGACTTTTCCTGAAATTTTCATATTTTTCCAAGCTTGTTTGCTATTTTTCTTGATTTTAATTAGTTTTTAAGCATTTTTAAATAGCATTTAATACAAAAAATTAAGAAAAGGTTCAAAAAAATAATTTTCAATTTTCTTAAGTTTAGATAAATATAAAAAGCCAAAAAGTATTTTTCTAGATTTTTCTTAGTTAAATTTGTATTTTTAAATAATTTAATTAGTTTTTAATAGTTTAAAATTCCTAGAAATTAGAAAAATAATCAGAAAAATACAAAAATAGTTTTGAAAATTCTCTTTTGATATTTTAGACTTTTCCATTTCATAATTTTATTTTTCTAGCTTTATTTCCTAATTTCTTGTATTTTAGGTAATTATTAAATAGTTAAAATAGTTTTTAATTAATAATAATTAGATAATTAGTCATAAAAATAATTTTCTTTTTCTAATAGTTTTCTTTTATCATTAGGTTTGTAAAAACTTCATTTTCATATTTTTAGGCTTAATATTGCTTTAGATTCACTTTTTATTTTGTACGTCGCGTAGATTTTAATTTCAGTTTATAAAAACATAAAATCAAAAACATCATTTTAAATATAGTGATAGCGTTTATTTAATAGATTTTATCTTTTTAATTTCCTTTAATTTGCATTTAAGCCCTTGTAGTTTATGTACTTTTTCCGTAGTTATAATAATCTCAAAATCCTTTTCCCGTTCAAATCTCTCGATCACTTATCGTTTGATAATCCATTGCATAGCTCATTTGGGACATAACGACGGGGAGACCCTATAATCCTCGATCTTCATTGATTTGGTGCTTAAGCGGTTTTAAATTGTTTACGGTCCGCCATTCACAAGTGGCGGGCTTGTGTGATTTAGCTTGACTGTTTGGCACGCATCGGTTAATCATTCTCTTTCAAACATCATTTTACATTTTGCACTTACAAGTATTTTTATACAAATGCATCACTATTATTTTTACACTAAAGTTGACCTCCAAACATATACTTCTAGTTGTACAAGTAACTAGTCATATTTCTCATACAAACATTAAAGTTTACTTGCGCTAAACCTCAACTAGACATTTTATTTTACGAAAGGTTACTCACACTTTTAAACATATACAAGCTACTTACCTTTTTAAGTAACTATATATATTTGTTTAAATATATTTTCACAAAATAAAAAACAATTTTATATTTACCTCATGCATGACATCACATAAAATCTTTCCAAATACAGAGCGTTGACTTTGGAAGATTTGAAAAGATATGAAAAGATTGTGTTAGAATTATTGTGTGAAAAAATTTCCATATATATTTTGTCAGACACCCGTAGTACCCTTTTCTATAAAGGGTGGTACCCTTCGAAGGGTACCTTGGGCCTGGTAAGTTTTGCCTATAAATACAATCCATTTGCTCACCATTTTGAACACACTTTTGCACACACTTATCAATCCTATCTTCTCTTGTTCTTAGCTTATATTTACAGTAGTTAGAGTCTCATTTAAACACATTCTCATGTCTCATTAACCAAGGTTGTTAAGATCGGGATCCTACTTAGGATCGTTTTCGTCTTTGCAAGATCGTGATCGTAGGATCGGATTGAGATCCTAAGATCCTACTACAACATCATTTTTTAATAGTCTTTGTAATATTATTCAAATCTACAAATTACTATATATCATAAATAGAAAGTTATATGAAAATTATGAATGTTTTATGTAAACATTTTCCTAAATTATGAATATTGAATGTTTATGAAGAATCACATGTTGTTTTCTTAATTCTATTAAAAGATAACCCATAACTTTGTGGTTTTTTAGTTTGTGGTTCGAGAAACGTAAGATCGGATCGGATCAGATCTTAAGATCCTACGGTAAAGATCGGGATCCTGTAAGATCTTAAGCTTTTTAAGATCCTACGTAGGATCCGGATCATTTTTGCCATGCAGAATCGTAAAATCGTAAGATCCTAAGATCAGGATCGGGATCCTGACAACTATGTCATTAACCCATGATCATAATACTTCTATCTTTCATTTGTTGTAAGCATACTTCCAAGATGATCCACCAATGCAAGCCTAAAGATCTTGCCATCCCATCCACCAAAAAGCATACACATATGAAGATCTACAAGATTTGTGTTCTTATCATCTTTATCGATTTAAAGTCTTCCTATCAATGAAAGCTCACTTAGATTAGGCATTCGTATCCACTAGATATTTGTGTCTTGAATCATTATTATACATCATCTTGTATCATCACTATACCACATATTATATCACCAAATTAGAGGTTAGATGGTTTATGTGTTTGGTTCATAAAACACAAGATTTTTTATGTTGGTCCATAAAACATACTGGGCTTGGTTGTACCCAAAGAAGAACTCGGTATTTAGCTTTGTACCGGATAAAATGTAAGCGACATTAGGATTGGTATTTAGCTTAGTACCGGGAAAAGTGTAAGCAACGTTGTAAGGTTTCCTCCACCAGTTAAGGGAGCTTGTTGACTTAGTGAAGTGAGTCTCGAGCTGGGTACTAGGGGAGTAGAGTAGGGCGGAGAGGAGCTCCGTGACCAAACCACTGTAAATCATCGTGTCCGGTTAGCACTTTCTTTTACTTATTGCTTTACTTTTATATTTTCATTATATTATTCTTGTGTTATTGATTTGTATTTATCTTTGTGGCTTATGTTTACATTGTGATGATATGTTCTCTTGTGTGAAATACACTATCGGTATAGTGTAGCATTTATATTGTCACTTTTCATATGACGTCAAACTTGATCGGTTATTTGATACAATAAATTAAAGATTTTAAATGGTAACGTATTCACCCTCTATCTACATTTTCCACACATTTGATCATCCAACATGCGAGCTGCAGGTGTTCCGATCTGTATGTAAACCAAAAAGTGTGAGTGTAGAAAAAAGTTGAATAAAGAAGATAAAAAAACTAAATGGTATGTTCTCAACAACAGTCCTAAAATCGAAAAATACAAGACTTACGTGCCTTTGATATGAACAATCTTTTTCGTAAGTTATGTCTTTCATGATTATACTAATATCATGAACATTTACGGAGAATGTTGTCTTTCCATGTCCGAGAATGATTTACCAACAAAATTTTTTCCCTAACTTTTCGACAAGGTAAACTCAATGTATTTATAATTTACAAATAGAATGTCCTCATTGGCTTTACTAATTCCTTATTTATTTTTGTCTCTGTTGCAGATCTCTAGTCTTCGAACAAATAAGCCATCCGAGTGTAGTCTTGAACTATTTGCTTTGGCACATGGACCGACAATAGATGCAACTTCTTACACTTCTTGTATAGTTAACAGGGTGAAATTTGTGGTTAACAGTCGTGGCAAAAGCCGAACAACTAAAAATAATAGAGTTTCAACGCTTGGGGAAGATGGATCTACGCATTATCGTTAGTTAGAAGAAACAAGTTCAAGGAGCCTCATTTTGTGTTAAGAGATGGGTATAAGGAGCCCTAGAGAATAAGGCAATTTCCTCCTGGAGACATGGAGTTGAGCAAGTGAAAGAGTATGTTGATTGTGTTTACGATGGATAAGCACATGGATCGAGCGGCAAAGAACAAGGCTAATAGGTCGAACCAACTTTGCCATTCAAATCACGGAACGAAGTCATATGCTGCTAGTTGATTTTTCGTGATTAATATTTGTTTGATTTTTTATTAGATACTCGTTTAATTGTTTCATTGCTATTATATACTCTTTAATGTGTTTTTAATGGGAAAAGTGTAGGGGTGCATTTTCGGACCTTATCGAGTAATTCTAGGAGAGTCATCAGCGGGATGGAGTGTGGGTCAACCAAATTGTTACTGGGAGATATATAAGTAATTCTTTCTAAGATTTAACAAAACAAATTATTGACACAAAACACCAAGATACACTTAAAAACCAAACACTCCTTTTGTACCAGCATCAGGAGTGTTTGGTTATTATTGAAACAACAACCGAACACTCCTGTTGCAGCAAGGGTGTTTGGTTGATATTGCGATAACCAAACACTCATGCTGTTGCAGCATGCGTGTATTTGGTCATTTAATTTTACAAGTTTTGGCTCAAATGGATGAAATGGTTATCACGTTTAGGCTAAAATTGGTAAAAAAAAAACGAGTGAAATGGGTGTTGATGCGCTCCAGAACAGTCAAGCTTTATCACACAAGCCTGCCACTTGTGAATGGCAGACCGTAACAAGCTTAAAACGGCTCAGGAGCGAATGCAATGAAGATCTGAGGAGTATAGTGTTTCCCCGGGTCGTTATGTCCCCAAATGAGTTGTGCAATGGATTATCAAGCGTTTAGTGATCGAGGAATTTGAAGCAGAAAAGGATTTGTGATAATATTATAACTACAGAAAAAGCCAATAAATAACAACGGATTAAATGCAAATTAAAGGAAATTAAAAAGATAAAATCTATTAAATAAACGCTATCACTATAATTAAAATGATGTTTTTGTTTTATGTTTTTATAAAACTGAAATTAAAATCTACGTGACGTACAATTAAAAACGTGAAACTTACACAATATTAACCCTAAAAATATGAAAATGATATTTTAACAATCCTAATGATAAAATAAAATATTTAGAAAAAGAAAATTATTTTTATAACTAATATTCTAATTATTATTAATTAAAAACTATTTTTAACTATTAAATAATTACCCAAAATACAAGAAAATAGGAAATTAAGCTAGAAAAATAAAACTATGACTTGGAAAAGTCTAAAATAACAAAAAAGAATTTTCAAAACTATTTTTGTATTTTTATGATTATTTTTCTATTTTCTATGAATTTTAAACTATTAAAAACTACTTAAATTATTTAAAAATACAATTTTAACTAAGAAAAATATGGAAAAATACTTTTTGGCTTTTTATATTTATCTAAACTTAATAAAATTGAAAAATTATTTTTTTGAACCTTTTCTTAATTTTTTGTATTAAATACTAATTAAAAAATGCTTAAAAACTATTTTAAATTAAGAAAAATAGCAAATCAACTTAGAAAAATCTGAAAATTTCAGGAAAAGTCTAAAATGATATTAGGAAGCTAGGAAAATTAGAAAAACAAGTGCTTATGTGGATGAATTTGAAACTGCTATGGAAGTGCTTATTGAATTAAGCACTTGATAAGCCAAAAGCACTCCAAAGGCTACCAAACTGATACACAAGCTATGATAAGCTAAAATAACTAAAATGAAACAAGTTACAACAAGCTAAACCTACTGGATTACAAGTCTAACAGATTTGATGTTTGAGCTTTTAGACTAAGACAGATTTAGAGCTACTTGACCATAAAATAAGCAATCAAATAAGCTAGAACCTTTGAAATAAATTATAGAGACCTAAAGTTGACCTGGTTGGGAACATGTGCACCAAAACTCAGACCTGGGTGAGTCTTATGAACCCTATGCAACTCTAGACAAATCAAGAAAACTCATGTTGAGTTCACTGTGAGCAGGGGAGTTGACACCCAAAAGAGAAGCTTGTTTGAAACTTATAAAATTTTGACAAAAATCAGTAAAAATAGTAATAACAAACTAGACCAATAGAAGTTTTTGAAACACCAAATCTCACTGGATTTGACCCACAAATGAATCAAGGAAAAATCCTTGTAGTTGGCTCAAAAACAGGTTTTTGGATTTTTGACTTTTGAAGAAATATGCAAGTTTGACTTAGATGAACTTTGATTCCATTTTTTTTTCACTGAGATTGATGTTAAATGATGTTATAAACCTAATGCAAGCAATATTATTGATTTCTAAACACAAAATGATGAGTTGCAATTTTAAAACTCCAACAGTGAGCAAGTGAGACAGATTCTAAGGAACTTTTGACTTTTTGAGCTAGCAGACCCAAGATGTTGACTCAATTGAGCTTAAATACACTTAACACACATGAACTAACAGCAATCAACCACTGAATAGACCTCTGAGACAGATAATTCAGCAGAACCAAACACCCCTATATTTGACTGTTGTGAAGATTAAAAGAGACAAACAACTGAAGCAGACCTTGTAATTATGATCAATCTAAGTTTACTTAACCTAAACACTCTTTTGTAAAGACAGGGTTTGTGATTATAACTACAAAAAACAAATTATGCAATGATTTGAGAAAATCACTTACAAAAGTCCAAAGCTGCTATAGCTTGCAAACTGTAAACCATGAACCACTAACCTATATAATCCAATCCAACTAGCTACTATTCAACCCAATTCCATGCCTGCACCAACCATTTACCAAATCTGCATCATTTTTTTGCACTTGTTTGACTTTTGTTGACCAAGATTCAAATTGAATGTAAACTTGAATTTGAGCTTGTAAAAAGCTATGCTAAGCTTATTTAAGCTCAATGGAACTGAGAAACAATCATTATGAAGCTTTTGAGTGTGATTTGGAAATGGAAAATTTCAACGATGGCTTTAAACATGAATTCTGAACATAACTTGAATTTATCACTGGAAATAGTTTATAATGATTACAAAACTCTTAATTTGATACAAAGAAACAGATTACAACAAGTTTTTCACTTATCTAAAGCTTTTAACATAAAAACGACATTAAGTTAAAAATTGAAAACTACAAGACTCCCCTCCTTGCTTCCTTTTGCCTTTCTTTTATACCCAAATGCATTTTCTCTCACTTCTGATGAATTCCCACCAATCCTAGCCATTGGATGGTTTGAAAATAATCACAACCGTTTAAATGGGAATTTGGCGCCAAATTTCCTTTTGACAATTAAGGTTGAGTGAGGAGGGGGGAGATGCAATAAATGAACCTTGGATGTTAGTTGTGGAGTGGGGAACATATTTCAGTGGAAATGGAGGAGGGGGGATGGGAGTTGGCTGAGTTGCAGGGAGAGCAGTTGAGATGGTGAGACTTTGGCGGGGTGGAGTGTTTTGACCAAGCTTTTGACCAGAGTTAATAATAGAAGGGGGTTCACAATTCATTATGACAGGGGGTCACATGGTGTCAAGGGTCCAAAATTGGTTTGACAAGGGTTTAAATGACAAGGGACCTTGAGGTAAATTCGAAAATTGAGGGGTTACCGACAATTATGCAAAGTTATTCCAAGGGACCACAAGTGACAACCTTCAAAAGTATAAGGACCAAAATTGCCATTTTGCAATTTTTTAGGGGCCATTTCTGCCAATTTTCAAAGTTGAAGGACTAAACTTGTAATTTTCTCAAACTTTTCATATTTTTCACCAAAGGACTAAATTTGACAACTTTTGATTTTAAAAGGACCTTTGGTGACTTTATTTTTGAAATTATGTGCTCGGGGAATTTGTTTTTGACAACTTTTGAAACTTGGGGGACTAAAACTGCAATTTTTGCAAATTTGATATGTTTTTCATCCGATTTTGATATTTTTGCATTTAAAACACATAAAACACTGATTTGTGATATTTTGATCATTTTGATGTGTTTCTGAGTGTTTTCGGATGATTTTGCGTTTATATTGTACAAAATGATGAGTATTTACACACTCATCAATCCCCACTGCTTGAGATATTGCTAGTCCCTAGCAATCTTTTGAGAAAATTTAATGGATTTCATCTCTTTACCAAAAGCCATTACTCCTGGAGTAGCCAAATGTTTCAGTTCAAGTAAGAACCATGGTACCGATAACCATCGATTTATTGGCAAATCATAAACCATATAACAGATTTGATGTGTCTTTACCGAAGCCGTACCACGGACTAGCCAACTCTTAGATAAATTATCAGAATTATCTTTGGTGAGCTGAATACCAATTATGGATTTTCCACCGCCTTTACCACAAGCCATAATCTTGCGGGCTAGCCAACTCTTCACTTTTAGGATATGGTGAGTTGAGAACCATACAATTTTGGGCAAATTGCAAGCCATATAAACGGATTTGAGAAATCTTTACCAAGAGCCGTTTGCTCTAGGATTAGCCAATCCTTTTGTCTATTAGACAAAGGCGGATCTGATAACCAATTGAGTAAGTGAAAAACACCTCCAAAAATTTTGGCCAAAAACGGGGGAATTGGGTGGATAATATATGATAAAATTCGTGAGAATTCCCCCTACACTTAGAAATGAATATTGCCCTCAATATTCAAAAGTACTGGCGGTTATGCGAAACAAAGAAACGAAAAGGGAAATATTATGGCCATTATTTGAAAGAGATTTTTTTTTTTGAAAACATGTGGGCAACCCCCACACTAGGGTGGTAGAAAATAGAAAGAAGTCAGAAATACGGGTGAAAACCCATATAGTGTGCTATTGTTTTTGATTTCCGAGTCGCTAGCTTGACTTCGATCCGCATTCATTGGTTCATGGGGAAAGTTTGTAAATCGGGACAACCACGGGGAATGTCCTCTCCAAAATAGTGCTTCAATCTATGTCCATTCACTTTGAAGTTTGGCCCGTCTATTTGAGATAATTCGACGGTGCCATATGGAAACACTTTGGTAATGGTGAATGGACCAGTCCAACGGGTCTTAAGTTTCCCCGAGAAGATCTTTAATCTAGAATTAAAAAGAAGGACTCGGTCACCAGCGTTGAAAACGCGGTTCTTAATCTTTGAGTCATGGATCTTCTTTGTCTTTTCTTTGTAGATCAAAGAGTTCTCGTAGGCTTGATCACGGAGTTCATTTAATTCGTTGAGTTGAACTTTCCGATGATCACCCAAAGACTTGAGGTCGAAATTTGCATGCTTCAAGGCCCAATAGGCTTTGTGCTCAAGCTCGATCGGGAGATGACACGCCTTTCCATACACAAGCTTGTAAGGAGTACACTCGATGGGTGTTTTGTAAGCGGTGCGGAAGGCCCAAAGTGCATCTTCTAATTTGTCCGACCAAGAGGCACG
Organism: Chrysanthemum makinoi; assembly: GCA_910596185.1. Classification (NCBI taxonomy): domain Eukaryota; kingdom Viridiplantae; phylum Streptophyta; class Magnoliopsida; order Asterales; family Asteraceae; genus Chrysanthemum; species Chrysanthemum makinoi. Next base: position 84,602,630 of record OU343219.1, on the reverse strand, counting down.
ATTTTCGCCTACGGTCCTCTCCAAGATTCTTTTCAAACCACGGTTCGAAACTTCCGCTTGCCCACTAGTTTGTGGGTGATAGTGATGGAGAGGCGATTGGGTGACATACGATTTAAGCATTACTTTTGCGAATTGGTCATTGCAAAAGTGTGTGCCGCGATCACTAATGATGGCACGAGGAGTTCCAAAAGCGGGCAAGAGAGACTTTAAAACTTCACAACTACTCGGCGTCGTTGGTAGGTAGCGCTTTCGCCTCCACCCATTTAGACAAAGTAATCGACCGCACGAGTATATACTTGTTCCCTCGAGAAGACGGGAACGGCCCCATAAAGTCAATGCCCCATACGTCAAATATCTCGCACACTTGAATGGCATTTTGAGGCATTTCATCTCTTGTAGAGATGTTACCATGGACGTTGGCAAGAGTCGCAAGATTTGACGAGGTCATGGGCATCTTTGTAAATTGTGGGCCAATAGAAACCAGAATCAAACACCTTCTTGGCGGTGTAGTTCGGGCCATTATGTCCCCCCGTGGGTCCATGATGACAAGCCTTGAGAATTTCATCGGCTTCTTGGCCGTGAACACACCGTCGGATGACTTGATCCGCACAAACCTTAAACAAGTAGGGGTCGTCCCAGAAGTAATGCTTAACATCTTTAAAGAATTTGTTTTTTTATTGGGACGACATCCCTTTCACAACAAAGTTACCCGCATGATAGTTTGCAAAGTCTGCAAACCATGGGGTACTAGAATCTCCATGATGAGATACCACATTAAGTGTCTCGAGAGGAAATGTTTCACTTATCTCCTTTTTCTCGAGCACACCTTGATGAGGATTTTCAAGGCGGGAAAGATGGTGACCGCTAGGTTCTCGCTCCTTTTTATCACGGATGGTGATATCAAATTCTTGTAGGAGGAGAACCCATCGGATCAATCTCGGTTTTGCATCTTGTTTAGCAAAAAGATATTTGAGGGCTGAGTGATCCGTATACACTATGCTTTTGGACAAGATCAAGTATGGCGAAACTTCGAAAGCATACACACGGCTAGTAATTCTTTCTCCGTAGTGGTGTAATGTGCTTGAGCTTCGGTCAAAGTTTTGCTAGCATAGTGTATAGGATGGAAATGTTTCGATTTGTTGCCCCAAAGCGCACCTATGGCGAAATCACTTGCATCGCACATAAGCTCAAATGGTAGGTCCTAATCGGGGGCAACTAGAATTGGTGCTTCCGTGAGCTTCTTCTTAAGAGTTTGAAAAGCTTCAACGCACTCACTAGAGAAGATGAAAGGAGTGTCTTTTTCAAGAAGTCGGTCATAGGCGGGATATTTTGAAAAGTCATGAATGAAACGACGATAGAAACCAGCATGACCAAGGAAACTTCTAACTCCTTTGGCGGTGAGTGGGAGGAGGTAGCTTTGAAATAACATCAACTTTGGCTTTGTCCACCTCAATCCCTTTCTTAGAGATTTTATGGCCGAGGACAATTCCTTCTTTGACCATAAAGTGACATTTTTCCCAATTTAGACAAAGGTTAGGTGTTTTCACAGCGTTCAAGCATCTTGTCCAAATGGGAGAGACATGTTTGGAAAGAATCCCCAAAGACCGAAAAATCATCCATGAAGACTTCCATAGTCTTTTCGATCATGTCATGGAAAATGGCCATCATACACCTTTGGAATGTACTGGGAGCATTGCATAAGCCAAAAGGCATGCGTCGGTAAGCAAATGTTCCATAAGGACAGGTGAATGTGGTCTTTTCTTGATCTTGTGGATCAATGGGAATTTGGAAGTAACCCGAGAAACCATCGAAAAAGCAATAGTATTCGTTTCCCGCTAATCTCTCAAAGCATCCGGTCCATGAAGGGTAAGGGAAAGTGGTCTTTACTGGTGGCTTCATTTAACTTTCGATAGTCAATGCAAACACGCCATCCCGTAACCAATTGAGTAGGAATCAACTTCGTTTCATCATTTTCAACAATGGTTATACCACCCTTTTTGGGTACACAATGAACGGGGCTCACCCAAGGACTATCCGAGATAGGGTAAATCAATCCTGCATCAAGAAGTTTGAGAACCTCTTGTTTAATAACATCATGGATTTTGGATTCACTTTCGTCTCGATGTTGAACTGCGGTTTAAAGTCATCCTCCATTAATATTTTGTGAGTACAAAACTCAGGGTTGATACCCTTAATGTTGGAGAGTTTCCAAGCAATTGCTTGCTTGTGTGACTTCAAGACCTTTATGAGAGCAGTCTTTTCATCCTTACTCAAATCTCGAGCAATAATGGCGGGTAATTTATCATCACCCTCAAGAAATGCATACTCGAGATGAGGTGGTAAGTCCTTAAGCTCAACCTCGGGAAATTCTTGAGTTTTCTCAGACTTGACTTCCTTGTTATGAAGCTCGATGGGAGGGATTGATAATGGATCATTATTAAGCAACTTCTCAATGAGAAGAATATCTTCCTCGATGTCAATTGGAGCGTGATCAATTTCCCATGGAACCGAATCACTAGACAAGTATGCTTCAATCTCTTCCAAGATGAAGTCACTTTCCTCAAACGGAGTAAGAGAAGGGGTGGAAGAGTTAGAATTAATAAGACTAGGAGATGATGGATCATTTTTGAGAAATTCTTCAATGGGAAGAATGTCTCCCATTGGATCACAATCATCATCATCCAACCCGGATGAGAGTTTGGTTTCATCCACGAGCTAACAAACTCGATGCGACAAACTGATTCGGAGGTGGGACAAGTGGTGTGCTCTTAGAGCTAGCTGTTTCCACCACTTCCGATGAAGTCTCCGATTCTAGATCATCATCATCATCATCAAGAACACTCTTGACTTCCTTGGTACAACTTTCAAACCATTTGTTTGAACCGGGGGTAATTTTAAAGCTTTGAGCTCAGCACGTTTTTGGTGAACACTCTTAACCGTGAAATTTGAGAGTGTTGCATTGATTCTTTTAGATTTTTGATCAATTGTGGCAACACTCTGTTTGGATAGAGGTTTGGAGTGCGGGTTGATATTTAGCGTGAGCTCTTCGTTGTCAACCCGTATGGTCAACTCTTGACAAACACATCAATCGGAGCACGACTCGTTCTCAAGAAAGCTCTCCTAAGATGAGGGAACTCTAGGATGCGCATCGAAGTCTACTACAACAAAGTCGGTATGAAAGTGACGAGTTACGGTGCGGTCCGCTAGCTCGAGTGTCATACGAGTGGATGAAAGTTCAGGAAGAGCGGTTTCTTCCATCGAGAGTGGCATGAGGTTAATGCTAAGCGCCAAGATCGGCCAAGTGAGCATTGAAACATCCCCAAGAAATCACACGAGATTAAAAACCGGCGGGGTCTTCAAGCTTTTCGGGAAGCTTATTAAGAATGGCGGCGAGCATTGCTCATTTAGAGGGGTTTTCGCCATCTCTGATAGCTTGTCTTTGTTGGTGAGTAAGCCTTTAAGCGTGGATGCAAATTTAGGCATTAGAGCGAGAGCATCAACGAAGCTTATATCAAAGTGAAGCTCATTGAAGATTTGGAAAAATTTTTCCATTTGCTCTTTGTTTTTGTCTTTGAGCTTCTCATTATTCATTCTTGATGGGTAGGGAAGCTGACTAGACTTTTGAGCCGGAATGGAAGTGTTTTCTGGCTCAGGATTTTTCCTCGGAACATCGGGTTCTGGACTTAAAGCTTGGACTACCGAAGGTGGGACGTGTCTTGATACCGTGGGCTTGAATAATGCACCTTGTCCGTTGTCTCCTTGGTAACTTGACTCCATGCTCACAGGGAGGAGGGGCATAGGAGTCGAAGGTCGATTGTCGTCTTACCACTACGAGTGGTGGCTTTCAACTTCGGCATTTGGATTGGGAATAGTATTGCTTGGGAGTCCTCCAGAAGATGATGAGGCTTTGTTCATATTCATGTTCATAAAACTGCTCATCATATTCTTTAACTCATTTGTCTGCCGAGATAATGTGGTATCAATTTCCCTTTTTAGCTCACCTCTCATGTTATTGATCTGAGTTTGCATTGAGCATGTTTGACTCGATCATTTTCATGAAGTCATTGGGTAAAGGAGCTTGAGGAGGTTGTTGATAACTTTGATGATTAGGAGCTTGATATGGTTGGTTGAAATTGTTCTGGTTTTGATTGAAATTTTGAGAGTTATTGAAGTTGTGTCCTTGATTTGGAACAAAGCGATTTTGATTGCCATGGTTTTGATTGCCATGGTTTTGCAGAGAGAAAACCGGTGGTGTCATACCGCTAGGTGCAGTAGTGAGGATCGACTTGTGGTGGTATTGATTGTGGTTTACCGAAGCTACGGGAGCTTGGTAAAAAGAAGCATCGGTTGCTTGACAATCATAATAGGCGTGTGGACCACTACAAATTTCACACACCTTGTTTATGGCTTTGATTGGTTCCGGCTTATGAATTTCGCTTTTGATTTCCTTTACCTCTTTTATCATACAATGAATCATGTCCGTTAGAGACTGCTATCGGATGCTAACTTCGGAGAAGAGTTCTTGGATGTAGAAGCGAGTGTTGGAACATTGACTTTGTTTCGAGAAATAGGAACTTTTGATTTACTCTCGCAAATTTCAAGCACATCTTTAGGTCTACGATTCAAGATATTGCCCCCCGCGGATGCGTTCAAAGAATCTTGATCGTTACAGTTCAACCCATTATAAAAGATATTGACTTGTTGAAGCTCCGTGAATTCATGATGGGGCATTTCCTGAGGAGATCTTTGAATCTCTCCCATGCCTCTCCAAAATTTTCATTGAAATTTTGACGAAATCCAGAAATTTCATTTTTAAGATTAGTCGTCTTTGATGGAGGGAAGAAGTAATTAACAAACTTTTGAACAAGATCCTCCCAAGTTTCGATGGATCGAGGGGGTTCTTTTTCCAGCCAAATCCGGGCTGCCCCCTCAAGTGCGAATGGAAATAGCATCAACTGATCACTTTTGTGGCACATCCTTGAAATTGATAGTTGCGGTCAACTTGTTAACCAACGGATGTGTATACAGGTCTTCACGATCAGACCAGCATGGAATTGATTTGTAGACACAAGTTGGATCAAATGTCTTCAATTGAAGTGATCGAATTGATAAGCGGTAAAATGATGGCATCTCCATAACCCTCGGTGGGTGCCTGGAGCATTTCCGCCATATGAATTCGTTGCACCTTGCCATATTGTTGTTAGAAATAGTACGAATCTCGGGTTCGACTATTTGGCAGGCACGCCTACGAAGCGTCTTCTAGGAATTTCTGCTAGATCACGAAAGGACTCAATGATCTAGAAGAACGAGTGCATGCACTAGAAGTTAACTCTAAGGACTCTCAGAGTTAAGGAGAGAAATGGAATTATGAAGATATTTCAGATGAGAACGAGAATTATGAAGACGTTTTATTAAAATGGGGTGAGGAGAATCTTTAGGGTTTTCTGGTTCTGAAACGTCGATATCACAACAAAATCAATTAACACACAATCGAGGCAAAACAGATGAACTTAACCAATAATCACAATATGAATGGCTTCTTTGGAAAAGGTACACCAATCACAAGGACACAAAGGCAAGTTTTAAATCTTTAGTTAGGGAACTTATTATGGTCGCACCCCCAGTTAGGTAGTGCCTGCCTTGGTTTCGGTGGTAATCTTTTAAGTTGTTATTATTAAAGAAAACGACGAATCTTTTTGTATTTTTATTTTTTGATACATATATAGAAACAAAAGAAAATATTTTTGTGTTTTATACGTTTTTGGATGTTTTTGGGTTTTTGGATTTTTAAGAAAAATATGGATATATATATAGATAGATGGATGATATGAACAAATGAGTGAGTATTCAAACAACTAATCTGCTAGACGGAAGACAATTAGCACACGGCCGGCGGTAAAATTTGATGCGCTCGAAACAGTCAAGCTTTATCACAGCAAGCCGCCACTTGTGAATGGCGGACGTAACAAGCTTAAAGCGGCTAGGAGCGAATGCAATGAAGATCTGAGGAGTATAGTGTTTCCCCGGGTCGTTATGTCCCAGCGAGTTGTGCAATGGATTATCAAACGTATAGTGATCGAGGAATTTGAGCAGAAAAGGATTTGTGATAATATTATAACTCTGAGAAAAGCCAATAAATAACAACGGCTTAAATGCAAATTAAAGGAAATTAAAAAGATAAAATCTATTAAATAAACGCTATCACTATAATTAAAATGATGTTTTTGTTTTTATGTTTTTATAAAACTGAAATTAAAATCTACGTGACGTACAATTAAAAACGTGAAACTTACACAATATTAACCCTAAAAATATGAAAATGATATTTTAACAATCCTAATGATAAAAGAAAATATTTAGAAAAATAAAATTATTTTTATAACTAATATTCTAATTATTATTAATTAAAAACTATTTTTAACTATTAAACAATTACCCAAAATACAAGAAAATAGGAAATTAAGCTAGAAAAATAAAACTATGACTTGGAAAAGTCTAAAATAACAAAAAAGAATTTTCAAAACTATTTTTGTATTTTTATGATTATTTTTCTATTTTCTATGAATTTTAAACTATTAAAAACTACTTAAATTATTTAAAAATACAATTTTAACTAAGAAAAATATGGAAAAATACTTTTTGGCTTTTTATATTTATCTAAACTTAAGAAAATTGAAAAATTATTTTTTTGAACCTTTTCTTAATTTTTTGTATTAAATACTAATTAAAAAATGCTTAAAAACTATTTTAAATTAAGAAAAATAGCAAATCAACTTAGAAAAATCTGAAAATTTCAGGAAAAGTCTAAAATGATATTAGGAAGCTAGGAAAATTAGAAAAACAAGTGCTTATGTGGATGAATTTGAAACTGCTATGGAAGTGCTTATTGAAATAAGCACTTGATAAGCCAAAAGCACTCCAAAGGCTACCAAACTGATACACAAGCTATGATAAGCTAAAATAACTAAAATGAAACAAGTTAAAACAAGCTAAACCTACTGGATTACAAGTCTAACAGATTTGATGTTTGAGCTTTTAGACTAAAACAATTTCGAGAGCTACTTGCGATATAAAATAAGCAATCAAATAAGCTAGACACACTGAAATAAATTATAGAGACCTAAAGTAGACCTGTTGGGAACATGTGCACCAAAACTCAGACACTGGTGAGTCTTATGAACCCTATGCAACTCTAGACAAATCTGAGAAAACTCATGTACTGAGTTCACTGTGAGCAGGGGAGTTGACACCCAAAAGAGAAGCTTGTTTGAAGCTTATAAAATTTTGACAAAAATCAGTAAAAATAGTAATAACAAACTAGACCAATAGAAGTTTTTGAAACACCAAATCTCACTGGATTTGACCCACAAATGAATCAAGGAAAAATCCTTGTAGTTGGCTCAAAAACAGGTTTTTGGATTTTTGACTTTTGAAGAAATATGCAAGTTTGACTTAGATGAACTTTGATTCCATTTTTTTTCACTGAGATTGATGTTAAATGATGTTATAAACCTAATGCAAGCAATATTATTGATTTCTAAACACAAAATGATGAGTTGCAATTTAAAACTCCAAGTGAGCAAGTGAGACAGATTCAAAGGAACTTTTGACTTTTTGAGCTAGCAGACCCAAGATGTTGACTCAATTGAGCTTAAATACACTTAACACACATGAACTAACAGCAATCAACCACTGAATAGACCTCTGAGACAGATAATTCAGCAGAACCAAACACCCTATATTTGGTATTGTGAAGATTAAAAGAGACAAACACTGAAGCAAAACCTTGTAATTATGATCAATCTAAGTTTACTTAACCTAAACACTACTGTAAAGACAGGTTTGACAGATTATAACTACAAAAAACAAATTATGCAATGATTTGAGAAAATCACTTACAAAAGTCCAAAGCTGCTATAGCTTGCAAACTGTAAACCATGAACCACTAACCTATATAATCCAATCCAACTAGCTACTATTCAACCCAATTCCATGCCTGCACCAACCATTTACCAAATCTGCATCATTTTTGCACTTGTTTGACTTTTGTTGACCAAGATTCAAATTGAATGTAAACTTGAATTTGAGCTTGTAAAAAGCTATGCTAAGCTTATTTAAGCTCAATGGAACTGAGAAACAATCATTATGAAGCTTTTGAGTGTGATTTGGAAATGGAAAATTTCAACAGTGGCTTTAAACATGAATTCTGAACATAACTTGAATTTATCACTGGAAATAGTTTATAATGATTACAAAACTCTTAATTTGATACAAAGAAACAGATTACAACAAGTTTTTCACTTATCTAAAGCTTTTAACATAAAAACGACATTAAGTTAAAAATTGAAAACTACTAAGACTCCCTCCTTGCTTCCTTTTGCCTTTCTTTTATACCCAAATGCATTTTCTCTCACTTCTGATGAATTCCCACCAATCCTAGCCATTGGATGGTTTGAAAATAATCACAACCGTTTAAATGGGAATTTGGCGCCCAAATTTCCTTTGACAATTGAGGTTGAGTGAGGAGGGGGGAGATGCAATAAATGAACCTTGGATGTTAGTTGTGGGTGGGAACATATTTCAGGTGGAAATGGAGGAGGGGGATGGGAGTTGGCTGAGTTGCAGGGAGAGCAGTTGAGATGGTGAGACTTTGGCGGGGTGGAGTGTTTTGACCAAGCTTTTGACCAGAGTTAATAATAAAGGGGTTCACAATTCATTATGCAGGGGGTCACATGGTGTGGGGTCCAAAATTGGTTTGGACAAGGGTTTAAATGACAAGGACCTTGGAGTAAATTGAAAATTGAGGGTTACTTCTGCCAATTATGCAAAGTTATTCCAAGGGACCACAAGTGACAACCTTCAAAAGTATAAGGACCAAACTTGCCATTTTGCAATTTTTCAGGGGCCATTCGCCAATTTTCAAAGTTGAAGGACTAAACTTGTAATTTTCTCAAACTTTTCATATTTTTCACCAAAGGACTAAATTTGACAACTTTTGATTTTAAAAGGACCTTTGGTGACTTTATTTTTGAAATTATGTGCTCGGGGTGTTTTTGACAACTTTTGAAACTTGGGGACTAAAGCGCAATTTTGCAAATTTGATATGTTTTTCATCCGATTTTGATATTTTTGCATTTAAAACACATAAAACACTGATTTGTGATATTTTGATCATTTTGATGTGTTTCTGAGTGTTTTCAGATGATTTTGCAGTTTATATTGTACAAAAATGATGAGTATTTACACACTCATCAGGTGTAACATAAACGACAAAGTTATTTATTAGTACATTTTTGGGCTAAAATGGGTCAAAACGGGTGAAATGTATGTAACGACTCAAATAAATGATGAAGTTACTTATTAGTACATGTTTACGCTAAAATGGGTTAAAACGGGTGAACAGGTGTAATATAATCGACAAAGTTACTTATTAGTACACTTTTGGGCTAAAATGGGTCAACTAAGTTGTTTTTCATTATTGTGACATTAGTTTCCTTGTTTTATGACTTTACAGCAATATATGATTGAATTGCAGGACAACCAAGTCGGTTTAGATAAAGTATGACTGACGAGGAGATTTTAGCCTAAGTCTTAGAACAAGCCAGGGGCTTTTCAAGGACAGGGTAGCAGGTTTCCTGGGAGTTAATCATCATCTTCTTATTCTTTGGCACATTCCTACCCCCAACCACTGTTAACCCACCAACAAATGGAGATGTATTTGGCGGCTAATAATAATTGGTTCGGAGATTTATATTGCTAGCTGATCAAAAATAACATATGTGTTAACTCGTCAGCTCTGTTCGACCCAAGCCAATTCATGATTGATGATGAAGATGAATGTAATGACCACCCTGGAGATGATTAGGTCGTAGATGTATTTTTGAAGTTAGTTGCTGAACAATTTATACTTTTGAACTATGTTATTGAACTATTTTTGTGTTTGTTTGAATTTGTGTGTGACGAAGAATAATGACTTTAGACATTTTTAAATTTGGAATGTTATTCGTATTTTTTAGTTATCGTTTGTGTTGATTTGGAAAATCTGGAAAACTAGAAATCCTAGAAAATTGCTGAAAAGGGTCGGAAAACCTGAAAAAAATCCAGACAGCAGCTTGCATTTTTCAAAACTGCAGGTCACCTATAGCTACCACATATGGTCGCTATAGGTCGTCCCTATAGGTCCAGGTCAAATAGTCAACACTCCTATAGAAACTAGGTCATCCTTATAGCTAAAATTACATAGAAGTATTACAAGCTTTGATAGGATTTGCAATCAATTCGAACCAAAGTGGACATAAAACAAAATTCCCTATATGAAATCCAAGAATGTGAAAGAGTCTCAACTTCATCAGTAAGAATGTCCTTCCTTGGGGGTTTGCCTCATAGCATACCTTGTTCCGATATCCCTAAATTACCCAACATGTCGTTTGCACAACTGAATCAAAGGAAATATTTAAGTCATTAGATAGATTTGTTGTATCCGCCCAACCAACCAAATCAAAACAACACTTGGATAATCAATGAACCCCCACCATTTCAATATTGGTGTCCAAAGTCTATTAGCAATAGAACATCGGGTAAAGGCTAACGATGCTATACTTAATTTTAGGAAATGACTAGTATGAATAACCTACATGTGAATGGCCTATCCTTGTAAACTAATTTTTAACTTTGAATCATTATTTTTGATTTTTTCAAATATTGGTAATTGATTACCTGCTTGGACGATAAAATAGACTTTTTTTTATACATATTACATTTCCACGTTGGAAATTATCCCGTATTTAACAAAACCCTACACCCCTTTCCCACTCGTTACTTTTTTTCCCTCCCACTATTTTTTCCCTCCAAAACCAAAAACCCGAATTCCCCAATTCTTAATCTATGATTTAAAGTATATTAATTTGGTACAATGTAAGTGTTAATTAGTAGGTTAATTACTGTAGGTCCAAAATTTTATGGATCTAAGTAGCCTTGAATGAGTAATAGTAAACTTGAATAAATCCAATTTACTATATGAAGAACTCTTTATAAAAACTTGATGTGTTAATGCGGAATCTTAACATACAAAGTATGAAGAACACAAGAATTACTAACTTCGTATTTTCTATTAATTTTCTCAAAGGCTAATGCTTACAACTCGTACCTTAACCTAACACCTTAGGAATCCTTTTATACACCAAGGAAACCCTAATTAACTAACAAACTTGTAGAAGGGTAAAGATATCTTCTCCTAAGATATCTCTACTCGTACATATCTATTCCTAATATAACTCTAACAACCTATTCTGTTTTTAGACATAAACAGACTTAACACATGACTATTTGTTCTGCCAGACTTAACATCTTTAGTACTGGCAGACTCAACTACTAACAGACTCAAGTCTGATCTACCAGACTTAGCTACCAGACTTAACACTGAACAAGACTTAAACATTACAAAATATAATTCCCAACAATCCTCCCCTAACTTGATCTTCACTTGTGAACTTCAAGTTCTTTTAAACTCCGGAGGATCTTGGAATTATCTTTAACCTGCATCCTTGAGATTGTCTTCATTATTAGTTCTATGCACCATTGTATCAGCAAACATGTAGCACTCCTTAGTCTTTTCAGCAACTGTGACTATCTGTACATCAAGACATAAAAGTTTCATACTATTCTCATCACTTTCAGGTGTGTTAACACATGTGAGAGGTGAATCATAGAAAATTTAATGGATTTGATGTCTCTTTACCAAATAGCCATTACTATTGAAGTAGCCAATGTTTTGGTGTATAAGACCATGGTACATTGATAACCATATGATTTTTAGCAAATCGTGACTATCAATGATTTGTTTAGTCTTTACCAAAAGCTGTACCCTTATGGACTAGTCATGGTTTTCCACAGCCTTTACCACAAGCCATGATCTTGTGGGCTAGCCAACTCTTCATCCACATAGATATGGTGAGTTGAACACCATACAATTTTTGGCAAATTGTCACCATATAAGCGGATTTGAGATATCTTTACAGGCCGTTTACTCATGGATGAGTCGTTCTTATGTGGGTTAGACATGGTGAGCCGATAACCATTTTCGTCCACAAAGTACTTTCACCAAGTGAAACCCCTCAAACTCCATTTATTTATCAACTTTTTAAACCTGCCCAACAACACTTAGAAAATTCTTCCAAACACTTAAAACTATTGTTGTTGAGCTTTTGATTCAACTAACCTCAAAAGCTGATAACATGCATCATCCTTTCTTTCACTCAGAACTCTGTTTTCCACATCTGTTTGGAAGAATCTTCAAGACACCAGCATGAACAACTAGAACTAAAATCCCCATTAAATCTGCCAATCAAACTATACATACTATACATTTAACCTCCCCTTAAATGTAGCTACGAATTGTTAGGATTTGGAAAATCCAGTAGTTAAAGTGTCGGTCACCTCAAGTATATGTAATCGTTAGAAAGCTCATAGTCGTAGTTATTTAATGTTAAGTAGTATTTAGTTTTGTAACACCGTGGAGGACGGACGGGTCTTTACCCAATGTATGCGATACGTTTCCCGGTAGGTGGCGTTTTATGTAAGTACTATAAATACTCTCTACCTCCCAAGGTAGAGAGTTGGAGCTCATAATAAGATTTTTCTTTTTCTCACTAAAGTTCCCTAAACCTCTAACTTTCTCTCTCTAGAACTCATCTTGTACGCCTACTTTGGTTATGGTTTGATGTGTATGTGAAATCCAATATGTTACAAATGGTATCAAGAGCCATGGTTAGATCATCTCTTACATATCTTTGGATTTCTAGTGGTTTTTAGGTGGTTTTTTAGTTTGAGAAAGTTTAGTGGTTTTTGCATCATTTGATTGATTTCTAGTGTTTAAGTTTGGATTTTGATTGTACTTTTGCGTTTAGGATCATCATAAGTGTTTAGGTTTTGATTTGGAAGGCTTGAATCATCGTGGTTGGGTTGTTTTTCGATTGAAAAGTGGTGTTTTTGAATTTTTTCATGCTAGCGACTTGAGTCACGGTGTTCTTTTCTTGGTAGCGACTTGTTTTGTAAGTCTGTAGCGAGTTGTAGTGTATTGTGGTAGCGACTTGGTGCTTATCGACTTGCCTTTAGAAACAACGACAAAAGTATTGTTGGTTCTCCACCACGTGCTTAATTGGTAAGGTAACGACTTGCTTTCAATTTTGATAGCGACTTGTTCTTAAGTTTCTTAGCGACTTGATGTTAGCGATTTGGACCGATGCTGAGTTGCTATTTAGCGACTTGATCTCTTAGCGACTTGGTGCTGTAGCGCTAACATCAAAATTCATAGCGATTAGGTACTTAGCGACTTGGTTTTTAGCGACTTGATTCAAGGAATCTTAGCGACTTGGTTAACTTTTTGTTTGTAATACTGGTTTTCTCTTGATTTAGTAAAATCCCGTGAAAGAATCTATTTCCCGGTTTAATCATAGAGTTATAAAATCCCGTGTTATCTTTACACATGTCTACCAACGCATACCTACAATCATCTCCACGGTTCGAGGATGTTCAAGCAGTAGTTTGACACCCGTCCACCCATGCCAGCCAGGCCTTACGACTCTTGGGCTCAAAGAATCGAATCTTTGTCTTGGAAAGGAAAATGGGGTCAACATTCTCAAATCGATTGATGAAGGACCTTATCTGATTAAGACTACAAGAGACTTAATTGATCAGTGCAGATGGAACAATGATATATGGAATAGACAGACCAAAGACATATGATGAGCTCAATGATAAGGAGAAAAAGAGATTCGATCTTGATATCGGGGCTTCTAACATCGTACTTCAAGGTCTTCCAAAAGATATCTACAAGCTTATCAATCACAACACCGAAGCTAAGGCAGTGTGGGATAATGTCAAGATGCTTCTTTCTGGTTCAGAATTAACTATGGAAGACAGAGAATCACAACTCTATGATGAATTTGAGCACTTCAAGATGAAACCCGATGAGAGTGTCTATGAGTATTACGTGAGATTCCACAAGCTTGTTAATGACATGAGGAACATCAGAATGACTATGCCAAAAAACATTTGAACTCAAAGTTTGTGAACAACATGAATCCCGAATGGCATAAGTTTGTCACCTCGTGAAGCTAACAAAGGATTGAAGAATAAAAACTATGAGCAACTCTATGCCTTCCTTCTTCAGAATGAGAGACATGCTATGTTTGAATAAAGGATTCTTGATCGGTTCAAAACTAACGAGGAGAGACAAGCTCATCAAATGATTCAAATTTGCATTTCTCAAACATTGGAATTACCACCAAAGCATCTCAAGTTATACCCATGGGTAATGGTAATCACAAACTCATTCCCGATCCAATATTCAAACAAGCTGATCGATGATGTACACGTGGAAACTTCATTAATCAAGCTGGTGTCTCCGATTAGTCAAAACATGAACTCTCTTCACACACCAACAACAATCTCGAAGGGCATCCAATCCACATAATCAAGCAACTGTTAGAGATGGGAAGTTTATGGTGCAACCAGTTCAAGAAAGCGATCGAACAAGGAAGAGGTGGAGTGGTAGAGGTTATCTGCAAATCGAGAATAGGGAAGGAATGGAAACGTGGTCAAGCAAAGCTAATCAAATGTTACAACTGTGGTGGTGAGGGACACATTGCTTGCACATCTCAAAGCGTCTACAAAATCTGAGAGTACTTGAGGGGATAAGATGTTGCGTGTGCAAGCTCGGATAATGGTGAAGCTTTGGATGAAGAGGAGTTATTGTTTGAGGCGAAATGCTAAAACATATGATCGGATGTGGATGAGCAACCAATTGAGGGAGATAGGCCATAATCATCCGAATGCCTTTCAAGTAGCTGATTGTGATGCATACGACTCTGATGTTGATGATGAACCTACTACACAAACCATTTTCATGGCTATCATTTCTCCAATGGTTCTCTAAAGTCTCTTCATCACCACAAGCTGGTCCATCCAAAGACAAAAATATTTCTGAGGTATTAAAACTATCGATAATCTTGTGCAAAAGATACATGACGGTACAATCAATCTGAAACTATTGGGTCGGATATTGAAAATGTTGGTAATATCAATGTTGTCCCATATGATCAATATGTGAAACAAAGTGAAAGTGAGGTAGTACCAAGTGATGCATCTTCTGCCGTCAATGATGACTATCTTTTTGATGAATACACTTTGCATGTGTTCCCTGATGATTGTTATCTCGAAATTAATGCCTATAAAGAACGAGTTGCCATTTATGAACAACGTGCTAAGTTTGAGCTAACTACTCGTGAGCGGGAGTTGGATAACCAAATGCGTACAATTATTAGAAAAAGTTATTTTAGAGAAGAAGTCTTAAAACAAGAGTTAAACTCTTACAAGAAAAGCTTTCTAAAACTGCTAAGCAAAAACAAGAACTTCAAAAAAATGTTAAAGTGCTTAAGCAGGAATTTCATGCTAAGGAATCAAAACTCTTGAATGATTTTTCCAATCTAAAAACTTTGAAGAACAAGCTTGAAAATAAGTTATACGTACAAGGGAATACTGTCACACCCCCAAAATATCGCAGCGGAACGATAGTGTCATTGGGGTATAACGTCATAGCACAAAGTATGGATACAGAAAACGACCTCTATAATGAGACGTTTTGGAAAAGTTTACCATTAGATTTCAAATGTCAAAGATTACACAACAAGAAATCATAAAGTTTGATAATACACAAAGAGTTTACGAAACATGTCGAATGGTAGCTATTAAAAGCACAAGACTCCAATGTATGCCATGAGACCCAAAAGCACCATGAAATTCTATCACCTTAAAACACAGATAAACATGCTAAAAGTGTCAACACAAAGGTTGGTGAGTTCGTAGAGTTTGTTTAACAAGTAAAGCTTTAAAGAGGCGTTCATAAAACAAAGGCAAAGTTTTTGGTCATATAGAATAATTCAAGCATAAAGCAAAGGCATCGTAAATCCACTCGGTTCAAGTCCCATACAAAACTTGCACCCTGTGTGTTTACAACCCACTGCTAAAAATAGTATGTCAATCTTGTATGCATGTATCATAGTAGTTAAAAGTATCAATGTTACCACAAGGGTCTTCCAACACTCGTGTTGGGATGTATCCATAAAAATGGCCTTCCAACATATAAATGCTGGGATGTTCCTCCAACGCTCACGTTGGGCTGTATCCAAATTAATGGCCTTCCACCATATAAATGATGGGATGTTCCTCCAACGCAGCGTTGGCGTATCCAAATTAATGGCCTTCCACCATATAAATGATGGGATGTTTGTTTAAGTCTAGTCACCACACGCACCAAGTCTAAAGTATAAACAATGTTGTTTGGCAAAAGAGTTTAAATGTTTTGACCGCTCCCCAGAGTTAACCAGTTGTTAAAGTATGTATGTTGATGCATAATAGAAAACAAGTTTAACACATTAAGGCAAAGATCGCAATAAACCACACAAATGTCCAAAGTGTATAAGAAGTATAGTGTAACACAATTGTATAAATGGTTTGAGTATTCGAAAGAGTAAAACAAGTATTTAAGCATGTATCTCCCCCAAAGAGTTTGTAAGAATTTAAACGAGTAAAAGCAGGGTATGAACTCACGAGGTAGTATGTCAAGTTTAGAATATTTGTAAAAGTTAATGAAAATAGTTTGAGCATGTATCTCCCCCAAAGAGTTTGTAAGACAAATACGTAATAGAAAATGGGGCTACGAACTCAGCTGGTGTGATTGATATGCTAACAAAATGAAATGCACGAAAGTGAGGCCCGAAACTATCCACGACCTAAAATGAATGTTATGACTTGAGTTATGATATGTTGTCGTGAATGCATGATTTGAAAGCGTATCACCCAATATGCTACTTGAAAACTAGTTATATAAAAATATTGTTACTTGAATGTGTGACGGTTTCTTGTCAAAACAATCACTTTTGAGTTAATGGTGAAAATGTAGTTAAAACTATGTAACGGTTTTAGTAATTGAAACATCAGTTTACGTCGGACTTAACGTAATGTATACATAGGAAAACTAACTTCGTTTTAACGTCCATTTCCCCCGAAACGTCCGTTTAGGCCCTCAAAAACCTTGATTAAAATTCTGACAGCTTACTAAAGCTGTGAATAGTGTTTTCAGCACGTTTTGACTCAAAGTTCGGTTAACCATAACTCACTCGTTTTAAGTCCGTTTTCAAGTTCTTTATATCCACGCGAAGGTAATTAAGAGTACTAATATATTTTAAACTTGGAGACTTCACAGAAATTTTAAGGCCACTGTTTGGGTCAGTTAAAATTCGGACTGCATGTACAATTTTCCGGACAATGGTAGTTTTTAAATAAATTAACTTGAAACCACTATATATTTTCGTTATAACTCCGTTTTAGTCCGTTCAAAAGGCCACGTTCATAACTAAAAATCTAGTTTCTAAAACTTTAATAAAACTTATAAAAATGACTAACTTTTCGGAAAAATTATAAATTTCGACCAGCTTCGCGCTTATTTTAAAATTACCATTTTTCTACTTGTTTAACCACAACTTCACCACAAAAATCCCTTAATCTACTCATCACCAATCCTACTAGTAAAACAACTTCATTTGATCATACCCAAAATAAATATTCATTGTGAGGCTAAAATATATATACAAACTTAAATAAACATGTATAAAATTTATGTAATCATTTCCTCCAAAAATCCCAACTAGACTTTGATGATCCATTTTTCAAACTTATCATTTTTATAAACTTCTAACTAGTACATACTTGTTATAAAAATTAATAGGACACATATGGGTGATAACATTTGATAAACATGAATAAAAACTACAACTTGAGCAAATATGATCATATGGACTTCATGAAATGTATGAAAAATATATATATGAAAAGTAAGAGATGAAGTTTTATGCTTACAAATGCTTGATGAGGTTTAGTGAACCAAGGATTAAACCTAAACACCCTAGGTTTTTATTTCAAAACCTAAACAAAGAGTGTTATCTAGATTGTGTAGAACTTGACAAGAAAAATTTTGATGATCACTTCTTGATCTCCAATGGTGTTGCCGGTTTTGGTGTGGAAGAAAAGAGGAAGAGAACTTGACCTAACACACTTGAATTATTGAGTTTAAATGAGTTGAATGTGAAGAAGTCTTTGGAGTGAAAGACTATATAATAAAAGATCTTGCATATCTTAGAAAATCTTGTAATAAATGATACATATACATATATTATTATTAGTATGTAAATGTATAAATGTATGTAAGTAAGTAAATGTAAGTTACTTGAATGGAAGTAGTAATTTGTAGTATTGTTGAGTAATATTAGTAAGTTGTATACACATTTGAATATTTAAGGTAGCGTTAGATAAAATAAATTTCACGGGTCAAGATAAAATATATTTTGGTCATAAAAATTATAAAAATACATTTCTTGCAAAACTTGAGTGAAATAATTATATTCGTGTAGTTTTAAGAAAAGTCAATAATAATATAAATTTAACAATTTACATACAAAATGAATTTTAAAACACGAGGTAACTCAAAATATAGTTTTTATAACTAAATGTAAGTATAAAAATGTATCGGGATCATTTTGGATTTATCGGATCAAATGTTCAAAATAAAGTTTACGCGATAACGTTTATTTAATAAGCAAATAACGTTTAATGAAAAATGCAAAACCATGCACGAATCGTTATGAAATGATGAATATGGAATATGAGAAATGACCGGAATTTGAGAATTGTGACATTCTTCCCATGTCAAAGGAATCACGTCCCCGTTATTCGATTAATGATACTATGGCCCAAAAGCGACAAAGGGTTCTAAAAGTTTATGCTCATGTATGATTTAAATGATTATGCCAATGCTCATGCATATGTCGTGACTATATCCCATTCTAAAGACATGCTCCCTCATGATTAGGCTCGATGAGGCGAGCTTTCCCATTCTCGAGCAAAATTTCCAAAGACTTTTAGGTAACGATTTTTGCTTAATCCCACAACTCATCAAACAAGAACTGTCATACGATTAGGCTAAATCGGTTTAGGTAACAACTTGTTTCTAGCTCGATCTTTGCAACTCATCAAACAAGAACTGTCACGCGGATCAAACCGGAAACAAGTGGTTTGAAGAAAATCTTTTGAAAATTTGGCTCGACGAATTGCTACTCATATGAGACTACTCCCTTCATTGCATGATTCTTCTGAATTAGACATAGGTGATCGGCTATGTATAATTTAGAGTAACTATGCAATGCTTGGACTAATCGACTCATATGATGTTTGGTGTTGAGTCATAAGTTCGCATGTATAAATAATATGCACTTATAATGATATGATGAGATGCTATGATGATGTGGTTATAGTCTAGGTCATGATGCAACCTAGTTCTCTATAACCAACGCTCGATACCAATCATCACACCCCAAAATATCGCAGCTGAACGATAGTGTCTTTGGGGTATGACGTCATAGCACAAAGTATGGATACGAAAGACCTCTATAATGAGACGTTTTGAAAAGTTTACCATTCGATTTCAAATGTCAAAGATTACACAACAAGAAATCATAAAGTTTGATAATACACAAAGAGTTTACAAAACATGTCGAATGGTAAATGTTAAAAGCACAAGACTCCAATGTATGCCATGCGACCCAAAAGCTCCATGAAATGCTATCACCTTAAAACCTGAGATAAACATGCTAAAAGTGTCAACACAAAGGTTGGTGAGTTCGTAGAGTTTGTTTAACAAGTAAAGCTTTAAAAGAGCGTTCATAAAACAAAGGCAAAGTCTTTGGTCATATAGAATAGCAAAAGGCATCGTAAATCCACTCAGTTCCAAGTCCCTACATACAAAACTTGCAACCCGTGTGTTTACAACCCACTTTAAAAAATAGTATGTCAATCTTGTATGCATGTATCATAGTAGTTAAAAGTATCAATGTTACCATTAAGGGTCTTCCAACACTCGTGTTGGGATGTATCCATAAAATGGCCTTCCAACATATAAATCCGGATGTTCCTCCAATGCTCACGTTGGGCTGTATCCAAATTAATGGCCTTCCACCATATAAATGATGGGATGTTCCTCCAACGCGCGTTAATGTATCCAAATTAATGGCTTTCCACCATATAAATGATGGGATGTTTGTTTAAGTCTAGTCACCACACGCACCAAGTATAAAGTATAAACAATGTTGTTTGGCAAAAGAGTTTAAATGTTTTGACCGCTCCCTTGAGTTAACCGCTTGTTAAAGTATGTATGTTGATGCATAATAGAAAACAAGTTTAACACATTAAGGCAAAGATCGCAATAAACCACACAAATGTCCAAAGTGTATAAGAAGTATAGTGTAACACAATTGTATAAATGGTTTGAATATTCGAAAGAGTAAAAACAAGTATTTAAGCATGTATCTCCCCCAAATAGTTTGTAAAATTTAAGCGAGTAAAATTATGAACTCACAATGGTATGTCAAAGTTTAGAATATTTGTAAAAGTTAATGAAAATAGTTTGAGCATGTATCTCCCCCAAAGAGTTTGTAAGACAAATAAGTAATAGAAAATGGGGCTAGAACTCACCCGTGTGTGATTGATATGCTAACAAAATGAAATGCACGAAAGTGAGGCCGAAACTATCCTGACTAAAATGAATGTTATGACTTGAGTTATGATATGTTGTCGTGAATGCATGATTTTGAAAACGTATCACCCAATATGCTACTTGAAAACTAGTTATATAAAAATATTGTTACTTGAATGTGTGACGGTTTCTTGTCAAAACAATCACTTTTGAGTTAATGGTGAAAATGTAGTTAAAACTATGTAACGGTTTTTGTAATTGAAAAATCGACACGTCGGACTTAACGTAATGTATACATAGGAAAACTAACTTCGTTTTACGCCCATTTCCCAAACGTCCGCGTTTAGGCCCTCAAAACCTTGATTAAAATCGACAGCTTACTAAAGCTGTGAATAGTGTTTTCGACGCTTTTGACTCAAAGTTCGGTTAACCATAACTCACTCGTTTTAAGTCCGTTTTGCAAGTTCTTTATATCCACTCGAAGGTAATGAGAGAGTACTATTATATTTAAACTGAGACTTCACAGAAATTTTAAGGCCACTGTTTGGGTCAGTTAAAATTCGGACTGCATGTACAATTCTTCCGGAAAATGGTAGTTTTTAAATCGTAACTTGAAACCACGTATATTTTCGTTTAACTCTCGTTTAGGTCCGTTCAAAAGGCCACGTTCATAACTAAAAATCTAGTTTCTAAAACTTTAATAAAACTTATAACAATGACTAACTTTTCGGAAAAATTATAAATTTCGAAAGCCTTAAGCTTATTTTAAAATTACCATTTTTCTACTTGTTTAACCACAACTTCACCACAAAAATCCCTTAATCTACTCATCACCAATCCTACTAGTAAAACAACTTCATTTGATCATACCCAAAATAAATATTCATTGTGAGGCTAAAATATATATACAAACTTAAATAAACATGTATAAAATTTATGTAATCATTTCCTCCAAAAATCCCAACTAGACTTTGATGATCCATTTTTCAAACTTATCATTTTTATAAACTTCTAACTAGTACATACTTGTTATAAAAATTAATAGGACACATATTGGTGATAACATTTGATAAACATGAATAAAAACTACAACTTGAGCAAAAATGATCATATGGACTTCATGAAATGTATGAAAAATATATATGAAAAAAGTAAGAGATGAAGTTTTATGCTTACAAGTGCTTGATGAGGTTTAGTGACCAAGGATTAAACCTAAACACCCTAGGTTTTTATTTCAAAACCTAAACAAGAGTGTTATCTAGATTGTGTAGAACTTGACAAGAAAAATTTTGATGATCACTTCTTGATCTCCAATGGTGTTGCGGTTTTGGTGTGGGAAGAAAGAAGAGAACTTGACCTAACACACTTGAATTATTGAGTTTAAATGAGTTGAATGTGAAGAAGTCTTTGGAGTGAAAGACTATATAATAAAAGATCTTGCATATCTTAGAAAATCTTGTAATAAATATTATACATATATTATTATTAGTATGTAAATGTATAAATGTAAGTGTAAGTAAATGTAAGTTACTTGAATGGAAGTAGTAATTTGTAGTATTGTTGAGTAATATTAGTAAGTTGTATACACATTTGAATATTTAAGGTAGCGTTAGATAAAATAAATTTCACGGGTCAAGATAAAATATATTTTGGTCATAAAAATTATAAAAATACATTTCTTGCAAAACTTGAGTGAAATAATAATATTCGTGTAGTTTTAAGAAAACTCAGTAATAATATAAATTTAACAATTTACATACAAAATGAATTTTAAAACACGAGGTAACTCAAAATATAGTTTTTATAACTAAATGTAAGTATAAAATGTATCGGGATCATTTTGGATTTATCGGATCAAATGTTCAAAATAAAGTTTACTGATAACGTTTATTTAATAAGCAAATAACGTTTAATGAAAAATGCAAAACCATGCACAAATCGTTATGAAATGATGAATATGGAATATGAGAAATGACCGGAATTTGAGAATTGTGACAAATACCATTCAGACTGCTCACATGGTCACTAATCATAGAGTTATAAGCGATAAGCATAGTGTTCCAATTATAGATAAACCCACCTGAAAGTAAGAATAGCAAAGCAGCTCAAAATGTAATCTATGATGGCAATGAGATTCTTAAACCTAGACAGAAACCTAGTTGCGTTGAGTGCACTAAGGAAGATAGAAAATTAGATGATGCATATAGGGAGAAAATGAATAAGAAGCTAGAAGATCATGAATGTAAAAAGAATAACATCACGATCAAACCCCATGATTACAAGAAGGAAAACTGGATCTCCTTAAACAAATTTAAGCCTTAAACGTTGTTAACACACGAACAAGTTTTCGGAAAAGGACTTAGATAAGCAAAAGTCGAAAATCTTGTTGAAACAAACCTTCCCTTAGAAAATGCACTCTAACGACGTATATCCTCAAATACACCAATGCATTTAGTTCCTAGAATTATTGTCACTAAAAGCAAGACCTTAATCATTAATATGTTTTTTCAACTATTTGTCGATTTTGAGAAAACTTGTAAGAAAAGGATCACACCCAGGATAGCGAAGGAAAGGGTTTTGAACAAACAAAAGAATGCTATTTAACTGAGGTCATGCCTTTCTTTAAACAACTAAAAGATCATTTTAAGAGTCTTAAAAAGAGGATAGATTAAGATATTAAAGGAATGGAAAAGGAATTTGATGCAATGATAGTTGAGGTTAGTGACTATGAAAGAGCATTAAAATATAATGAGATTGAGAGGAAAAACTTGCATACACTAAATGAGTCTCTTATTTCTGAATGTATTGCTCAAGATGTGTTTTACACTGCTACAAATTTTTCCATTAATGCTTCTCAATTTCATGAATTATCTGTTGCTCTGAAAGTCTCCCATGATCGTATCATTGAGCTTGAAAAGATTAATTCAAAACTTAATGAGAAAATTGATCGGGATGATCACGATAATTTGGTAAAGCATCTTTCTAAACTAGAAGTTGAACATTTTTATTTACAACTAAAATATCAACATCTTAAAGAAAATGTCAAAACCTCAAATATCAAGACATCCTCAGATGTTCCGGAGTTTGATACGCTTTTTGAGATAAACAAACGTGGCGATCGATTGAGCTCATTGCTCAACACGATGAAGTTGAAAGCCCAAATCTCTCAATTAAAGGGGGAAATGAACAATGATCGGCTCCCCAAATGCCTCCTCCTTTAGATTCTCGGAATTCTCAAACTTTTCATCTTCAAAATTTGGTTAATACTTTTACAAAGGAAAATGAGAGTTTTCTAGAAGAAAATGAAAAGGTTAAACGTCATTTCAATGAGTTATTTGAGTCAATAAAAGTCACTCGTAACAAAAATAATGAAAAAATAACTTCGTTGCAAAAGAAATTGAGAATCAAGAGTCGTAAAAGGGAAAATGCCAATGACCAATTGAGAGAATGGTGCTTTAAAGGTGCATGTCTGTAATAAATATGCTTTTCTACCTGAAATATGTTCCTCCTCATCTTAGGAATAACAAACTTGCCATTCAAACATATTTCTCGTACCTTAAGGATAGTCCGGAATGTCTTGGTGAGATTGTAGAAGAGGATAAGATAGAGAAACCAGTTGATAATGCAATTGGCCATGCATGCTTATATGCCAAACGATCTCAAGAACTTCTAGAATGTTTAATTACAATATGCCTAAATCTCTAGTGAGCAAGTCAATCCCTTGATACCTTGTTCTATGCCTAATGCCAAGTATGCAAGTCATGCAAGTCATTCAATGCGATGTTAAGAAAGTGAACCTCGTGTCCTTTCAAATAGTTCACATCCCACATCAACGGAAAGGAAAAAAAAAGTAGCAAAACCAACTAATGTTCCGTTCCCTCTACAGAGTAATCAGTTATTAAAGCGAAGTGTCAAAGTCTCAAGGCAATACAAGGAATGATAGGACCTCGCAAGCTAAGAATGTGCATTGGAAGAATGTAGATGATCACCGTGGGAGAATTTGAATAAAACAAATCGTGTTGATTCTAGTGTTAGCTCTAAGCATACTTGTAATTAATGAATTCTACTACTTTTGGCAAAACATGTAATGATGATTGCGTGGTTTCTGATACTAATCTTGAATGTGGTGTGAATGATTTGTCTAATCTTTGTCAAATGCCCCTGTTAATGTTAAAAATCAAGCTAAGAAGGCTAAAAGGCAAAAGCGAAAAGAAAGTTAGAAAAGCAATGGAAACCTACAGGAAGAACATTTAGTAAGATAGGTTATCAATGGATACCTCTTGGCCATAAGATTAATCAGATAATGCCCACTAGAAAATGGATGCCTCATTAGAACTATTCCCAAGAAGTGAACATACTTTGAATAGGTCAAATCTGGATACTAGCTGCATCTATTTCGATGATTCCATTGCTTCTATTTCGATGTGGGTGTTCCAATCATTATTTACCAAATGGAACCCATTCTTGCATGGGTATCCCAATTATCCGTTATCCATTCTTGTCTCATATTCAACCAGATCGCTCAAATCGCTGTGGTACCGGACTCGATTTCCAAGCATGACCGAGACCGTGCGGCTCATGAACCGTGAAGTAAATTCATCGGGATACATTAGATTCGAGGACGACCATTTTGAGCAATTATGGGTTATGGTGATTATGTAGTTGGCAAAAGTGTAATCTCCGGGTATATTATGTGGAAGGTCTTGGTCATAATTTGTTCTCTGCTGGTCAATTCGCGACAGATTCGATCTAGAGGTGGCCTTTAGAAAACATACTTGTTTCGTTAGAGAACTTGATGGTGTGGAATTATTAAGAGGTACTCGTGGTTAACCTATCACCATCTCTATCGAAGACATGATAAGAAGTCTTCTCAAATGCCTTCTTTATTAAAGGCTTCTAAAACAAAGTCATGGTTATGGCATCGTCGTCTCAATCACTTGAACTTTCGGCACCATTAATAGAAAAACTTTCGAGAAAGGATCTTTCGGAGAGCTTACGGATTAAAATATGAAAAAGATCATCTTTGTTCGACTTGCAATTGGGTAAAGCCGCGAAAATATGCCCAAACCAAACTTCACAAATTGTCGGAGTTCTTCATACCGCCTGTATGGATGCGCGTGGACCAAGAGAGTGCAAACGAATGCGATGGAAAGAATTTCCATATGAACTTGTTCTTGGTAACGATCTCTCTGCCATTGTGTTTGGTGCTTTGTGCTATCTGAATGGTCAAGCTGATCCAATACTTCATAGGAATGAAATGAAAGGCGGATATTGGAGTTTTGTTGGTTATGCACCAAACAAGAAGGTTACGAATCTACAACAAAGAGAACCCGAAATATCATTAGAAACAATTCACGTTCGTTCGATGGTAGGCCGGTCAAATGGCTCTGAACGAATCCGATTCTGGACGCTCTTCAAAACATCCCATTGGTTCATCACATACCAAACTCATCTCGGCAACTCCATATGTACCTCCATTCGAAGATGATTTAAAGAAATTGTTTGATCCAATGTTTGATGAACACTATGAACCAGAGTCTTGATGAAATGTCAATTCCGCCCAAGGCTGTATCCTATGGATAGAGTCAACCCGATCTCAATATTCATTAAGTCAGAAGGCGCTGTTCTTGATCACTCTGTCTCATCAACAAATCATCAATCATCAAATGTACATCATGGAATTGTTTACGCATCAATGATGAAGTTAATTCCTTTGCTACTCCTGAAGATGCTCCATTTGAAAATATATTTGCTCTGAATCATCGTGGAAATCTTCCATGGGAGATATCAACTCACGCCGCCGGTTCCACAACAACAACCACATGAGCACCTTAGAAAATGGACACATGATCACCCATTAGATAACATCATTGGAAACCCCTCTCGTCCGATCCACTGCAAACAACTTGCAACCCACGTGCCTTATGGTGCTTCTTCAACTCCGTACTATCAGGAGTCGAACCAAAGACATTAAAACCACCATGAATGAAGACTGCTGGTTCATGCCATGCGAAGAAATTCATGAGTTTGTCGACTTGATGTATGGGAATTAGTACCGCCAGTTGTGCTATGATCATTGCTCTAAAATGGATCTTCAAAGTGAAACTTGATGAGCATGGTGATGTTCTAAAGAACAAGGCTCGATTGGTGTAAAAGGATACCGCGTCGGAGGGTATTGACTTTGAAGAATCATTTGCTCAGTTGCTGCGTATTGAAGCAATGAGAATCTTCTTGGCTAATCTGCTAGCAAGAATATGGTTGTGTATAAGATGGATGTTAAAACCTTCGAATGGAGATTTAAAGAGGTGGTTTACGCCGACCGAGGGTTTTGTGAATCCAGAGCATCCTACTCATGTCTATCGCTTGAAAAAATCCCTTTACGGTTTAAAGCAAGCTCCTAGAGCATGGTATGATGATACGAAAGTTTCTTCTATCCAATGGATTCAACAAAGGAGCGATTGATCCGACATTGTTCACAAGTCGAGCAAACATTTAATTCACGCTCAAATTTATGTTGATGATATTATCTTTGCCTCGACAACCCAATGAATGTGATCGTCTTTCAAATGAAATGGGTTCCAAATTTCAAATGTCAATGATGGGACAAATGTCATTTTTCTTGGGATTACAAATTTCACAAAGTTTCGGAGGCATTTTTATAAATCAATCTAAGTATGCAAATGAGATTTTAAAGAAATTTGGATTTGTATCATGTGACAGCGTTGACACTCCCATGATTGAACGCATTCTAAAATGGATAAGGACCACTCGTGGATCATGGTAGATCAAACGAAATATCGTAGCATGATGGATCCCCGATGTACCTCATAACAATGGACCGCATATCTTGTTGTATTGCATGTGTGCTAGATATCGTGCTAAGCCTACTAAAAGCACCTTGAAGCGTTAAACGGGTCTTTCGGTATCTCCAAGGAACCATCAATATGGGACTATGGTACCCGAAGGACACGGTATGTCACTAAACCTATCGCGGATGTTGATCATGCAGAGGATGTCAAGATACACGCCGGTACATCGAGGAGGTGCTTTCGGTTTTGGGTGATAAGCTTGTGAGTCTGGTCTTCAAAAAGGAAGTACTTCTATTTCCTCAGAGTTGAATACATAGCCATGCCATCTTGTTGTGCTCAAATCCTTTGGATGAGATCCCAATTATCTGACTATGGCTTTATATTCAACAAAAATCCTCTCTTGTGATAATAAAGTGCTATTGCTCTCTCATGCAACAACGCATAACACTCAAGAGCAAAGCACATCGACATCCGACATCATTTCATCGGGGAGCAAGTGGAAAACGGTGTAGTGGAACTCTATTTTGTAATTCATATACCGCTTAGCGGACATCTTCACCAAAGCTCTTCCAAGAGAGCGTTTGAGTTTCTTCTTCCGACTTGGCTTGAAAAGCCTTCAACCAAACACTCAAACGCCTTCGTGAGGAAGACGATGAGTAATCTTTTTCTTCATCTATATTTTGTATATATTTATTCAAAAAGCAAAATACAAAAATATAAAACCTCTCAAAATCCATAAAAATTTGAAAAACTTGAAATGTCTCAAAAATATTGTACTTTTTGTCATGTTTTTACCTCGATTCGATGCTATCTCTGATCTTTGTGTTGTCATTCAAAGAATGACATGGGACTTAGATGTTGTTCTAATGTTAAAAAAAATCAAAAAATCAAAAAATATTTTTGGGAGAAAGTAAAACAATGGTTTAATGTCATTTCAGTGATAACTCGCTTTTCAAAGAAAAAAACGAGCCATGCTTTATCTCATGTTTCAATCCTAATGCTCTGATTCTAAAAACAAATGTTTAACTTCAAATATTTTTCCTTCTAATGATTCCTCTGAAAAATATTTGCAATCTTATGAAAACTCAATTGTTTTGAAAACACTTCGGACTCTATTTATGAAAATCAAAAGAACTTATCAAGTGTCAAAATCTCAATTCATCAATCAACGACTTTCGTCATTGATTGAGGGGGATAATGATTTTTCAATCAAATCAAAAAGTGTTCTTTTCAAACAATTTGCACTTAAATGAGTAATGTCTACTCTAAATGTTTTACAAAATGTTACACAATTGGTTCCAGACCTTGGTTATTATTATGTTTTCAAAAGATAATCATGCATGTTTAATCAATGGAGTTTAAAGTCTCAAAATCCAATCCTTATCAGTTAAAACGCTTTCATAATCAAGTCACAATTATTCTTAAAAGCTTTCAAAATCAATTTAAATCTACAAGAGATTTCAAATCTCAAATGATTTGATAATTGTAATCGGGGGAGAATTTGTGATTTAAATTGGATTTAAACTGATAATTCGATAAATGGTTTCATAACTGTTTAGCATGTTTGCCTCCCTGAAGTGACAAACGATTTCAAATTTTCCATGCATATGTTGAGCGAGAGCAACTATTTTAAACCTCAAATTATTGAAAAGCGGATCAATTGTCTCTATGAGTTCCCTCTAATATGTGCAAAACTCTTTCAAAACTCGAGGCACATATTGAGGCAAACTTTGAAAACCTCATCCTTCCTCAAAATGTTTTATCTACTCAAATTGATTAGGAAGTGATGATGATCATTTTAGAAAATGTTAATCAAAAGATTTGACCTTTCACTCTTAATCTAACGATTTCAAAGATCTCTTGCCTCCATGTGCTAAGCGGTTTCTAAATTTTTATGCATATGTTGAGGGGAGCATTTCTAAAATATCAAAACAATTAAGATACAAAATGCTTTGATTCTATATCACAAGTATCTTGATTGATTTTAAATTGGTTTTCA